>ML777681.1:306284-334277 GCA_009831015.1 Picea engelmannii
CATCACGCATGTATCATCAATTTATCATTCCAGTTTATCATTCCAATAGATGTATGTTGCACTGTGCAATATACATATATTGCATAGTGCAACATACATATACAAACGCAGTATAACTGTGCAATATACAAACGCAATATAACTGTGCAATATATAAACACATACAACTATGCAATATATAAACACATATAACATACAACTGTGCAATATATAAACATATACAAACRCATACATAAACACATACAACTGTGCAATATATAAACATATACAAACAATATATATAAATATATAAACGCAATATAATTGTGAAATATATAAACACATACAACTGTGCAATATATAAACATATACAAACGCATATACAACTGTATATGCGTGCAACAACTGTGAAATATACATATACAAACGAATATACAACTGTGCAATATACATATACAAACGAATATACAACTGTGCAATATACAAACTGTGCAATATACAACTGTGCAATATACATATACAAACTGTATATGCGTGCAATATACAAACTGTGCAATATACATATACAAACTGTGCAATAAACAAACTGTGCAATATACATATACAAACGCATATACAACAGTGCAATATACAAACTGTGCAATATACAACTGTGCAATATACAAACTGTGCAATATTCAACTGTCCAATATACAAACTGTGCAATATTCAACTGTGCAATATACATACGCATATACAACTGTGCAATATACATATACTGTGCAATATACATATACAACTGTGCAATATACATATACAACTGTGCAATATACATATAAATAAAAACACAAACAGACTCGAAACTGTTAAATACCTCCAAATTCCCGCGACGACTCGAAACTGTTCCCGCGACCGCGACCACTGCTCCCGTGACACACCTCGTCGACACAGACCTCGACCGCGACCGCGACCACAACCACTGCTCTCTGCAACACAAACCGCAACCACTTCTCTCTGCAACACAAACCTCGGTGACACGGACTCGCAACCAAACCTCGTCCTCACAGCCTCACAAACCTCGGCCTCACAACCTCACAAACCTCGGCCTCACAGCCTCACAACCTCGGCGCACACAGCCTCACAACCAAACAAGTTTCTAACCATCATCCATCGATATGCGGCAATTATATAAAACATTTTTCGGCCGAACTATTTTTCGGCCGAAATATTGTTCGGCTGAAAAATCTTTCCGCCGAAAACATATTGCCGGAAAAAAAATATCCAGCCGACCAAATTTCTACACGCAAATCGAGGGCCCGGTTATGGCTCCGTTCGATTTGACGTTTATGTTTTCGGCCGAACAATAGTTCGGCCGAAAATAATATCTTTCGGTCGAAAAAATTATTTAGTTCGGCCGAAAATGTGTTTTTCGAAAATTTGGAGACCCGATTGTCACGAAGGTGTAACCCACCTTCGTGATTTCACCCTAGCGCAAGAGTAATCTAGTTACTTATTCAACAAGTATCAACATCTTTTGTGGCGCAATAACCCAATTACTTAATCAAGTGTACACATCAACAATTAAATGGATCAAGAGAAACAACTTTAACATAATCACACATTGACATACAAAGGGTGAAAGATTATTCTCAAACTTATTCATGATGCAAGGGAGTTTAACTACTTAACTAGTTAGACATGAACATTATAATCAAGGCGCAAGTAATCTAACCACATATAATTTCAAGGCATAAGAGAATCATTAGGTTTATTCCAAGGTGCAATAGGAAACAAAGTCGAACCCAATAGTAATATCACTTGATTAGCATTATTAAATGGTGCACAATTAACTAATGACTTAATTAATCATTGACCTTAACTTATAAATCACTTTAAATTGAGGCGCAAGAATAACATCAACTAGTTTATTGTGCAACAGATCTCAGGTCTAACAATCATTCGCTATGATAAATTCCTTGCGTGCAAGAAGTCTAACACAACCAATCACAAATCACTTTAAAATTATAGCTCAAGAGATCATAACACTTAATCGATCAATTTAAACCAAAGGGATACATACCAATGAATCCAACAATTCTGCATTTTTAATGATGCTTTTAATATTACGCACATATTTATCTACATTAAAATTAAAATATATGGACATCAAAAAATAGTTAAGATTTTAAACACAATAATTTTCTCTTTTTAGACATTCTATTTATTCTTGTCTCGACAAATCTCTAAATTATAAATTAGGAGAGATGTCTTAATTCTACTAAAATTCATTTAAATAAATAAAATCTTAAATCCATAAAGGTAATTTTATTTCTAATAAATTTTTTATCCTTATTAATTTAAATAAATAAAACTATAAATTCATGAAGGTGTTTTATTTCTACTATAATCCTTATCACCTAGCTCATTTAAAATAATAAAAATAAACTTTTTTTATTAGGATGTGACACTTAGACCTCGGATAAACTTGGTCTCCTACCTTGATGACTTGTTGAAATGTATACTAGCACAGCCACATAATTGTGGCTGATCACGCCGAAAGGTTGATAAGATGAAAAGAATCCTTAAAAGAATATATTAAATTTTATTATTGATTAACAAATAAACGGTTGAGCTTCATTTATGTGTTGTTAATATTTTAATTTATGTTAATCAATTAGGTGACAATCAGTTAGCTATCAAAGTAATTTTTAAATATGATTGGGTAAATGTAAAAAAGTAAACACACAAACGGATTTCTTTATAATAGCTAGGAAGTTAATGATTGAAATCACAACCATTTATTTTGTGTGACTACTAAGAATATTCCAACCATATTTAATCCTGTCCATAAAAAACTTATTAAGCACTAAACCTCTATTAAATCTGCCCATTATCAATAGATATACGCCTTTCGACGTAATAAATATGATAACATTGTTAAACTTTATTTATAATATTAAATAAAGAAAAGGGTGTAATAAAGTGTAAAGTAATAATGGTATACAATTTAGTTTCCATCATAAAATAGATGAGGAACATTAGAATCAGATTCAAAAAGCGAATTGAAAAACACATGAAAAACTTGTAATTTACGCCGAAAGGCGTATACCTATTTACAATGAGTACAATTAATCACCTTTTAATCTAAAATTCCAATTTGATGGTTAACAATTGAAGATGCTGGCATATTCTTAGTCGTCCTCCCAAATCAATGAATGTGATTTATTTTTCATAACTTCCTTGTATTTTTGAATGCATCCGTTAACCTGTTTACTTTTTAACATTTACCTAATCATATTAAAAAATTACTGCAGCACTATATGATTGCCATGTTTAAATGGTTAACCTTTCATATTACCATTTAGATTTCCTCAACAGTCCAAGCGTTTGATTTTCTAACTACATGTGCATTTGATTTTCATTTTCGCCACGGATTTAAGCAGTCCGCCCATTCTCTACCACTGATTTCCTACCACGGATTTAAGCAGTCCGCCCATTCTCTACCAYCGATTTCCTACCTCGGATTTAAGCAGTCCGCCCATTCTAACTACCTGTGCGTTTGATTTTCATTTTCGCCAAGGATTTAAGCAGTCCGCCCATTCTAACTACCTGTGCGTTTGATTTTCATTTTCGCCACGGATTTAAGCAGTCCGCCCATTCTCTACCATCGATTTCCTACCACAGATTTAAGCAGTCCTTAGCCACGGTTTTGAGTGATTTCCTTAGCTATCGTTTTGTTAGCAGGCCTTTCGGCGTTAATCAGCCACGGTTTTTAGTGGCTGTGCTAGTAAATAAAACAAATAGAAACGAAGTCATCGAGCTCAGACTTCGAGACTGAGATGAATCCAAAACGCTTATGGAATTTTAAGCAGATTTACCCAGCAGCAAGGTAACCACACATCATATCAAATTTAATTTACCCTCATTACCGTTGGAGCCATCTCCTGGCAGTACGCTAACCCAAAGGTGTTGGATAATACACGTTTAGCAATAATAACCCAGCAAATGGGAGTGAAAAACGATGGAAAGGGAAATATTCGTCGGGCAAGGATATGTCGAGTAAAAATAAGGGTCTAAACGATGTACAAGGGCGATGAGTTCGCGGCCATTAAAAACGTAAATAATGAGTTAACAACAAATGAGCCGAGTAAAATAAGGGTCTGTTCACTCAACGTGAGCAGATTGTTGAGGAGTAAAGTAACGCAAAGATATTCACCACTGTGCTAGTCTCTTGTGGCCATGAGACTTTTGAATGGCCCCAACTTTATGAGACAGACTCTAACTTCGTCACCACTTATCAAATGTTGGGTGTAAACGCAGTTGTCGATAATTTCCATATTCAGGATGGATTCTTATGTTGTATAATATCCCCCAAAAATAAGTTATTACTGAAGTCTGAATACACTTAGGAATTTATTTCCATTTTTGGTAAATTCGAAGTTGGAAAATTATTGCCATTTATGGAAATTCCGATTTTAGAATTTAGTTAAGTATTATTATCATTTTTGGGAAAAGATTTGATTTTCTGAACCAACTCTTTGATTATGACACTTGTAAGAAAAAATATTTTTTATATTTATTGCTAAGAGACAAATGTAACAACTAGATTGAAATCAGTTGACCATGACTCCATGAGTGAGGAACATGTTTGAACTACCTTAGGGTTGAATTATACAATTGGAAAATCATGAATTTGGCCATTCATAGCCCCTAAAAGTCAGGGATTTGTAAATCCACAAAAATTCCCAAGGGGAAAAGAACTAAGCACAAGATGCTTTAGCATATATAGAATATGAGAGGAGGTAGGACGTTGCATAGTATGCGGAGGGGAGGAATATCACTTGTTGTTATGAGCACTCTGAGTGTGAAGCAAGGAGAACTTTTCTGATTCTGAAAGAGAACGATAGCTAAGGAGGAGTTTGGAGTTCATCCTGATGGATTCATGGTCAGGCTAGGGGGTGAAAGGAGAAAATTGGTTGTTTATGTTCTATGGCTGGGTGGAACCTAGTTGTTCCAATTGTTGTTTCAACACTTTTTCAGATATGTTCATGTACTCTTCCCTGGCTAAATGTCCTATTGATTAAATAGTTGTTAGCATAGATTTTACTTAATTTTGGATGAATGTCCTATTGTTTTATTACTAATAGAATACATCTTCTTGTGTTGGTAGAATGAAATAAATTGTGGAAAAGATTTTACTGTGGAATTTATTCAGTAAGTAGAATTATAGAGCTACTGTGTATGATAAGTTGGTGGTGGTTATGTGGAAGTTTTGTATTCCAATGATATACTCTTTGAACCGCAGCATAAATATAGATTCATGTGTGAATATGTTTAAGGACTTATTGCAGATTTTTACAGATTGAAATTTAGTAATTACAGACCTACATGAGTTATATATATACCTTTTTAAGTTATAGTAAATCTACACCAAACAAAAGGATTTCCATGATAATTATAAGCTATACCATAGTTGTAGATATATATATATATATATATCTGTGTGTGTGTGAACATGTTGTTGCCTATAAAGATTTTTAGAGCCACATGAATATCTAATACACAGAAAATTTCATATTGACTATTACAGGTATTTTCCATTAAATCTAGCTAAATTAAGTGTAGGATATGATTACTGTATCTTTCCTTCCAGAAATCTCAAGAGAAAATGTCCCGCGACATAAATACATAAAATATGTTATCTATTATAGAACTAGAACAAGACGAGTTTTAAAACCCTACATAATATATGCAAACATAACTATTAAATGGTGAAATTCATAACTAATACGGGGTTACCCTTTGTCCTTTCCCTTAGCGCTTAAAGATACAAGTAACCAGTTGCTTTAGGCACCTAGTGTGAAACTAATTTGGTAATAACTTCCTAGGGTGTAACCTATCACTGTAATAAAACTTGGATGGGTATTGTCCTTTCAACGTGGTGAGTTGGAACTCGAATACCTTTCTAGTGGGGTGCCTTTGTAAATCCCGAATCCCCCGAGCGATCAAGTCCTACAAGAGAAGACCAATAACATCAGTAATAGAGTTATGAAAACAAATCAATGAAAAAATAAATATCAAAGATGAAGTAAATGTTCAAAACCAATTTACGAAATCAACACTTTTGAGTTTGTAAAGACGTGGATAGTCACTTAGCTTAAAGAGGACGTGGGGTTCCTTGCTCCATCAGCGGTGTTGAGAGAATCGCCCATAACACAGAGGGGAGAAGTGGATTTGAAATAGCTGATGGGTACCCTCGCCACAGAAACAAAGGTCTCATCATTAGTCTTGCAACCAAATACATTAGAACAATTTCTCAATTAATTTCAAGCATATAGTACATTTAAACATGTAAGTCATCTATTGCATAACCAGAACGATAAAAGTAAAGAGTATAAAACAGGTTCCACAGATTTGTCGATTCAGATATCAGATAGGGTTTTCAAGATACTGTCCTCCTGTTTAGCTAAAAACCACAGACTCATGACAAAGGAAATAAAACCAATAACAGAGTTCTGGATATTTAGAATTTGTTTACGTCATGCTAACAAAGTGAGAATTGATAAGTTAACCTGAGAACTTCAGAAGAATAAAAGTTTATACAGGGTAAAGCATTTCTGCCAAGGCATTACTCTTCCCAACCCAAACTTATGACATGGTTACGGGACACCAGAGTCAAAATTCTTAAACTTACGTTTTAATGTTTTAAAAAATGGGTCAAGTTACACACAATCCTTCAAACACATATAATTTGAGGCGAATGTGGTATAAACTTACACGAGTATAACTCAGATGAAACTTAGCGTATTTTAGGGAATTGTTTCACGATTTTCACTATTTCATCGTTTAGTTATTAGAACACAAAGGGGTTTATGGGCTAGATACTAAAGGCGAATACTCAGTCGAAGAGACCTCTCTGTACAATAATGGATAACTCTATGATTATATTTATATACATATTGTGCTCTCTTTAAACCAAGTTAAATCTGGACCAGCACCAGGATGTATACTCTCAACATTGGAGATTGGAGATTTCAAAATGTAAACAGAGGTACAAAACCTAAAATATTTTCACATAACTGTTAAGTTAAAGACTCAAGGAAAACGTGATGCACATAGCAATTAACGAGGCAGATAAAGCTATGCCAAAGCTGTGAAACCTCTGAAAGGTTCGTGCCAAGAATTTGTATCGCTATCAAATTGAGTAAACATAAATAATACAGAAACGGATAAACCAAAATAAAATAAACATGATATTATTTATATTATCGAACTAGCTCCTGCACTGTGTGGAAATTTTTCGCTCCCTTTGGCTTCATTACATCCTGGGGCATCCTACGGGTTACTCATAAAGAAAAATGCATGTTGTAGGGTATAAGGAATTTAGAAAAATGATACAAAGATTTTAAAATGGAGCCACGGTAAAACCCTAGACATTACCGAGTATACTACCAACCTTTAAACATGATATCTCAAACCACGAAAGTCGGGACCAATAGATTTAATATGAGTTAGATGGCGAATGGTGCGCATGGTTCCCTTTTAGAATTCACAGAGAGTTTAGATAAACAATCGAGAAGTGACTTACCTCGCATAGGGTGGTAACCAACTGGTGAGAACCTCCTAATATCCTTTCCTCCCAGAATGAGTCCAAATCCATGAGTCATACCATGCTACCGATTTTAATAGCATCAGGGTTAGTGTTACAACGTTCTTGAAAATACACAGAACAAGGGTGAAAAATGAAACAATAATCTTAGAAAACCTCCACCAAGAAGATTAATGGTGATAGTTACGAGTTGTACCTAGGCCATGTGAATAGAGAAAGGTGGCAGAGACACAATGGGCACAGAGTTCGAGCGATGGCCCAAAGGCCTATGCTACAAGACCTCTTAAATGTCGCAGGAAGGGTTATTTAAGTCATGACAATTTTACTCTACAGATTTTTATAATGTTCCTCAAATTTACCAAATATATTTTTTTTGCTTAGGGACATTAAATTTCTTTCTCTTTGAATAACTTATCTCTAAATACCCTATTGTTATTAAAATCAAGTAGTTGTCATCACTATCAACTTTTCAAGATTTTTATGTTTTCCAATTATTTACATAATTAACTAACATTATAACCGATTTTATCTCTGAGATATTTCCTATTTCACATTAATCATATGCTCAAAGGTTCAAGGGTAACTTCGCCATACCCTAGCCTCTCATATTACCCACATATCTAGAATAAAAATGGTGGTTGCAATAGTGGTTTCAAACCAACCCACTTTTTGCCTAGCAATCCTCCTCCAGCTAACACGTACCCCATTATCAAAACAGTGGTTGAAAATTACAGCCCGCTCAACGAAAAATTATCCTCCGCACAAGTTCTGGCTTCACAACTCTCCTTGTCCATCAATATCCTTCCTATTAGTGCTACTTCCGATCAACGACTACTATCAAACTTCATTCCACCCTGCTTTCCCTTTCCAAGTGTCTCCCCAGATTCCCATGATCTGTCAACACGTAACTCCCCTCTGGATCAATGGATATGGTTGACTCCACCTTTTTGGCCTCCGGTAGTTTTCAACTCTCAATTCTACTCTCCTCTGCCTGACAATATCCTGGAGTGGAAGGTTTATTTCCACCTATTCCCTTGAATCCATGGCTAGGATCTCCTTCGCAGATCTGGCCTTTGGGGATCTCAAATATCAAGTCCATTTTTCCTACCCCTTAAGTACGCCAAATCCTGCCACGTGTCCTCTTAAATAAGACAGCCTATAAATTACTTTAGTTGTTTACCTAGAGTCCACATATCTTCGCCACATCTCCTCTTTGGATCTGATGACTCAGATTCACTTCGGGTGATCTGACAACTCATATCTATTCCGGCTCTCCGGAATTCGTAAGTCTCAAATCTCAATTTCTTGTCCCTTCTAACTGGGTATCTCGTGGAGTTCCATATCTCGCACCACATGTCCTCCTTTGCAGCGACGATTCTCATCTCTTCAGCTTTCTGGGTTTCAGTTGATTCAACACTTCAACTTCCGCCTCCTCTTAGATCTCCTGACCCATTGACACATATCCTCTCTAAACTCTCCTTTCGCAAATCTCGAATTCACGACTCGCGACTTCGAAGTTAACACTTCCTCCCCATTCTCGACTTCTGACACGTCGACATTTTTGGAGCCCCCCAAATCCGATGGTTTGCGCTCCTCTAGATCTAATGGTATAGATATTGCCTTCGTGTATCGGGACTTTGAATTTCATGTATCATGTATCCCCGATATTCTGAAATTCTCCCTGGACAATCGAAGGTCCAAATATCTCCTCAATCGCGTTTCATGAATCCTCACGACTCTGCCCTTTGACCTTTCCTCTCTGCGAGTCAGCAAAATGATTATCTCTTGCCACATGTCCCCTTTCAATGGACAGTCCCAATGACTTTGAGATTTTGCGTTTCAGGGTTTCGTAGATTTCACTCTGCTTCTTTCAAATCTTTTGGTTTGCGAAATTCTGATAATTCCCTATGACTAACTAGTGCACTACTTCTCTGATATCTAATAGCTTGAAATATTTTGGCTTCTACTGAATGGATCTTAACCCTTGATCTTCATGTGATTACCTCGAATGTCTATGCTCCACATTTAGATACTTCAACATTTCAAGACTTGGATACTTTTTTAAGTGTTTCCTCTTGAGGCTTAAAACCATTATCCCTCTTAAGGTTTGTTTTCTCTATCTTCCCTAACCTAGGATATTTCAAACTTTTCAAATACTACGCCTTCAAAATTTCTCTTGCGAGCCCTGTAACTTTAGGTCTCATCTATGTTTTCTGAAATCATTGTCTCTCTTGACCTTTCGTCAATGAAACATGACTTCGTCCCCACACACACTTGCACTCTTTGTGCAGCTTCACACTATCTCTCTTGAGCTTCCGAAATTCAAAAGACTCTTGACCTTAAACTTTTTGAAACTACACTGGATCTAATGACCCATATTCTGTTGAAAAAGATACAGATCTACCCTAGCACATTATTATCTTGATAGTATTTATACCAGGCTGCTATAGACAAGTGGTTAAATTTATCTTCAATTCTTAAAGAAAAGGATAGAGGGGAAGCCCCTACTGGAGATGATTTATCTAAATAGTATTTATGATCGCAGGTGTTATGTAGAGTTTGAAGACTTGTTTAAAATATTGAACCGACTCTACAATAGGTAATAGGTTTATGTAGTTAAAATCCCTGGACATTTCTCCTCAGTTTATCAAAGGAAGAGAACTGCAACCTTTTTCTATATTTCATACAACTAGTTTAAAAGGAAAAAATACTTTCAATAGCGGAGAAATAGCTTTTGTGTAATAGATTTTCAGCTATCTCATAAATTTCATAGGTAACAACACACACACACACACACACACGTGCACACACACACACACATATATTTCAATTCTGGTATTCCCTCAAAATTCCATTTGGTAATTGTAGAATTTAAGCATCCTTAATATCAACCACAGATCGATCCGATAAATTGTTTTTCTATTGTACCAAAGATTAAATCACGTGAGTAGGAGAACCTTCACACTTTCACTAACAGTAATACCCACAACACTTTTTCTTAACTCTACTTAGGAAAAATTCCATACATTTATCAACAATTATCACATACAACAATCTTTCTTGGCTCTACTCAATGCATAAATTTAACTGTAGATATTTATTCCATAATTTATTTCCTTATACCCAACAAGTAGATGTAAGCTATCAATCATCCATCAATAGAAAATTTAGCCAGAACTAAGTAAATAATTTATACCAATTATTAATCAACAAAACGATCAATCAGGGAAGCGTAGAAGAACATATCTGAACAAATTGCCAGGACAAAAAATTGAACAGCCAAATTCCACCCAACCATAGAATAGAACAACCAAAATACTTGTTCGGTCCACCCCCTAGCTCGACCATGAATCTATGAGGGTGAACCTCGAAACTCCTATTTTGCTATATCCCTCTTTCAAATCCCAATTCTCCTTGCCTCAAACTCAGAAATAGTGCTCATAACAACAACTGATCTTTTTCTTTAGATCATAAGTCCTCCTTTCCTCACACTCATAATTAGTGCTCATAAAAACAATTTTGTATTTTCCCCCAACATACAAGGCAATGTCCTGCCCCCTCCCATATGCTATATATATGCAAAAGCATCTTGTTCGTAAGCCTTTTCCCCTGGGGAATTTTTGCATCTTTACAAATCCATGATTTCCAGGGGATGTAAATGGCCAAATTCCTAATTTTCCACTTGTAAAATTCATCCCTGAGATAGTTCAAGCATGTTCCCCACTCATGGAGTCATGGTCAGTTGATTTCAACCTAGTTATTCCATTTATCTTTGAGAAATAAATATAACAAGAATTTGTCTCTTATAAGTGTCATAGTCAAAGAGTTAGTTGGGAAATCAAATCTTTGGCCASTTAATCACAATAATTAATTACAATTAACTAAATCCCCAAATTCGGAATAGCAATAAATGCAAATAATTTTCCAAATTTGAATTTGCCAAAAATGGAAATAAATTCCCAAGTATTTTCAGACTTAAAAATAATTTATTTTTGGGGATGTTACATCCTTTCCCCGTTCAGTACAACATTGTCCTCAATGTTCGTCCCTTTCTTGGAACAGGGTTGGATGAGATTTCTGCAAATCTCTTTCCAACTCTCAAGTGGCATCCTCAAGACGAAAGTGATTCCTTTGCACTTTTACCTGGGCGACGACTATGTCCGTAGTGCTATTTATCTCCTGTCCAGAATGTGTAGAGGTTCCTCTCGGAACTCTCCTTCTGGTTCCACCTGCAAAATGCTCCAATCGATCATGTGAGTAGGATCATGAACATAATTTTTTAACAAAGAAACATGAAATCCATTATGAATTTTCAGATTTACAGGAAGAATAAGTTGATATGCCATGGGTCCAATTCGAGCTATGATCTCTAAAGGGCCACAAAACTTGGGTGCCAACTTGGAACAATTTCCTAGATTTAGTGAACTTCTTCTAGATTTGACTTTTAAATAGATGTGGTCTCCCACTTGGAATTCCTGGTGTCTTCTTTTCAGGTCCACGTAACTTTTCTGTCCTTCTTGTGCTTCTTTTAAATTATTCTCTACTTTTCTTATCATAATCTCCATTTCCTGGAGCATTTGTGGCCCCACCATGATTCTGTCAATTATGTTATCCCAGCTAATTAGAGTCGTACACTTTTTGTCATACAATATTTCGAAGGGGCTCATCTTATCCGATGTATGGTTACCATTATTGTATGCAAATTCCACCAAGTGCAGGTAGTCTTCCCACTAACTTGGATTCGTCCTTACATACATACATAACATATCCTCCATGATTTGGTTTGTTCATTCAGTATGCCCATCCGTTTGTGGATGGTATCTTGTGCCGAAATGCAAGTTAGTATTCAACCCTCCAAATAATTCTTTCTAAAATGTAGATGTAAATTTTACGTCTCTATCTGAAATCACCATTTTAGGAATTCCATGCAGTTTAAAAATTTCTTTCATGAATATTTCAGCGATGTTAATAGCTTTATAAGTAGACTTTATAGGAAGAAAGTGTGTAGACTTACTAAGATTATCGATTACTACCATTATTGAATCATTCTATTTTTGAGTTCGAGGAAAACCTGTAATAAAATCCAGTGATATAGTCTCCCATTTCCATTCCGGCACAGGTAGAGGCTGCAATAGATCGGTTGGATGTTGGTGTTCATCTTTCACCTATTGACAATCTTGGCACCTGGATAAGTTTTCTGCTATTTTTCCCTTCATATTAGGCCAAAAAAAATAACTTCCTTAGTGCTGTCACCATTTTCTGATATGACGGATGACTAGAATATGGTTTCTTATGTACTTCCTCTAAAACGGTTAACTTTAATTCAACAGAATCTGGTATGTATAATCTGTTTTTAAATATTAGTAGACCATTTATGTCTAAATTTTCTACATTATTTCATAAATCTGCCACTGTTTTAGTGTAATTTTCATCATTATTACTTGTAGTCTTTATCCTATGCTACAGATCACTTTCAACCCTCCTAATGTTCATTTCAAACATCCCATGAGTTATTATGCTTAAGGCATCAACCACCTTGTTTTCCTTACCCTTGATGTGTCTTACCTCAAAGTCGAATTTGCTCAACAAGGCCAACCATCTTCCTTGCCTTGCGTTAAGGTCTGGTTGAGTAAACAAAAATTTAACACCATTGTTATCAGCCAATAACAAAAAAATTATGCCCATTATATAGTGCCTCCACATCTTTAAAGTGTGTATTATCACTGCTAACTCTAAGTCATGAGTGATGTAGTTTCGTTCGTGCTCCTTTATTTTCCGGGACTCATAACAAATAACGTGACCCTCTTGAGTTAGGATACCACCTAGACCTTCTTTACTCGCATCCACACAGATTGTGAAGTCTTTGTTTGGATATGCTACTTTTAAAATGGGTCCAGTTGTTAACAATTCCTTTAACTTATTAAAATTTTCCTAACATTTTTGTGACCAGTTAAACTTGGTTTGTTTATTTTTTCAATGATGTGATGGGGTATGAAATCTTGGAAAATTCCTCTATAAATTTGCGATAATATCTGGTGATTCCCATGAATGACTGGATGTCTGCTACATCCTTAAGGATCGACCATTCCATGATGTCTCTTATTTTCTCTGGATCGACTGCAATACATTCTTTAGATATTACATGTCTTAGGTACTTTATTTTATTTTGATATAAGTCACACTTGTTGAATTTAGCATACAATTTGTGTTTTCTTAAAGTCTGTCAAACTATCCTTCGGTGTTCTTCGTGTCCTTCTTTTGTTTTAAAATATACTAGGATATCGTCAATAAACACCAAAACAAACTTGTCCAAGTACTAACTAAAAATGTTGTTCATTAAACACATAAATGTCATTGGTGCATTAGTGAGACGAAATGGTATAAGAATGATTTCCTAATGTCCATATCTCGTTTTGAATGTTGTTTTACTTATGTCCTCATCTTTTATTCTAATCTGGTGGTAACCAAATATTAAATCCAATTTAGAGAAAATATTTGCCCCACCTACTTGATCGAAGAGATCATTGATTCTAGGTAAGGGGTATTTGTTCTTAACAGTCATTTTGTTTAACTATCTATAATCAATGCATAATCTTAGAGCTCTATCTTTGTTTTTAACAAAAAGGACTGGTGCTCCCCATGTTGAGACACTTGGCCTGATGTATTCCTTGTCAACTAGTTCTTTTAGTTGAATCTTTAATTATGTTAACTCAAGTAAACTCATTTGGTAGGGCACCTTAGATATAGGAGTTGATCCCGGTAGCATATTGATAGAAAATTCTTTCTCTCTCCTTGGGGGAAATTCAAGTATCTCATCAACAAACGCGTCTCTAAAATTATGCAAGACGAAAAAATCTCTTAGGCTAGGTTTATTTTCTTTTTCCAAAAGATTTGTCACTTGGATGGCATAAATTTGGCAACCTTTTCTCATGCACTTCTTAAATTGCCTTGTTCAAATCTGCCTAACTAAGATTGATTTTCGTATTCCTTGAATGGTCCTAACAATGTCGTTTTCGTCTTTATATTTGAGTGATTTTTCATAAATATCTAAAACTACTTTATTCCTTTATAACCAGTCTATTCCAATAATTATTTCATAAGACCCTAACGGTAGAATGTTCAGATTTGTCTTTGTGTTTTGACCACCTAAACTAAACTCACAGTTGGAAATAAAATCAGATACTTTTCTTTTTGTTCTTGTTGCTAGTTGTACTAGCCAAGATTTTTCATGTCTCGTTTTCTTAAGTTTAATTGAATCCACTACACCAGGACTGATATAACTCAACGTAGCTCTGGGATCAATTAAAACATAAATACGAGTATTGTTAATTTTACCTTCCATTTCAACTAAACTAGATTGGTGATCAGCTTGTTGGTCATCCTCGACTAGATTGATTCAATGTAAACTATTGTCCATGTCTCCCACTGTAGAGGCTTCCTGTAGGTTGTGAACCGTAGTCCTGGTTGCTGAAGTCAAATGTGGGCAGTTCCTCCTTAAGTGAGGTGCTCCACATTCCCAACATTTTAATGGTTTTATGGGACTATCCCCAAACTTCTTTGTTCCTAGATTGACTGGTTTACCACCTCCTTGGGTTTTCTGGTTATTAGAGTGGAAATATTTCCATGGAAATCTCTTTTCTGCATTCCAGAAAGGGGGTGGTTGATATCCCTTCTTACGCCGATTCATTCGGTCTTGTTTCTTGTCTTTCCAAGGCTTGGGAAATTTCGATTGTTGTTTGTATTGGTCGTAACACATTGAGGGCTTCCTGAAAACTTCACTTAAGGACTTGGGGTTGTCGAATTTGATTTTTTCCTTATAGGACTGTGGTAAACATCTTAGGAACCATTGGATTTTTAATTTTTCCTCCCGGATATAAGGTATGAACCTTAATAATTCCAGGAAGTTTTTTATCACGTCATCCATAGTCATTTGATCGAGTCGTAGTTCATAAAACTCTTTGGTTTATCTTTCATAGTAACTTTCAGATAAATATTGTTTCTTAGAAAGTATGTCTTGAAATATAACCACTCCATCTATTTTTCCTTTAGGCCCTTGGCCAACTTCAGGTCCTACCACCATATACTTGCTTTTCCTTTTAGGTTATAGATGGCCATTCTGACCTTCATGTTGCTGGAATAATTATAGATTTGGAAATAATTTTTATGTCCAGTAACCATTCTTTAGCCTCCTCCCCTATTCTAGATTATCCTTCAAAGGTGGACGGTTTGATTTTCTTGAACTCTCCGTCCAAGTGGTCCACCTATTTCCTTTTTCTTCCCCTGGTTGTTTTATATTATGCTGATGGTGTACCTTCGAAAGAGTTGTCCCCTTTTTCTCCTTCAAGACCAAAACTTTTAGAGGCCCTTTTGTTGACCTCTTCTTTCTCATTATTTTCCTTCGGGCTCTTCCTTGTTACTATGCTACACACTAGTAATTTGTTTATTTCTTGTTGTTCTTGTTGTTCCTTTTTCAGTTTCTCATTGTCTACTTTGAAAACTTGCAGTTCCACAATGAGATTTCTCATGGTTTCTAGAACCTTAGTAGGTGAACTTTTTTCACTGTTCTACCTCGGTTCTTTAGGAGGTATTTGCTCAGGATTCTCCTCAAGTCTGATCTCAGCTTCATTTTGTGCTGCCATGATCATAAAAAAAATTATTTTTGTTTGTTTGTAACCGTAATTTTTTTGTTAGTTTTTCATTAAACAAAAAACATGTGCTAAGAAAACATTTTTGGCCCTGTTTAAGGTCCAAGTGTTGTAACCTTTGCTTTGATAACATATGTAATGTTCCTCAAAGTTACCAAATATGTTTTTTTCCTAGGGACATTAAATTTCTTTCTCTTCGAACAACTTCTCTCGAAAGACCTATTGTTATTAAAAATAGCTAGTTGTCGTCACTATCAACTTTTCAAGATTTTTATGTTTTCCAATTATTGACATAATTAACTAACATTATAACAAATTTTATCTGTGAGATATTTCCTATTGCACATTAATCATATGCTCAAAGGGTCAAGGGTAAATTCACCATACCCCAGCCTCTCAGATTACCCACATATCTAAAATAAGCATCAAGGATAGTAAAGCCCCACTAATATTATGATCCTTTCCACACATCTATATACATGTATACGTATTAACGTTAGATTCATAGAGGGAGAGCCCCACTCAATTTACATAAAATATTTAAGCATAGATAGTAGCCATTTCATACAGGTATAAATGAAGTGGAGTTTAAAACTTGGTTTTGCGTGCTTAAAGTGAAGGTTCAGTGACTCTATTGTAGACTTGAAACCTTATTTCTTTGTGCGCTTAGATTGGTTATCAGGTTACAAGTGCTAGCTACTCTTCACTATCCCCTTCATTCATATTCCCTTGGGTTGTGCTCTTGTGCTAATGCACGATTGCGGGTGCAGGAAAGAGTGGTTTCAAACCAACCCTCTTTTATTCCTGTAATCGTGCTCCAGCTAACATGCACCACTTCATCAAAATAGTGGTTGAAAATTGCAGCTCGCTAAAAGAAAAATTATCCTCCACGTAAGTTCCGGCTCTGCAACTCTTCCCGTCCATCGATCTTCTGCCTATCAGTGCTACTTCCAATCAACAAATATTATTAAACTATGTTCCACCCTTATTTCCTTTTCCACGTGTCTTCCCAGATTCCCATGATTTGTCGACATGTAACTCCCCTCTGGATCAAATACTATTGTTGATTATGCCTTTCCGACCTCCGGGAGTTTTCAACTCTACTGTCCATTGCATGACAACCTTCTAGAGTTGAAGATATACTGCCACCTATCCCCTTGAATCCATGGCTCGGATATCCTCTGTGGATCCATCCTTCAAGGATCTCAAATCTCAAGTCCCTTTTTCCTTCACCTTAAATATGCAGAATCCTGCCACATATCCTCTTAAATCAAACAAACTAGAAATTACTTCGGGTCTTTTTTCGGAGTGCATAGATCTTCACCATGTCTCCTCTATGGATCTGATGGATCAGATTCACTTCGGGTGATATGATGAATTGGATTTGTTCCATCTCTATTGACTTAAAAGGTCTCAAATCTCAATCTCTTATCCTTGCTGACTGGGTATCTCCCAGAGTTCTAGATTTGGTGCCATGTGTCCTCCTTCACATCAAGGGTTCCTATCTCTTTGGCTTTCCATGCTTCAGCTCATTCAACACTTCAACTTCTGGCTCCTTCTGGATCTCCTGACCCCTTGACACATATCCTCTCCAGATCCAATGATCCAAACTCTCCTTTTGAAAATCAGGATTTCACGACTCGCGACTTCCAATTTAACACTTCCTCCACATTCATGACTTCTGACATGTCGACATTTTCAGAGCGCCCCAAATCCAACGGTTCGTGCTCCTCTGGATCTAATGGTCCAGATATTCCCTTCGCATATTGGGACTTTATGTTTCACGAAGTTGGATGGGTGCTCACTTCCCTACTCCTTATCACCGATATTTCAAAATTTTCCCTGGAAAATCGACGGTCCAGATCTCTCCTAATTCAACGACTCAGTTTAAATCACGATTTTGTGTTTCACGAAATCTCACGACTCCACCCTTTGACCTTTCTAATTTGCAAGTCAATGAAATTTTGATCTCTTTCCACGTGTCCCCTTTCAATGGACGGTCCCGATGATTTCAAGATTTCACATTTCGGGGTTTCGCAGATTTCACTCTGCTTCTTCCGAATCTTTTGGTTTTGTGAATATCTGATAATTCCCTATGACTAACTGATGCAGTACTTCTCTGAGATATAATGGCTTGAAATATTTGGTCTTCTCCTAAATGGATCTTAACCATTGATCTTCCTTTGGTTACCTCAAATGTTTGTGCTCCACTTTTAGATACTTCAACACTTCAAGACTTGGATACTTTTCTAAGTGTTTCCTCTCGAGGCTTAAAACCAATATCCCTCCCGATATTTTTTTCGCTATCTTCAATAACCTAGGAGATTTCAAACGTTTCAAATACTACGCCTTCCAAATTTCTCTTATGAGCCATGTAACTTTAGGTCTCGTCTTCTTTTTCTGAAAGCGTTGTACCTCCTAATATGTTGTTAATGAAAGATGACTTTGGCCCTGCAAACACTTGTGTTCTGTGTGAAGATTCACACTATCTCTCCCAAGCTTATGAAAGTTGAAAGAATCTTGAACTTAACCTTATTTCAACTAAACTGGATCTGGCAACCCATATTCTGTTAAAAAATGTATGGATCTACCCTAGCACATTATTAGTTTGGTAGTATTTATACTAGGATCCTATAAACATCTGGTTAAATTTATCTTCAATCATTAAAGAAAAGGATAGAGGGGAAACCCCTATTGGAGATGATTTCCCTAAATAGTAGTTATGATCGCAAGTGTTATGTACAGTTTGAAGAGTCATTTGAAATATTGGACTGACTCTGCAATAGGTAATAGGTTTATGTAGTTAAAATCCTTGGAAATTTCTCCTGATTTTATCATAGGAAGAGAGCTGCAACCTTTTGGTATATTTCATACAATTGGATTAGAAGGAAAAAATACTTGCAGTAGATAAGAAATATCTTCTTTTTAATAGATGTTCAGATAGCTCAGAAATTCCATAGGTAACAACACACACACACACACACACACACACACATATTTCAATTATGATATTCCCTCAAAATTTTGTTTGGTAATTATAATTTATTTCCTTCTACCCAAAAAGTAGATGTAAGCTATCAAACATCCATCAATAGAACATTTAACCAGAACTAAGTAAATACATTCTACCAATTATTAATCAACAAAATGATCAATCGGTGAACAGTAGAAGAACATATATGATCAAATTGTTGGGACAACAAATGGAACAACAAAGTTCCACCCAACCATAGAATAGAACAACCAAACTACTTATTTTGTCCTCCCCCTACCCTGACCATGAATCCATGAGGGTGAACCTCAAAACTCCTCTTTCACTATAGCCCTCTTTCAGATCCCAATTCTCCTTGCCTCCCACACAGAAATAGTGTTGATAACAGAAAGTGACGTTTTTCTTTAGATCAAAAGTTCTTCTTGTCTCACACTTAGAATTAGTTCTCATAACATCAAGTCCATGTTTTCCCCCAACATAGTAGGTAGTGTCCTGCCTCCTCCCATATGCTATATATATATGCAAAAACATCTTGTGCCTAGGTCTTTTCCCCTTGGGAATTTTCCCAGCTTTACAAATCCTTGATTTTCAAGGGCTGCCAATGGCCAAATCCCTGATTTTCAGGGGCTTCCAATGGCTAAATCCATGATTTTCCACTTGTAATATTCATGCCTGAAGTAGTTCAAGCATGTTCCCCACTCATGGAGTCATGGTTAGTTGATTTCAACCTGGTTGTTCCATTTGTCTCTCAACAATAAATGTAACAAGGATTTTTCTCTTACAAGTGTCATAGTCAAAGAGTTAGTTGGGAAATCAAATCTTTGCCCAATCAGTCACAATCATTAATTACAATTAACTAAATTCCCAAATTCAAAATTTCCATAAATGGAAATAATTTTCCAAATTCAAATTTGCAAAAAAAGGAAATAAATTCCTAAGTATTTTCAGACTTAAATATAATTTATTTTGGGGGATGTTACAATTTTATTATCAATATTTATGGTAAGTGCATGATAGTCCATTTAGGGTTTTAGTTCAATATTTCCCGCTCATCTAATTATGGTTTTCACTTACCTATCAAATTCGTTGGCCCTTTTGCCAAAGTTGGTTGGCATAGGAGCATTAAATGACAAGAAACAAAACTCCCTGTACCAACCTTATAGTCACAACCATTCAAGGATTTAACACTTTTACGTACTGATGTCATGTTAAAAATAACTGCACATGAATCAACCTTGTATAAAGGAAAATATTGCACATACGACCTATGGTTAAGAAATACATTAACCCTAGGGGGTCATCACATGTATTTTCTCTCACATAGTATGCCCTATGGTTTTGTGCGCAAATAGAAGGGATTTATCAAGGTGAATATAATGGTGGTGATTAAGCTACCCTTTCAACCTCTCTTGGAAAATTAGGATTGAGTTATGCTTGTATCTTTAAGTCACACCTATGTCAAGGAACTGGTAAGTGTAATTTATAGAAAAATAAAAGAAGTGATAGAATTATTCTTTAGTTATAGTTAAGGAATGCTTGAAATATTTTAAAAGAAAATAAATAACTCAAATGACCCTAATTTAAAGAAAAATATATTTTTTTATTCATAAATTTTGGGTACATTACATCTCGTCTGGGTCATATCCGTGTTCCATCAAGCGAGCGAGCGAAGCTGATATGGAAAGACCACTACAGTCGAGTGGCATGACACTTTCGGCATCGTAAAAACAATGGGGATGCTACAAACACATTTCTACTCGCCAAAACTTCAATAGAAGGTTAGAAAGTATATCAGGTCCTGCACTGACCACATTCTTGCCAAACCGACCACTAAGAAACAGGACCTGTAAACCCCATGTTCCTACTCCTGACAGGCCATGGGAATCCATCTCAATGCAATACATGTCGGGCCTCCCATCCACCAAGCGGGGAAATGAGTGTGTTTTTGTGGTTTTTGATCGCTTTTCTAAGATGGCGATTCGGTTTGCCTGGAAGAAGAGCATCACAGTAGAGGCCACTGCCAAGCTCTTATTTGAATGATTCTGGGTACATTTTGGAATCCCACAAACCATTGTATCATATCGGGACAGTCGATTTCTTAGCACATTCTGGTCGAGCCTCTCATCACTTTTGGACACTAAGCTCACCAAATTCATGGCCTTCCACCCCAAGACATATGGCCAAACCGAGGTCATAAATCGAATGATTGTGCATATCCTTCGCATGTATAATTCCAGGCACCCCCGCACATGGGATGAGAGCCTTCCCTATTTCCATCATAGCTACAATCGAGCCTTGCATAGCTCAACCAGCCATAACCCCTTTCAAGTGGGGATGGGATTCCAACCATTGGGTCCCATAGATGTTGCACTTCCCCCTGCGGTCACCTCGACCGACTCATTTCCTGATCCAACTGAAGCTGACAAAGCCACCCGGTTCATTTAGTATATCCAACACATCCACTAATAGAGTCAAGATATCCTACATATGTCTAACGATAGGTACAAGAAACACCATGATCAACATTGGGTGCCACATAAGTTTCAGGTGAGCGACAAACTTTGGTTGCACTTGCAGAAAGAACTCCTTACATGACCCCATTGAAAGATTCTCCCACTCCTTTATTGTCCATACACCATCATGAAGGCCATGGGGGATAATTATTTTGATCTCCACATTCCTCCTTTCCTTCTCCTGCACCCAATGTTCAACATGGATCTCCTTCACCCTTATTTTCCACCATTATTGGACACCTCAGAATTAGCCGAGAATTGACACCAACAGATCTCAACCCCGACTGCTTACAATACGCATCCAATGATAATATTTTGGACACACAGATCAAGGGAACTCGATATCAAAGGATCCAACTTTATCAAGTCGTCAAAGCAATTCAACTCCTGCATCAAGGCAAGTGGCTCACCCGGAGCTAAATTCAGCAGAAATTTCCTCATCTGATGGGGGAAATAAATGCAATGGATACCATTTATTCCTAGTGAGGTAGGATTGATCCATGTGAATATCGGTGGCCACCCACCTTTTCCATCTTGCTCAAAACATTTTTCTAATAATTTTATTAATTTACTATTTTTAGTAGTTTTTCACTTCTAGAGTCGTTTTGAGGCCCTAAACGATGTTTTTTAGGAAAACAAGGAGAAATATGGAAGATCCTTAAATATTTTCCCCAAAATGAATCTCCTCGACGATACCTTTCCAATGGGCTATCATATGCCTAAAATAAATATTGTATGCAAAAATTACGAGCCCGAGAAGTTGATATACTAACTTACCCAAACGGGGCCCACATGACTTTTGGTGCTTCATCTCCTAGGGTTAGGTTTTTGAATGTCTAGGGGTTTTGGCATTCCTGTTTATTATAAAAATTCTTTTAGAGCCTCATTTTAATCATCTTCTTGCGAATGATCACAACCGTCACATCTCTTCTCAAAGATAAGCCGCCACCAGTCCAGCAAGCTTATTTCCGTTGCATTTTACAGTTTCATCTTATTTCATTATTGAATAGAAAACCAGTTTTAGTGTATCTCTATTATTTTGTGTTAAGAACCTTTTTAAAAATTGTAGTCATTTTTTTCTGCTCATAAATATGGATCAATCCCAGTCGACAAATGATCTTTGACATTCATCATGGAAATATTCGTGATTGGGTTGTTATTGGTAGGTGTGAGGGGTCCCTAAATGCCCCATCCTGTGCTTTTGGATGCAGAATCCTAAAGGGTTCTTCAGCACAACAGTCTGTTGTTGGGATAATAACTTATGGGCTTCTACAAGCCGAGGGCATAGGTGACTCGGGTGGTTCTCCATGATGCGATTACAGAGATACTTCGACTTCTTATTCTCCATTTTCCCCCCACCAAAATTATTGGTATCATTTTTATCCCCTTTAACCTTCTTATTTCGTTGTTTCTTCTTTCCCTTGGTTTGTTGGTTGTACTTGGGATTCGTCGACTGCACATGGTGTACATTCGACGTCTGGGTAGGGGAACAACCAAACTCGAATTCTGGTTGGCCACAGTCTATTCTATTGACAATTGTTTCAACTGATTTGACACAAGTATGTGGAATTGCTTTGTGTTGTGCCCACAATACCATCACCGTGGGGCCTAGACTTTTTATTGTCCTTATCAAGAGTAGACCATGGCGCATTTGGAAAAATCTCATAGAGCATGCCAAACTGAGAGTAGATCAGTTCAAGATGTTGGGAACTCATAATAGCCTCCTCTTCTGAAAACACTCTGGAAGTCTCTACGTCCTTGGAGACGAAGGGAACCAAACACTCCAAGAACCACTCAAGAAATAAATCAGGAGGACCTTGACCTTAATCAATCTCTTTCTATGCCACCATTCTAAAATATGATCAGAGATGTGGTCTACCTTAGTTTTCTCAAAGTTGTCCATCAATTCAGCACCTACATCGTATCTCACAAGTAATTGCAAATGGTTCAAGAATACCATCACCAATTCATTAAAGAAATATTACCTTGAGCCATCGAGCTCAATATACCACTTCGCAACACCCCCTATAAGAGTGCTTTGAAAAAAGCACAACTAGATAGCATCGTCCTTCAACGAGTTTGATGAGCACCACAAGTGAAAGGTCATCACATGATCACCTAGATCTTCACTAGGCTTTCCCTCAAATTTTGTAATATCCGAAGGAAACTTAGTCGGTGTGACATCCCAAAAAAAAAAAAAAAAATTCGAAAGTCAAAATTTGTTAGAAAAACTATTTCGTTTTTAGTAAATTCAAATTTGGAAAATTTTTTCCATTGCAATTAATTAATTATTTCGAATTTGATAAATTGCAATTAATTATTATGATTGTTGGGCAGAGACCTGATCTAACCTAACTAACTATTTGACTATGACACTTGTATGTAAACAACATATTGTTTTATTTATTGCAGGAGGACAAATGGAACAACCATGTTAAATTTAGCTGACCATGACTCCATTAGAGGGGAGCATGTTGGAACTACCTCTAGGATGATTTTTACAAGTGGCCAATCAAGGAATTGACCATTGGCAGCCCTTGAAAATCAGGGATTTGGAAAGCTGCGAAAATTCCCAAGGGACGGAAAATACCTAGGAAAAAATGTTTTTTGGATATATAACATATGAGAGGAGGCAAGACACTGCCAAGTATGATGGGAAAGGAATTATCTCTTGTTGTTATGAACACTCCTTGCTGAGTGTGAGGAAAGAAGAAGATTTTTTTTGAAATTGAACGACGTTGCTGAGGAGGAGTTCCAAGTTAATGCTCATGGATTCATGGTCAAGCTAGGGGGTGAATAGGACAAGTGATTTGGCTTCCCTATTCTACGGTTGGGAGGAATGCGGATTTTCCTGTTGTCTTTCCGCAAACTGTTCAAATATGTTAAATTACTCCTTCTCTCTTTGAATACTTATATATCTAATGTAATGCATTTGTTAATTTTGAATTGGAATATTTTCCATTTCTGTTGAATTATTAAATCACTAATGTAGTGCATCTATTAATTATGAGTTGATATAGTAACCTGGGTGAAATCTGTTCAAGTGTATGAAGCATAGATACTAACAGAATTCCCTACAAACATAATTCTGAGTGACTCTTACGGTTGGATTAAATTATGAATGAATTCTAGATATTACCTTTTAAAGATTATGACATATTGAAAAGATTATGCATGGTTAGATTCAAGAAAACAATCATTTCTTTAAAATAGATTTTTACTATACGAAAGTAACTATAGGATAAACTACCAAAGCATCAAAATTCCTTTTTCAAGACTGCCTATGTATAAATGCCTTTGGAACTAAGTTTATATTTCTGCAAGTAAATCTTAGGTTCATAATTACTTGTTCAAGACCTTCATTTTCCACATAGAATTGAATTAAAACTAGTGCGAAACACCATCTATTTCATAGTATAATTATATTCATATAAAAAATATAGGTCTAATTATTGTTGGCGATATATGTAGACGTTACAGAAGAAAAAGGAGGTTGCATGCCTACAACATAATGTATAAATATTAGATATGTTCCTATATTACGTAAATGGCAGACTATTCTGGAAGATATGTAAATACAATTATATAAATGGAATGTTGGATGTAGGAGACCAATAACTTTATTCTGAAATAGAGATAATGGAATTTTAATGCATTCATAGTTACGATACGAGTTGGATTTTCCTAGCCTGAGGCACGACAACAACTCATTTCTTATCACTATAAATCGAATAGAAAAAAATAAAGGAGTACTAATAACTCTATTACCATAGCTAATTTTTGGTAAATACATTAGTGCCGGAACAATCAAGTTGAGGAAACATAAGTCGAAAAACCTTGGATGTAATATTTCTTTTTAACAGTAATTGGTGCTCGATAATGAAGAGACAAACTCACTATGATTTACCATATCATCCGACTACATTTGATAGGGACTGTACCTCAATATCAAGAAAATTATTACATAGTTTGACCAAACTCAAATCGAACACGAAAATTTATACAAGAGAGGTTTCACTTCATCCTAACAATACTGAGGGTGGAACATAACTAATTGAAAAATGGAAAATTGGATGGAGCCACGAGCACCATTTTCCTAGCACCTGTAGAGTTAAAACTGAGAGGAGATGGGCTTGGAACCCGAATACCTTTTGTGCGAAGAATAGGGGTGGTTATCCGAAACTTGCACAAGCTCAAGCCTTGCAAAAGTATACCCTCTAATTATTAACAATATGTACATGAACGAAAGATAACGAAACATCAAAAGGATTGATGTTTTGTTAAACAAATAGAATATTCCATAGATACACTTATCTTTTGGTAGGAAGGGTCATATTTTTCCCCACCGCTTGCTGACTAGATAAATGTCTGGGCCAAGGGAGAGTGGTGCAGTAACTCCCTGATGGGTACCCTTGCATAAAAAAGGGCCCATCATTAGTGAATTATAGCCAATCTTAAAAAGAACAAAACTAACTAGTGGAAAACTTTCTTTCTACAAGAGTCAACGGATCTAAATAAATTGAAATAGTCTACAGGGCTAGTCTTGCTTTAACTTATAGAAATCATAAGTCATGATGTACAAATTACCACTATAAATCCTACACACTTAACTGATACTATACCTAACTATTGAATTTAAACCTTCCAGAATTTGAAATGCAGAAAGTAATGATAGTACAACAGTTAATACAGATATTTCATGACTAGATACGAGAGGTCGCATTACACTTGTAATATTCTTAACATAATAAAATTACAATTTGAATATCATTCGGTGAAAGTAAATAGTCTTTTTAAACGCAGAACTATCAACTCAAAGTGTCATATACTGTAAGGAAGTTCTTATGGATTATACGAGAGCACTTTAAGCGAGTTTTGTTATTTTATACCCAAACAAGAATGCCTTATCCTTGAAGAAACTTCCTGGTGTAAGGACCAGTTAAGAGTCGGAGTAAGATCACTGACGGGTGGACTCACCCCTTCACGAAGAGAAAGAACAAGAAGAAATATAGGGATTTGCACACAAATTTACAATCAAATCTAACAAAACTTCTTATGCATTCAATATTGGACCTCGACGGGCAACCATGGGGTAAGAGAAAGAAAGAACATCAGTATTAAGACATAAGGAAACCATAAGTTGCCTTCTTCCCAGGAGACTAAACCTGTAAAATCATCTGGAAGTGGAGCAAGGATATGGAGCGGCGAGACCTCGGAAGTATTAAAACTGGAACCAAAGAACTTCTTAACTTTTAATAGAAGTAGAAATAACCCCAAAGAATTTCCTAGTAATATCAATTAACAAGAGTTACAGAATGAAGAAAGAATTTCACTTCAGTGGACTCCACTCTCCTACCTAAACACAAGAGCCTCAAAAACTTACCAGGAAGGCAGTTAACACTAGTTGTTCTGATGAGAAATTATCTCCAAGGTTATAGCCTCCCACGCTAAGAAAGAAACATACAATGACAGGGAATAAACTCGCCTAACCCTAAGGGGAAAAATTCACACTGCATAGAGTAAATGTTGAAGGTATAGGACTAGTGGAGCCATGTGCTAGGGTAGAGCTGGCATGACAAGATTAGGGGAGGGGTCAAGTGAAAGGGCCATTAGAATGTGCGTGACAGAACATCCCCATTAATCACGAGTGTAGAACCTTAACTCCCTCTAACAAGTACACCTCCTACCTTAATAACAGTATTGAGAAATTAATGACAGTCATGTCAAGAGACGACTAGTCGCAACTAGTTAGGTACAAACTTCTTCATCCCAATTAAACTACCATCGTCGTTTTGTTTTGATAAGATAAATTTGAGTTAAGACTTACTTGAAAAGGACTTTCGCGTGGGATTTTTCCTTACCTAAACCTGTTTTAGCATAATGACTAGTAGAACTGTAATTACGAAGGAATTCACAGTGAAATCCATTTAAATGATTCAAACATGGTCAAATGGTATGATATGTTATGTATTTTATACAAAGGGTAGAACATCCGATGCTACATTCATTTTGGTAGGTGTTCCATTATTACAAGGTCAATTATATAAATTTGCGTGCAAGCATGAGGGGTCAGTTATTAAAAGGAAGAAAACTAGGACTCCAATCCTATTTGTACATTTCTATATAGATGGATATAAGTGTTCTAGGATAAATTCGTGAGTGCGGACACAGACCAATCTCCACAGATCCACCTGGATCTGGAACAAACTGAGACAGAATACTACTCTTTCCCTAGTTCTAAAGTATTGAATGGACAAGAGAAGAAGGATGATGTAC
>ML777681.1:334377-367466 GCA_009831015.1 Picea engelmannii
GCCTGCGTACTGTCTTCAAAAGAGTGATTTTGAGAAACTGACAAGTGTAACTTTCTTCATGAAAATGATCTTAGTGAAGAGTCAGATCTTCTATCACCATGTCATTATCATGTCATCATCTTGATAACCAAAAATGAGGATAAGAATAAGATTATGAGTTTAATATATATATCTAAAAGGAGAAATTATATGTGTTGCAAAAAGGTGCTAGAACTTTTGGAGAGCCCCTTTATAAATTTTTTAAGTTAGTTTGGTGTAGGATTCTTCTCACATGGCCAACAGAATATAAATATATGATCAGAGTGAACTTTACCTATCCCTTACTTTTTACAAATATTTTAGATGAAATTGGAGGTTGATGTCCCATAGAATTTTTTATTTTTATTCCAAAATTGAGGTACATTACATATGGTATCAGAGCAAAGGTTACAACACTGGACCTGAATAGGGCCACAGTAATAAACCTTTTTGTTACAAACAGAAAACCCTTTCTGTTTTGTGTGAATTATGGCAACCCAGGATGATGCAGGAATCAGAATGGAAGGGGATCCAAAGAAAGGACCTCCAGGATATCCAAGACAGAATAGTGACATAAGCTCACCTACGGAAGTACTGGAAACAATGAAGGATCTTATTGTTGAACTGCAGGTTTTCAAAGAAGACAATGAGAAACAGAAGAAAGTACAGTAGGAATAGCAGGAGATAAATGAAGTCTTTTTGCGCAACATAGTAACCAAGAAAATCCCAAAGGACAATAATCATAAAGAAGAGGTCAGTAAGAGAGCCTCCAAGGACTTTGGTCCTAAAGCAGAAAAATAAGACAACTCATCTAAGGGTACCCCTTTAGCTGAAGATAAAGAAAAAATAGACAGAAAAAGGAAACAAGTAGATCATCTTGAAGGGGAATTCAATAATATTAAACCTGCTACATTCGACAGGGAATCCAGAACAGGTGAGGAAGATGAGGCATGGTTATTAGATATCAATTTTTTTTTCCAAATATACAACTATTCTAGCAATATGAAAGTTAGAATGGTCATTTACAACCTGAAAGGAAAGGCCAACATCTAGTGGCAAGATATCAAATTGGAAAAGGGATTAAAATAAAAATAGATGGAATGGTCTGACTTCAAGAAATATTTCAAAAAACAATACCTATATGAAAGCTACTTCAAAAGGAAAATGAAAGAATTTTACGAGTTAAGACTTGGACAGATGACAATGAAAGACCTTATAAATAAATTCATGGAATTACTAATGTTTGTACCTTACATTCAGGAGGATAAGGTGAAAATACAATGATTCTTAAGCTATTTACCACAATCCTACAGGGACATAATTGAGTTTGACAACCCCAAATTCTTGAGTGAAGTATTCAGAAAAGTACGAATGTGCTACGACCAGTATAAACAATGGACGGAGTTTCCCAAAGTCTGGAAGGATAAGAAACAAGATCAAATGAATCAACAGAAGAAGGGATACCAACCATCTCCTTACTGAAATGCAACAAAAATATTTTCAGGAAAGGATTTTCACTCCAACCATCCGAATATGCAAGGCAACGGTAAACTAGTAAATATGGGAACGAAAAAGTTTGGGGATAGCCCCCATGAATCGTTAAAGTTCTAGGAATGTGGAGAACCTCACCTAAGGAGGAACTGTCCACGTTTAATTTCAACAAACCGAATTGTTGTTCATAACTTCCAGGAAGCCTCGATTATGGGTGATGTGGGTAGAATCTTGCATCGGATAAATGAAACCATAGATGGTCGACAAGCTGACCACCAGTCCTTTGTGGTAGAAATCGACGATAAAATCAATGATGCTTGAATTTCTTTTTTAATTGACCCTGGAGCTACGTTAATTTATATTACTCCTGTTATAGTAGAGTCAAATAAACTTAAGAAACTAAAGCATGCAGAATCATGGCTGGTACAACTAGCTACCAGAACTAAAAGGAAAGTAGCTGAATTTATTTCTGATTTTAAGTTCAGGTTAGATGATCAGAACATAAGGAAAAATATGAACATCCTACCCCTAGGATCCTATGATATGATTATCAGAATGGATTGGTTGGAAAAGCACAAGGTAGTACTCGATTGTTATACAAAAACACTTAACTATAAAGACGATTATGACACTAGTATAATAGCCCAAGGTGTACCAAAGACTGTATCAGTTAGACAAGTTTTCACGATGCAATTCAAGAAATGCATGAGAAAGGGATGTCGAGTTTATGCCATCCAAGTAACAAACCTGTTAGAAACAAAAGACAAACCTAACTTGTAAGAATTGGTTGTTTTATGCGATTTTAGAGACATATTTGTTGATGAAATACCTGAATTACCCCCTAGAAGAGAAGTATAATTCTCCATAGACCTACTACCTAGTTCAACCCCTATCTCGAAAGAACCTTAACAAATGAGTATACCAGAATTGACAGAATCGAAAATCCAACTGCAGGAGTTATTGGACAAAGAGTATATCAGACCAAGTGTTTCACCTTGGGGTGCACCTGTCCTCTTTGTGAAGAAGAAAGATGGTACTCTAAGACTATGTATCGACTATAGACAATTGAACAAAGTGACTATTAAAAATAGGTACCCTTTACCTAGGATAAACAATATGTTCGATCAAGTAGGTGGGGAAAATATCTTTTCGAAGTTGGATTTATGATCTGGATATCATCAATTTAGGATAAAATATGAAGACATAAGAAAGACAACTTTTCGAACAAGATATGGACATTACAAATTTGTGGTCATACCTTTCGGACTCACTAATGTGCCAGCCACATTCATGTTCTTAATGAATAGTATTTTTAGTCAATACTTGGACAATTTTTTGTTGGTGTTTATTGACGATATATTGGTATATTCAAAAACAGAAGAAGAACACGAAGAACACTTAAGAACCGTCCTGCAAACTTTGAGGAAACACCAACTGTATGCTAAATTCGATAAGTGTGATTTTTATCAGAAGAAGATACAATACCTAAGACATGTCATTTCTACAAAAGACATTGCAATCAACCCTGAGAAAGTAAGATCCATTATGGAATGGCTGGTACCGAAGGATGTAGTGGAAATTCAGTCATTCATGGGAATCACTGGATATTATCACAGATTTATAGAGGGGTTTTCCAAAATAGCCTACCCCATCACATCGTTACAAAAGAAAGGGACCAATTTTAACTGGTCACAAGTGCCAAGATAGTTTTAATAAGTTGAAGGAGTTATTAACGAGCGCACCCATTCTAAAGGTAGCAGACCCAGATAAATACTTCATGGTCTGTGTTGACATGAGTAAAGAAGGACTAGGTGGTGTCCTAACTCAAGAAGGACACATTATTTTCTATGAGTCCCGAAAGTTAAAGGAACATGAGCGAAACTACGTCACTCATGATTTAGAATTGATAGTAGTAATACACGCCTTAAAAATGTGGCGACACTACATAATGGGTATAAAGTTTTTATTATTGATAGATAACAGTAGGGTGAAATACTTGTTCAACCAACCAGATCTTAACTCAAGGCAAGCAAGGTGGCTATCCTTTTTGAGCGAGTTCGACTTTGAGGTAAAAAATATCAAAGGTAAGGAAAATAAGGTAGCATATGCTTTAAGAAGAAGAGTCCATGGAATATTTGAGATAAACGTCAGCAAGGCAGAAAGTGATCTGGAATAGAGAATAAGGACGATAGGTATTAATAACGAAAATTACACTAAGTTAGTGGCAGAATTACATGACACTACAACAAACTCACATGAATGAGACATGAGTATCGATAAAGATGGGTTACTACGTTTTAAAAACAGACTTTACATACCTGATTCAACAGAGTTAAAGATAACAGTTCTTGATGAAGTGCATAAGAAACCGTATTCTGGTCATCCATGATACTAGAAAATAGTAATACTTGGCTACGTGCCAATACTATCAATAGGTAAAATCCAAACAATACCATCCAACCAGCCTATTACAACCATTACCAGTACCAGAATGGAAATGGGAGACCATATCGCTGGACTTTGTTACAAGTTTGCCCAAAACTCAAAAACATATTGACTCTATCATGGTTTTAATCAATAAACTCAGTAAGTCTGCACACTTTATTCCAGTAAAGTCTACTTTTAAATCTATAAACATTGCTGAAATATTTATGAAAGAATTTTTTAGACTGCATGGTACTCCTAAAATAGTAATTTTAGATAAAGACGTAAAATTCACGTCTACTTTTTGGAAGGAATTGTTTGCCAGGATAAATACCAAACTGAATTTCAGTATGATCTATCATCCACAAACATATGGACAAACCAAAAGGACAAACCAAATTGTAGAAGATATGCTCCGCATGTACATAAGAACAAAACCGAGCAAATGGGAAGACTATCTACACCTGGTAGAATTTGCATATAACAATGGGTACCAAACTTCGGCTAAGATAATCCCCTTAGAAGTAATATTCGGTAGGAAGTGTATGACTCCAATTAACTGGGACAACCCGAATGAAAAACTTATGGTTGAACTAGAGATGCTCCAAGAAATGGAGAATACGGTAAGAAAGGTACAATGAAACTTAAAAGAGGCACAGGACAGGAAGAAGAGTTATGCAAAACAAAAAAGAAGACTCTTGGAATTTCAAGTGGGGGATCATGTATACATAAAAGTTAAAGCCCATAAAATTACACTAAAAATTGGAAACTGTGCCAAGATGGCACCCAGGTTTTGTGGGCCCTTCGAGATACTAGCTTGAATTGGACCAATGGCATACCAACTTCCACTTCCAGCTAATCTAAAAAATTCATAATGTATTTCATGTTTCTTTATTGAAAAAATATGTTCTTGACCCTACTCATATGATTGATTGGAACTTAGTGCAGGTGGAACCAGAAGGCGAGTTCCATGCAGAACCCCTGCGTATTCTAGACTAGAGAGAAATAACACTTCAGAATAGAGTCGTCGCTCAGGTAAAGGTGCAATGGAAGCACTTTAGTCCTGAGGAGGCCACTTGGGAATTGCAGGGAGATTTGCGGAAATCTCATCCAATCCTGTTCCAAGAAATGAACGAACATTAAGGACAATGTTTTATTGAATGGGGAAAGGATGTGACCACCCCCCCCAAAAAATAAAGTATTTTCGAAATTCAAAATTTGTTAGAAAAACTATTACGTTTTTAGTAAATTTGAATTTGGAAATTTTTTTCCAATTATGGGAATTTCGAATTTGATAAATGTTAATTAATTATTATGATTGTTGGGCAGAGACCTAATCTGACCCAACTAACTATTTTACTATGACATTTGTATGTAAACAGAATATTGTTTTATTTATTGCACAATGAAAAATGGAACAAATATGTTAAATTTAGTTGACCATGACTCCATGAGAGGGGAACATGTTGGAACTACATCTGGGCTGATTTTTACAAGTGGCCAGTCATGGATTTGGCCATTGGTAGATAATGAAAATCAGGGATTTGGAAAGCTGTGAAAATTCCCAAGGGAGGGAAAAGACCTAGGCAAAAATGATTTTTGGATATATATCATATGAGAGGAGGCAAGACGCTGCCAAGAATGTTAGGAAAGGAATTACCTCTTACTGTTATGAACACTCCCTGCTAAGTGTGAGGCAAGACGAAGAAGTTTTCTGAAATTGAACGACGTTGCTGAGGAGGAGTTCGAAGTTAACCCTCATAGATTCATGGTCGGACTAGGGGGTGGACAGGACAAGTGATTTGGCTACCCTCTTCTACAGCTGGGAGGAACATGGTTGTTCCCTTTGTCTTTCTGCAAGTGGTTCAGATATGTTAAATCACTCCTTCTCTCTTTGAATACTTATATATCTGATGTAATGCATTTGTTAATTTTGAATTGGAATATTTTCCATCTCTGTTGAATTATTAAATCACTGATGTAGTGCATCTATTAATTTTGAGTTGATATAATAACCTGGGTGAAATCTATTCGAGGGTATGAAGCATAGATACTAACAGAATGCCCTACAAATATAATTCTGAGTGACTCTTATGGTTGTATTAAATTCTGAATGAATTCTAGATCTTACCTTTTAAAGATTATGACAGATTTAAAAGATTATGCATGGTTAGATTATGGAAAACAATCATTTCTTTAAACTAGTTTTTTACTATACGAACGTAACTGTAGGATAAACTACCAAAGCATCAAAATTCCTTTTTCAAGACTTTCTATGTATAAATTCCTTTGGAACTAAGTTTATGTTTCTGCAAGTAAATCTTACGTTCATAATTACTTGTTCAAGACCTTCATTTTCCGCATAGAATTGAATTAAAACTAGTGAGAAACACCATCTATTTTAGAGTATAATTATATTCATATAAAAGATATAGGTCTAATTACTATTGGTGATCTGTGTAGATGTTAAAGAAGAAAACAAAAGTTGCATACCTACAACAAAATGTATAAATATTATATGTGTTCCTATATTATGTAAATGATAGATTATTATGGAAGATATGTAAATACAACTATATAAATGAAATGTTAGATGTAGGAGACCAATAAATTTATTCTGAAATAGAGAAGATGGAATTTTAATGCATTCGTAGGTACGATACGAGTTGGATTTTCCTAGCCTTAGGCACGACAATAACTCATTTATTATCACTATAAATTGAATACAAAAAAATAAAGATGTACCAATAACTCTATTACCGTAGCTAATTTATGGTAAATACATTAGTGTCGGAAAAGTCAAGTTGAGGACACATAAGTCGAAATTCCTTGGATGAAATATTTCTTTTTAATAGTAATTGGTGCTCGATAATCAAGAGACAAACTCACTATGATTTACCATATCATCCAAGTATATTCGATAGGGATTCTAGCTCAATATCAAGAAAATTATTACATAGTCTGACCAAACTCAAATCGAACATAGAACTTTATGCAAGAGGGGTTACACTTCATCTTAACAATACTGAGGGCAGAACAAAACTAATTGAAAAATAGAAAATTGGATGGAGCCACGAGCACCATTTTCCTAGCACTTATAGAGTTAAAACTAAGAGGAGATGGGCTTGGAACCCGATTACCTTTTGTGCCAAGAACAGGGGCGGTTATCCGAAACTTGCATAGACTGAAGCCCTGCAAAAATATACTCTATAATTATTAACAATATGTACATGAATGAAAGATAACGAAAGATTAAAAGGATTGATGTTTTCTTAAACAAATAGAATATTCCAAAGAGACACTTATCTTTTGGTAGGTAGGGTCATATTTGTCCCCGTCGCTTGCTAACTGGATGGATGTTCGGGCTAAGCGAGAGTGGTGCAGTAACTCCCTGATGGGTACCCTCACATAAAACAAGGCCCATCATTAGTGAATTATAGCCAATATTAAAAATAACAAAACTAACCAGTGGAAAACTTTCTTTCTACAACAGTCAATGAATCTACATAAATTGAAATAGTCTATAGAGCTAGTCTTGCTTTAACTTATAGATGACATAAGTCATGATGTATGAAGTCCCACTATAAATCCTACACACTAAACTGGTACTATACCTAACTGTCGAATTTAAACCTTCTAGAATTTGAAATGCAGAAAGTAATGACAGTACAACAGTCAATACAAAGATTTCATGACCAGACCCGAGAGGTCACATTGCACTTGTAGTATTCTTAACATAAGAAAATTACGATTGGAATATCATTCAGTGAAAGTAAATAGTACTTTTAAACAAAGGACTATCAACTCAAAGTGTCATATACTGTAAGGAACTTCCTATGGATTATACGAGAGCACTTTAAGAAGATTTCGTTATTTTATACCCAAACAAGAATGCCTTAACCTTAAAGAAACTTCCCAGTGTAAGGACCAGTTAAGAGTTGACGTAAGAGCATTGATGGGTGGACTCACCCCTTCACAAAGAGAAAGAACAAGAAGCGATATAGGGAGTTGCACACAGAGTTACAATCAATTCTAACAAAACTTCTTATGCTTTTAATACTGGACCTCGACGCACAACCACAGGGTAAGAGAAAGCAAGAACATCAGTAATAAGACATAAGGAAACCCTAAGTTGTCTTCTTTCGAGGAGACTAAACTGGTAAAATCATATGAAAGTGGAGCGAGGAGATGGAGCGCTGAGACCTTGGAAGTATTAAAATGGGAACGAAAGAACTTTTCAACTTTTAATAGAAGAAGGAATAACCCCAAAGAATTTCCTAGTAATATCGATTAACAAGAGTTACAAAATGAAGAAATAATTTCACTGCAACGGACTCTACTCTCCTACTTAAACACAAGAGCCTCGAAAAATTACCAGGAAGGTGGTTAATGTTGGTTGTTTCGACGAGCAACGATCTCCAAGGTGATAGCCTCCCACGCTGAGAAAGCAACATACAAAGTCTTTCGGACCAGGAAAAAATTCGCTTAACAGAGAAAAAATACACATAGCATTTTAGAGTTCGCAACAACAGGGAATAAACTTGCCTAACCCTAAGGGGAAAACTTCACACTGCACAGAGTAAATGTTGAAGGTACAGGACCGGTGGAGCCATGTGCTAGGGAAGAACTAGCATGACATTATTAGAGGAGGGGTCAATTGAAAGGGCCATTAGAATGTGTACGAAAAAACCTCCCCATTAATCACGGGTGCAGAAACTTAACTCCCTATGACAAGTATGCCTCCTACCTTAATAAAAGTATTGCGAAACTAATGGCAGTCATGTCGAGAGACGACTAGTCATGACTAGTTAGGTACAAACTGCTTAGTCCCAATTAAACTACCATCGTCATTTTGTTTTGATAAGATAAAGTTGAGTTAAGACTTAGTTGAGCAAGACTTTCGCACGAGATTTTTCCTTACCTAAACCCATTTTAGCATAGTGACTAGAAGAACTATAATTATGAAGGAATTCACAGTAAAATCCGTTTAAATGACTTGGACATGGTCAAATGGTATGATATGTTATGTATTTTATACAAAGGGTAGAACATCTGACGCTACATTCATTTTGATAGGTGTTCCATTATTACAAGGTCAATTATATAGACTTGCATGCAAGCATGAAGGGTAAGATATTAAAAAAAAAAGAAAACTAGGACTCCAATCCTATTTGTACATTTCTATATAGATGGATATAAGATTATGAGTTTAATATCTATATGTAAAAGGAGAAATTATATGTGTTGCAGAAAGGTGCTAGAACTTTTGGAGAGCCCCTTATATAAAGTTTTTAAGTTAGTTTGGTGTAGGATTGTTCTCGCATGACCAATAGAATATAAATATATGATCAGAGTGAACTTTACCTATCCCTTACTTTTTATGAATATTTTAGACGAAATTCAAGGTTAAGGTCCCATAGATTTTATTTTTTATGCCAAAATTGAGGTACATTACAGTCAGAATGTGGGGCCAAAGAAAATCGTGATAAATTAGGTCATTTAGTAATATCAAAAAGTATGGTAGATGTAGAGTTGCTAGAAATGGTAGTTTCAGTTGTGAATTGTTTACATGAAAAAGAGGGCCCTAAATTTTTAATGGAAGAAGGTTTCCAGTAAAAGTTGGTATGTTGGCCAAGGTTTCTGTAGAAACCATGGCCTTGACCAATAAAGGAAAACTGTGTCTGTTGAAGTTTCATTGACTATCTCTTGAAATTGGATGACATATTCTCTGCAGGGATTTCTCCCTGCATTGTGTTCCAAAGACCTTGGAAGGGGATGCCCCCAGCCGATCTAATGAGAATGGGTACAAATCCTTTCCCGGGGTTCCATTGAGTATGTAAGGGGATTCTCTTGACAAAAATTTCTTGCGAGGGAACCAGGCACTGACAAGGATTCCAAAAATCCTATGTGAATTAAACTCTGGTCGTCGCACCCTGTGAAGGAATAGTACCTTGGATCGAGTTCTGTTGACCAAAGCTGAGGTTTCCCCCAGTTGATAAAGGACCGAAGAAAAAGTGTTTCTCCCAAAAACACTGAATAAAGAGAATGACATAGATCCCACTGGCGTTGTATAAGATGAAGATCCCAAACTACCTATACCAAACAAGCTATAATTAGCACTTGGCTTGATCAGTTATTGAAAAACACCACCGAGAGAAGGGGACAGAGGAGGTATATGACCCCCACCATAAGGGATAACATTAAAAGGGACAGTAGTGCTCATGGTTGACCCTTGCAAGGGAGTGTTTGAGCTCCCCACCCCTAGACCCATGGCCTGTAAGGTAGAATAAGTAATAATTGTGTTTATATCAAAGTCGGGCATCCGATATGAGAAGGGAGAACCTGTCTCATTATAATTAAATGGAACAATGGTCGAAGCTGTTACAGGTAACAGATCGTTGCCTGAAGTTGAGGGAGTAGAGACAATTGTGGTCTTGACTAATGAAGTTGGGAGAGGAGGTAGGATGCCCCCTACAGTAGTAGTTGTAAGAGGAGTACGCAGACTAGCAAATGAAGTAACAACATTTTCTTCCATTGTCGCTCATAGAACTAGATGGAACTCAGAAGATGTCACCTCGAGAGGGACAATCTGAATGAATATCAACACCAACAATTCGGTAATCAGAGGATTAGCTGGCATGAAATCCTCAGTTTCAAGGTTAGAGACAATGGATTTCTCCAGAGCCAGAAAGTCTCCTCTCGGAGTTGGCTCGGGAATATTTTTTGGTGGCCCGATCACTTTGAATGACCCTTCTCGATCAAGTCCTCACTTCAACGGTGGCAGAGGTGGCTCCAAAGTAACCGACGACAGGCCTTGAAACATTCGTGAACGACGGAGCTATTGATCTTCCACTTTGTGAAATGATCAAATGACACAGTAAGGCTTCACTAGCATAGAACACAAAGCACACACTAAAATGTTTCCTAAAGATAAATAAAGCAGTTGAATAACTAGTGATAAGGATGGTTACGCCAATTGACACTAGAGAAACTAACCGGTGCAAGTGGAACACAAACAAAGAAGCACCCTTCGGGTATACTTTGTGAAGCGTGATCTGATATCCTCCCTAGGTAACGTGGTATATCCCTGTAGTCACCTGTGTAAGTCCATAAAATATGGAAAACTAGGTTTCCAACTCGCAGTCAGTTACTAGGAGTGTATAGTCGACAGTCAGGAGGATTGTAATGAACAAGATAACAAGTTTGAAGCCCTTCAGGGGCATCGAAAGCAATTGTCCCATAAGACAACTAAGGATATAAAATGGATTCGAGGTCCATGAATCTTCGTAGTAAAATGCGATCAGTATTGTTCCCGAGAAATACCCTCAATACACAATCCCCACTACATTTAGTCCATCTTTGGAGGGGTTATCTCCTCTTCCTTTCCTCACATGACCTCATGTTTATCCCCTGTGTTAGAAGGGGATCTTGATTATCTCTTACAACATTGGGCTTAAAACACTCCCTATCTCATAATCCAATGTTTTTTTTAAAGTTTCCTTGAAGAGTTTCATCTTCACACCTGATTCAAGGCCCTAAAACCCTAAATTAGGCAGTGAACCCTACAAACAAAAATTCTAATATATTTTAGATTACACGCTAATTTTAAGGCTTGATTTATGCAAAGGGTGTAGTAGTGAAACTAATGGTGTTATGAAGAGATGAATAAGGAAGAGAACCTTAAATCATTTGAAATAAAAAGATACTTCAAAATTAAATCAATGCTTGTAAACAACTCTTCATAAATTCAACTTTTCTAAATGATATTTCAAGATCTTGTAAATGAAGAAATCCTAAAAATTTCTTTCGTTCGACTACAAACTACTTATATTTTAGGAAATCGAAAAGAACTTTGAAATGAAGAATATTTTTCCTTTTGCAAATAACAACCTTGACTACTTTACCAAACTAAATACAATATTGTTTTTTATTTTTCGACCTACCTTAACAAGAAAAAACTGAAGTATTTTTATTTTTTTTTTCAAAGCAAGAAACATTGACAAAGATAAAACTGAAAACAAAGTTGATAAAGACCCTAAGCCCACTGCGGATTGTAGGGATTCAACCAAAATACCAAAAGTCGGATCTAAAACTTGACAACTCACTCTAAACCTTTTAGGGAAAACAAAAGAATATTAATGAACAAGTAAACTGGAACTTTAACCGAAGCTATGGCCATAGACAGAGACTCTGACTGATTCAAGAAAGTCCTGAGAAGTCTGAACTTCTATCAAGAAAGAGACAAACTCTCTCTTTATTGAAAAATACTTTCAAGAAATAGAGGCACGGGCTCTTGCATCAACAACCTACATATGTATGCGAGATGACCCAAAACAAGGTGCGTACACCTCTGAGACTTCTCAAAAATAAAAAGACAAGACATAATTACAGGGAAGGGAAAGCTGGTATGCGCCTTGCAGGTGACCAGAAACCCCAAAAAGACTTAGTAAAGTTGACTGAAACTCGAAAGGAAAATAAAAACCCAATCAACAACCCAAAAACCTCCCTAAAAACCTTATGGAGAGTCTCCAATATGGTCGCCCATTCTGCTAGCGGGAAAATCCCTCTATAACTATACCAGGGTTTAGGATATAGAAAAACCAAATAACCATCTAAAATTCAACCTAGTTTCTACGCCACCCCAAATATTCCAAAATAAATGAACAGAAAGAAGTAGAAGAGAAGATCTATACATGTACCTTTTATCCCACATCTGATGATGATCTCATCAACCTCTGTAGTTCCAAAGACTGCAAGTATCCTCCCAAAGTTTACCTGCTTTCAAGACTAGGAAAACAAGGCTATAAGCATGTTATTTCTATTCATAAATTAGGGTTAGATATCAAATGTTATGTATAAATCAAAGAAAATACATAAAATATCATCATTTGGGACAGGTAAAAGTGATTCTTTTATTCATTAAACAAAGATTGAAACTTACAATCCTTGTTAGCCATCATTCCACGAACCTGGTTCACGCTCCTCTTTACAATGCTCCAAGTGCACCTTCAATAATCCTCTTCTCACAATCTACTAATAACCTCAAGGAAAGAAATTGGATTGAATGGAAGAAAAGGGGCTGAAGAGGGAATGTTGATGCAATAACTTACAAAAGGTTACAAATGCTTAGGCAAGGAAGGGAAGTTAAATTGGGCAGAGTTTCACTGTTCTTGTGCTTGGTTATGAAATGAGACCCCAAGACCTCATTTATATGACAAAAGGATGGATATTCGGTTGGGGGGTGAACTATAGCAGGTGAATTGGTTTGGAAACCTCCAATAGCCCGTGAATTCCACCAAATTCCTTACAACTTTTTAATTTTTGCAACTTTTGGAGGTATACGTGGGTTGTATATTGTGAAATAAGTGTATGTATGTGGGTTTTCTAGCATACAACAGGCATATGTACGCGGGCTATAGTGGTGCAAGGCGCGTACATGCTCTAAAAATTTGTTTTTTAAGTAGAGATCCTCAACAGTGATTTGGAAAATTATTCACGTAAGAGGGCCAATGCCATGTATGCATGAGTATGGCATTTTAGGGCTATAACACACTTCCCTCTCTTTTTCAAGGATAATATTTTGTATTGGAATAAACTCTGGCCATGAGGATTTTTATCCACATTTGACTCTCCTCTAATCCATAGTCACTGTATCAATTGTATGACCACATTAATTAGGCACTTTATGATTTTAATAAGTTCAAACCATAGCTCGGTGGATTCTCTTGAGTGGATAAGTGCTAAGGTTATAATGGAAGAGGTCTCGTGGTCAGATGCTTGACCATCTAAATTGTTGATATTGTTGGGCCTCACTCGATGTCGTGAGTGGGTTAAAACCTAGTAATTAGGGCTCATGGTTTACCTAGTATACCATCCAATATATGTGGAGAAATACTCGGAGAGTTTCCTGTGATTTCTTTCATCGAAAAAAAAGAAAAAAAAAATCAAGCCATAATGAAATTATATAGAACATGTGATTGCATCAATTCGTCATTTTTTTATTACAAATCCACGCAATAATCAAATTCTATCACCCATGTGATTCCACCGATTAAGTAGTTTGTGATTGAAAAAACTAAGGCCATGATCATATTGCATGAACCATGTGAACACATAAAAATCATAAATTGTGATTTCAAAATAATTAATTTACATCGACCATATAACCATGTTATAAGTAGTCTATGATTGCCATGTTATAACCATCTTTACCAATGTTTTTTTCTAGTCTAGACATTGGTAAAGATGCATTTGCATGGAGAAATGACAAAAAAAATATTTCAAACAACTATTCTAGATGATTTTGGGCATGATTCGGGCCCAATTATATATATTTTATGAAATTGAAACATGAATCCAAAGATGGTACTCTCTACATCTCAATGGGGAAGTACATTGATAAAACAACATGATACTCTCCACACCTTTAGGAATGGAGAATATTCTCAAAATGGTTAGTGGTCAACCAAAACCACCACATTCTTCACATAAAAAAGGTTAGTGGTCAACCGAAAAACTATTGTATATCATTAAAGAATAGAAGAATCCAAAATATCAAGCTTCAATCCCTTCAAAACAATCTCTCCTTGCACCTGATAGGGGAGAATATCAAATAATTAGGCTTCAAGTTTTGAAGTATGATTGGTAATTTTTCATACATCTCTTCATCGAAGCTCAGATTGGAATCTTTAGATTTAAGAATAAAGATGATACCAACTATTATTTCCTTACTAGTACAATTATTCAGACTTGTGATAGAGGGAGGGATGTTAGACTGTGAGTCTTAGACAATCACAAAGTTTGAGACACCTAAGTATGAGTTGTAATCTTGATATATTGATGAGGTGTTGTCATGATCCCTTGATGACTTGTCAATGATATCTAGATGTAGAAGTGGTCAAATCCATGTATTATAAATTGATCTCATGAGATTAAAACATGACTACAAAATGTCATAGTCTTTCTTTCTAGTTCTTGACTTGTTTTATTTGTGCTTTATTTGTTAACGATAGTTACTATTGACTTATCAAGATTTGGATCTTAGGAAAAGAGTGCATTCATGGGTTTGGATCATGCAAGAATATTTCCTTCATGTATTTCTTGTTTTCATGTACAAGAATGCATAATGCAACAAATACATTAATATTGAAATTTTTGATAAATCTAGTTGTATACAATGTTTAATAATTAAATTGTAAAATGTTTTGTTTTTTTATTAGGATAGTAGATTGCTTAATTTTTAATTTACTAACCTTTTTCAAATGGTTATATATATTATTTTTATGTATAATATTAAAATTATTAAAAAAAATTTTTTTTTTTAAAGCTAAAAATATAGCCATACATTTATATAAGATACAAAAATGGTACATATTTCTTTAGTGAAGGCTTTCCATATGGAAAATTGCGTCCACTTTCTAGATATAAACATACTCATTCATAGTTTTCAGAATTATCTAGTTATTTATCGCTATACATAAATATATAACAACATTTACTATACTGAGTAATAAGAGACCATTCTGGAATGAAGCATTAGGAGGTAGGACTCTAGCATCCATAGGCTAGTTCATTGGATTTTCTACTTCCCTTCAGGGTGATTTTAAGGATGAAAAATTATTTTAAAATGTAAAATCCTTGACGAATCTTACTAGTCCTTCATATGCCAACTATGAATGTTTGACAATATTTTTGTAAAAGTATTCAAATTTCTAAGGATTTTATATAGTTTGTATAAAAAAAAAATTATTTTTAAGGTAAAATAATTTTATCCTATAGAATTTGGGTGAATTATTTTTAAATTGGCTAATATTGTTTTGCGGAAAAACATGGAAAATTAGCCCATGAACCTAAATTTAGCCCCTAAAATCATCCTTGCTTCCCTTCCTTCCCCATACATTGTACCCGAAGGATGGGGGTAATCATCTAACTAGATGGAGTTTTCTTGTGTTCATGTAGAGCTAGAGGAACCATATTTATGGTCCATGACACTAATTTCATCTATCATCTCAGAAACAACATTTTTTTATCTTGAACATAGATTTTCACACTACCTCAAATTTTCCATCCGACAATTCTATACTATGGAAAATGTATTTCTTCTCTGAAATCCTCTACTTAGAGACTTCAACTATAAGATATTTAAATAGCCAATATATCTTGATGATATGAAATAATTCTATATCCTAGGTTCGAGAAAAACTTGGGTCTTTAACCCATCTTTTGAATTCGTCTCTTGAATCTATTCATTAGATATATTTTATCATCTTCCATTTACTATGCTTCTTATTTATGTCATTTCCTCTTTGACAAAATCATGAAACACAGAGTGAAAGAATCAGTCCATTGCAAGGGATTCTTTCTTAACCCAGGTAATGTATTTGGGTTCCCTAAATTTGGATTCCTTTTGTAACGACCCACCCGTTAAAACAACAAAATCAACGTGAAACATGATTTTTTTTTTCTTTTTAATGTTGCGTTAGAAAATTAAAACATCTCAATAAATGACAACCTCATCGACACATCATTCACATATATTAAAGAAACAATATTAATGCATTAACAATAAATTATGACACAATGTCGACACATCATCACCATGAACCATGACATGCATATCGATGTATTAATACATTAATTAACAATATCCCAACATCATTGCATTCTACAATTAATACCGATGCATAACAACACAAATCATAAATCGTTCAATTCATGTCATAAGGAGAACCATCAGATAACATCAAGTTAACATGAGATAACATAACACTACTTAAGGATGATAAGGACAATCATAATAATGACAAAAGATACTACCTGCCCAACCTACCCTACAAGGTTAGGATCTCCAAGACACATAAGCAATGTTGAAGCGTAGGTTCCAATTGATTTTAACCATTTAAGGTCTCAAGGATGGCGATTGTTCTAATGAAAAATGAGGTGTCTAAATCCCGCTAAGTCAATCACATCTCACTCTAGACTAGACCATCAATCACACATCAACAAGTTTCACTAGCGCAAGAGTAAGCTAGTTACTTATTCAACAAGTATCAACATCTTTCATGGCGCAATAACCCAATTACTTAATCAAGTACACATCAACAATTAAAGTGATCAAGAGCAACAAATTTAACATAATCACACGTCAACATACCGAGGGTGCAAGAGTATTCTCAAACTTATTCATGATGCAAGGGAGTTTAACTACTTAACTAGTTGGATATCAACATTACAATCAAGGCACAAGTAATCTAACCACATATATTTTGAAGGCGTAAGAGAATCATTATGTTTATTCCAAGGTGCAATACGAAATAAAATCGAACCCAATCCTACTATTACCTGATTAGCATTATTAGATGGCACACAAGTAATCTAAATACTTAGTTAATCACCGACCTTAACTTATAAATCACCTTAAATTGAGGCAAAAGACTAACGACAAATAGTTTATTGCGCAAGAGAACTAAGGTCTAACAATCATTCGCTATCATAAATTTGTTGCGAGCAAGAAGTCTAACACAACCAATCCTAAATCGCCTTAAAATTATAGTGCAAGAGATCATAACACTTAATCGATCAATTTAAACCAAAGGGATACAGCCTGAGTGGGCCTAATGGTTAAGAACATGTGTTTCCTCTTAAGAGGTCACAAGTTCAAATCCAAAGGGGGGTAGAGTAGGTATACCTTCATAGACTTTAGTAGTCAAATCGTTGGGCGAAGGGGAGTCCCTTGTCCCACAAACAAGGGGGTCTCATACACCAATTTGGTGTGGCTTGGCCATGACCTTAAAAATAGATTATTATTATTATTATTATATCCATGAATCCAACAATTCTCCCTTTATTTTTCCATTTTTAATGATGCTTTTAATATTGCGCACATATTTGTCTACCTTAAAATTAAGGTAGATGGACATAAAAAAATAGTTAAGATTTTAAACACAAAGATTTTCTCTTTTTTAGACATTCTATTTATTCTAGATTCAACAAATATGTAAATTATAAATTAGGTGAGGTATCTTAATTCTACTAAAATTTATTTAAATATATAAAAATCTTAAATCCATACACGTGATTTTATTTCTAGTAAATTATTTATCACCTTATTCATTTAAAGAAATAAAACTATAAATTCATGAAGGTGTTTTATTTCTAATATAATGCTTATCACCTAGCTCATTCAAAATAATGAAAGTAAACTTGTTTGATTAGGTTGTGACACTTAGACCTCGGATAAACTTGGTCTCCTACCTTGACGACTGCTTGAAATTTATAAATATACATGAGGACATTGTTAAACTTTATATATTTATAATATTAAATAAAAAGAATGGTGGAATAAAGTGTAAAGTAATAATGGTATACAATTTAGTTTCCACCATAAAATAGATGAGGAACACTAGAATTTTAAGCAAATTTTAAGCAAATTTAAGCAAATTTACCCAGTAGCAAGGTACAAGGGCGATGAGTTCGGCATATTCATCCGGAAAGGATATGCCGAATAAAAATATGGGTCTAAACAATGTACAAGGGCGATGAGTTCGCAAGGCCATTAAAAAGTAAATGCAGAGTCAACAACAAATGCGCGGAGTAAAATAAGGGTCTGTTCACTGAACGGGAGTAGATTGCTGAGAAGTAAAGTAATCCAGAGATACTCTGCGAATAAGGGTTTAGCTATGAGCTCTCCGAAAAAGCAGATGGAGGATTGAGCGCACAGAGAACCAAATGGTTCACTTGTTTTGGGCGAGGATTGAAGTGTGAAAAATCGTTGGGTGAAATTCCCACAGTGGATAGCCATGAAGTCCACAATGAATCCAATATGGATAAGGGCAGGTATTTTTGGGTCCTAGACACTTAGTGCAAGAGAGGAGATATTCAACTGAGAGAGACGCTGAGGAGTAATTTCGTTGGAATCTAAAAGGAAACAGAGACGACTAATGGCGGTCAAAATAAAAGCAAGATGAATACCTTCTGAAATATAATAACTGAGCCAGAATACCATAACACCTTGAGCTAGAATGGCTGGTACATTCTCTTTTTTTTTGCTCAGGTAGAATATGTCAGCAAGATGTTTTTGCACTGGCGTCCACCAAATGGGAACGAAATTATGTGCAGAAACAGAGGGAAGCAAGGTAATAATTTTAAGGCAGGAGTAAGTATAAGAATCACCCACTTGAAATGATTTAAAAAAAATTACTTACCTACATCAATCAAAAAATCCTGTTGGCGTACGAGACAAATCATGATGTGTGAGGAAAGAAGAGAGTTTTGTGTGTGTGTGTGACTGGAGCAGGAGGTTTCAGGGTTGTGAGTTCGCCATTCTCTTGGCGACTCACAAGAATTTCACCGTAGACGTAGAGGTAAAGAGTTATGAAGTACCCAAATGAACAGCTTCGCGTTTTATTCGACCAAGTTAGGGAAAACTCTGAACTGGGATAACAGTGTGGGTCAACGGGGTAACCACAGATTGTGTTTCTCCATCTATGTAATATCCCCAAGGACAAGCCACAGTTGTATTTATAAATTGTAAATATGTTTTGTAGGATAAATTGTAAATATGTTTTGTAGGCTGGTGAGCCGAGTTATAATAAACTAGGAGGCTTATTTGGTGATTAGGCCAGAGAGCCTAGGTGTTAAAAGCCATGAGCTTGATTTTGTATATGTAATTATGCAGATCATTAATAAAATATAAACATCGCTGCGTGCAGACCGACCGCGAAGAAAGAGTGATGGAGGACTAAAATTCCACAAGGTTGGGTAAGGGAGGAGGCTAAGTGTGTGGACCTAGGGTCTAAGCTAGGGGGCTTACCTCTAAAAAGTATAATAATTTATTATTATTTCTTGAAGGCTAAGGTGGACATGTCGAGTGTTGTCCTAAGTTCATGTAAAGGGAACGTGTGCTAAGTGGAACTCATGCGGCTCCAGGAAGACAAGTGGCAACCTGGGCGCATGCAGTTATAGTTGGAAAAGCCAGCGTTGTTACGGGGGCTTCCCATTCTCTCATCTTCCACCTGAGTTCGCTGGGATCTGGGGCGTCTAAACCCATTTTGCCTCTGCGTCTGCATCTACATTGCGTTCCTGGTCACGCAGCCTGAAACCCATGGGAAAACCAACGGACTGGTCCATGTCTCTAGGTAAGTCCGAGTATCACGTATTTGTCTGAGCCGTGTGGTGTCGTAATGGTGGACTATTGTGGCCACACAGTTCCTCTGTGAGTCATTCTATGTCTCCTGAGGAACCTGACACCTGGGTAATCACCTTAGTCGTGTTGTGTTTTAGTGTGGGTTGTTTCCACCTCCGATGCCATGCCTATCTTCTGATGCTGTTGTCATCCCTGTGTGAATGTGTGTTGAACCATTGTTGTTGTCCTTCTTGTGCTGGAATGGTGTTGAAGAAGCAGGTTGTCAGGCCTGTGTGCAACACTCTCTCTGGGAGAGAGAGGTGGTTGTGATTGAAGAGGTAGGTTGTCAGGCCTGTGAGCAGCTCTCTCCAGGTAATAGAGTTTGTTGGGGACATGGTATTCTCCTAGAGAGAGTCCAACACTAGCTACAGAGCTCTGAAAATTCATGATCCGGCCTGTTGTCGAGACCCATAGAGGAAGGTGAAGCATTGATGGACTGTGCTTGTGAACATGTATACTCCTCGGTGGAACATACATGTGAGGAATGAGAGTCTGTGAGTAGTGGGCGTAAGAAGGCTCCTGGAGAGAATCCTTCCAGTTGCACTGTGCAGTTTCCTGTGACCTCATCCTAGTCTAGGATTCCCTTGCCCTAGGTGGAGCTTAGTCCCAGCTCGGGGGTGACCCACTGCTGAGCATGATGACCAACGTGGTCTATGGATGTGAGGTTTGTGGAAGGTATGCATGTAGTTGGTGGATTTACTACAGTTTCAAAGATAAGTATCATTATGTGTTTAATTTCAATTAAAGTGCATGTATGTGATGCTTGTAATATTATCATTTATTTCGTTGCAATGATGATTATTTTTAATTCTTTTTAAGTTAGTATGATGGCTGTAACTCTATGTTAAATGAGTTAATTTGATTTAATATGCATGTTATATATAAATTTATGGGAATCTTTCATGTAGTAGCGTTGCTCGACAATGGGGTTGATGGTCGGCGACGTTACAAATTGGTATCAGATCTTTAAAGGCTAAGTTAAGGTTGTGTTGGTAATGTTTCTCGACCTGTTGGTGGTTGGGGACATTACAAATTGGTATCAGAGCATGGTTTCAGCACTGAGCCTCGATGGGCCATGTTAGTGGAAAATGAAGCAAAAATTTCGGAAATAAATTTTTTCAAAGTAAACAAAATTCGAGTTCAGAGCCATGGTTTCAAACGCAGAGTCTGTATGGGATGGGTAAGTGGTCATTAGACCCAAGCTTTCGAGAGGAAATTTTTTCTAGAGGACCAATTTCAAACCTCAGAACCTTCATGGGTGACAAGAAGTTACCTTGGTCATGTTACGAAGCTCACGACCAGTAGTAGTGTTGTAAAACCACGAGAGAAGTGGTGATGGGCCGCAGAGTAATGTGGACCTTAGGATCTGTTTGGGAGAAGGAGAATCCTTCACGACCATCATATCTGGTAATGTTACGAGGTAGTTAGCCGTGAATTCCTTTGGAAATCCACAAAGCAACAGAGTTTTTTTTGCGCTATAGGATCTGTTCGGAAGGAAGGGAAATCCCTTATGATCATTATATCTGGGGAAGGTACAGAAGGGTTAACCTGGAAGTCCTTCAGAATTCGCAACTTTGGTGAAGTTGATGAAAAATAACATAGAAGTTCGAAGCTCCGAAGCTCGAAGGTTCCATAGTAACTATCATCCTTCATATGCTGAGTAGACGTAGATGGTTGATCTGCCCTACTTCACGAGTTCGGTAATATGGAACTCCAAGAAATTGTTGTGTGGTGCTTTGAAATCTTCCAAAGTCAAGGGCCCGAGTGAGCGCTTATCGATCTAGTGCTTGGTCATGACCCATGGTTGTGTGGGTTGGGGACTGAGAGAAAGGAGGTAGTGCCTGAAAATTATTATAGAGCAAAGAAGAGCTCAGAAAGAAAATCAAATCTGAACGTTTTCTTAAATCAGATTGGTTTGAATGTATAAACTGGTGAGGTATTGAACAAGTTTCAATTGTTTCTTTTCTTTGAGTTTTCAAGTGCAAGAAGTGCACATTGTCCGCAAGGAGTGCGTTGACAGAGGTAAGTTAACCTCAGAGAAGCTCAGGAGAGATACCATTGAAACTTCATCAACAACGGTGTAAGGAGTGCATAGGAAGAACTCTATGTTGAGTTCAGAGAGAGATAGAATCATTGAGAACTCTGTAGGGGCTCTGTCAGTTGGGCATCGAGCAAGTGCAAGTGTGCACAAAGAGAAATCTTTGTCGATTTCAGGGAGAAGAGTATCAGAGGAAGATACTCACAGAGTTGTTGAACACTCTGTAGAAAACACTCAGCAAGGTGTTCTTTGAGCAGAAAGTTTCTAGGAGGGCACAAAGTTTTCCTTTGAAAGGAAACATAAGGGTCGAGTCCCTTAGGAAACTGATTAAATTGAAAATCTTACAAGAGATAATGCAAGGAGTGTGGGGGGGATAGACTCATTATAAGTCCTAAAGATCAGAAGACATAACGCTTATGAGAGAGAAGACAAGATCCAAGAAGTAGTCTTGCAAGAGAAAAGTCAAAGCCCGAAGCCTTTGAACACTAAAAAATCTTCCAAGGTGGAAGAAGTCAAAAGCTCAAGAGGAGGACTGACAACAGGCATCAGATTGGTTCTGGGGAGGATCCTGGACTATTAGATCAACGTCCAGTAGAACAAAGGAAGTACATAGGAGAGGAATGAATCCCATCCGTTAGGTCTGAGCACGAAGGACCAACAACCGTTGGAACCGGAGGTAAGTGCATGAGACTTAACCCTAGTGTGCATAGGAGAAGTGGACTTGTCAAAGTCCCGAAGTTCTAAAGTGATTTGGGACCGTCCACCATCAAGGAGGATAGCTAGCATAACATCCACAACTTCAGAAGTTTGTGGACAAGGAGAAGGAGAAACATTCGAAGTAAATCTTGGTCGTTGACCTGAAAGCAGACGCGTGGCGCCAGATCTGGAACTCTGGGTATGAAGCACTCCGGAGGGAAGCAGAGGATGAAAGTGTTGAAGTCCTAAAGGAGATCTTGATCGTTGATTGAGGAGGAGGTTGAAAGACCATTGATCTGGTCTTGTTCGGAAAGAGCCGAAGTTCTGAAGAGAATCAAGGTCATGGATTTGGAGAGGACGCATGGCAAAAGATCTGTCACTCTGGGGAAATTCACTCCGGAGATTTGTGTGTATAGAGACGTGAGAACTACCGAAGGTTGGAGATCTAGAGTTCATCAAAATCATTCGATTGTTGAGGACAGGTGTCATTAGATCTTCCACTTCGAAATATTTCCATAGAGGAAAAGCAGATAGTTGAGAGTTGAAACTCTCAAGCGACAGAGAGCCGAAACCAATCATAGCCATTGGTTTGGAAGGGAGCTACGTGTCGACAGATCGCAGAGATCTGAGATTGTGCATGAAAGGAGAAAAGGTTGTTGATTGGATAGTGGGCCATAGGCAGGTAAATGATAGATAACAACCATTGATCATAGATCATCACCAAAAGTGAGAGATCGATGGTCGAGAAGAATTACAAGAACAAAACTTGCTCAAATGTTAAAAATGTGAGAGCAGGCCGCAATTTATACCACAGTTTTAACAAAGTGATACATGGTAGCTGGAGGTGAATTGTGGGGAGAGAAGCAGGTTGGTCTAAAACCACTCTTTCCCATGCCCGCAATCACACACTTAAGTGACGTCATACCTAATGGTGTTATGAAGGAAGGGGCTAATGAAAAAGGGGCTAGCACCTGAAACTTAGAGTTTTGGAAGCGTGCATGAATAGTTCATGGGTCTGTCAGGATTCGCACATAAAAGGAAAGGGGGAAAGTGTATAATTTTTTTGGGTTCAATCACGAGCCCGAAGTGTCAATTCGACTCAGAAGAGTTGAAGATCCTTTGACTGGGAGGTCAGTTGTAAAATAACTCTAATTGACATACAAAACAAATTTTAATTTTTAAGGGTATTAACCTCCCTTTCACTTACAAAAAAAACCTTCATAACTAAGGCATAGTAATGTTCATTTTAATTACAGATTTGAATTCTTCTATTTCAGATAACAACCAACTGTGTAAAGGACCTCCCTTTTTAAAGATCTGGTAAGTCTCCTTTTAACTCACATAATGTACCCATAGACTCCCTCTATTAAGATCTAGTACATTTCTTCAACTCCTATAATGTACCCATAGACATTAATTAACTAAAAATACATTCAACCATACCCTATTATTCATTTGGGATTTGGATCCTAACACTCCTAACATTGACTCTGTACCCTAAGGGTTTCTTTCCAAGCTAACATTAACACTTAGGGATTTCTCGTCAACACAAGGGATACGGTTATGAATTCAGTGGGTCATAAACTAATTAACAGTATACAGGTAACTAAGGGTCTAGGATTAAAGGTMCCATCAAAACCAGAAGGACCCAAGAGCATGGCCTCAACCTAACTCATTCATATTTAATTCCCTCCATACTGAGCATTTAAAATAGAGTGGCAGGAACATACTGGCAAGGTTTAAAGTCTCCCTGTGATATTTATTAGAGGGTTGGTGGCGTACTCCCTAGGTCATTGTTCGGTCTCTGTGCCCATTTTGTTACCGTCACCTCAGGCTAGTCACATCGTCTCAGCCTTTTTTATTTACTCATCCGTAATTAGGACCGTCAGGGACACCTTCTTTCTGATATTGTTTCTAGGTCGCATCCTAGTTCTTGGGTGAAGGCAGGGTTTGGTCACATGCCTTTTATTATTCTTAGCCCAAAAGAACAGTTGGTCATGGAAAACTTGGACTCTCGTCGATACTGGAATGCATCCAGAGACTCAGGTGGTAGACTTCGAAACGTAAACATTTTTTCGTTCTCATTACTTCATTAACTTATGAAGTTGTCTTGTCTAGTAGTATATAAGGATTCTTTTAACTCTATCTTTTCGACTGTCGAAACCCTGGGTACAGGCTCAACACTTGTTTGTAAGGTTTTGGGGTGGTATTTCGAACTGAGGAAAATCCTATCATTTCACAAATTCTTTTCATCCGTCTTCTATGAAAACTTCCCTTTAAACCCTGAGAGATTTAATGTAAATAGGGTTTTTTTTTTTTGAGTATTAGCATTCTGACCAACACTGTAACTCGATGCTTAAATAAAAGGGAACATCAGTCATTTTCTACTGGATAATACTGGGTTTTAGTATGACCAACATCGTAAACTCTTCAAGGTGCTGAGTCTTTAGTTTCTCGTCCCTCATGAGATTTTTCTGTAATATAACTCGGTTGTTCTTTACCATTCAGTTATTAGGGTTATTCTCTAAGCATTAAACGATACTTGGCTTCCCAGTATCTCGAAATTTAATTTACTCCCTCATTCGGTTTATAGTGTCAGTCGTTCAGCCACGACGACATTAACAGTTCAAGGGTGAAGTCTCATATATGCACAGTTTTGTCATTTCAAATTAACTAGGTAGGGTAGGACCCCTGTATGGTTTTTTTTTAAGTCATTTAAAGTTCTACAGTTCCTTGAGTAATTTGTTAACGAATTATATGCATTCACCTAATTATAGGACCTTCTGTAGTTTTGCAAGGTACCCATCAGTTTGACTTCGACCCACTTCCCTTCCCAATTCTGTGGGCTTCCTCCTCGATCGCGCAACGATCTGTCGGATTCAGACCAAAAGTTAAGTCAGTATGCATATACAGGGATCTCAAAGCTTTTATGTGACAAAAGAATACTATCTTATACTTTCTTCAATCTATTCTATTCGGAGTTCCAATGATGTGTCATTTTCTTACTCTTGTGTTTTCTCGCAGGGGTTACTTGCTCGCAAGCTTTCGACCCGGAGTCATTCCATGCAAAGAAAGGTAATCAGGTTCTATTTTAGCGTTTTCTTCTTCTTGCAGCCTTCTGTTGAGAGATTTGATTTAGATCTAGTCAACATGGGTAGAAATGCCAGATCTTTATGATGCACGATTTAATTTTTATACTTGATTTTGCAATTTACAGAGGAGCCCTATTGGTTGTATAGATATGTGGCAAAATATTTGAAGTTGGTCTTACTGTAGGCGACCAATCAGTCTATTTCCTGTTGGTACACTTTGTAAGATATGATTTAGGATTTTAGACTAAATACAAGGCCCTAGATTATTATCAGATACGTCAATGCTTTTGTAATTAATTTCCAGATTGTGCATTTATGGAAATTCAAGATTTTACATGCCATTCTGCATTTCCAGGGTTTTTACATCGGAATCGAACTGTTAATTAGCTATTTCTTTTATTACTATCGGGATTTTATACTTCTTGGTCAACATACCTATGATATTTCCAGATATTGTATACTTTTCTTGCGGAATCCCCGAATAGTATTTGAGTTCGTTAGCCCTCACGCCGCTAGTATTTACTCATGGATCTCTATAAATGTTGCCCCTTGAATTTTTAATTGCACAACTTTATATATGGTTACTAAATTTAATAGCTCTCTTTTTCCTGATTATGCACACACACACACACACATATACTACTTTTATTGAAACAAAATCTTCTATAGTTTGCATGCTGGATATATATATATATATATATATATATATATATATAGTTTGCTCGGTTCCAACTGAAATATAGATATGTATGTCTCTAAATACATCTATGTGTGCAATTATGAATTTATAATTATGTATATAGTGTGTATAGGTCTTAAATTCCCATGATACATAACTTTTATTCAAATGCTAGTTTTTAATTGATACCTGAATGAAATCTCGCTTATTACTAGGGGTTTGTATAAGATTACCTGTATGCATATAAGCAGACTTATACCTATCTCTGGGGTTCGACTCCATTCATATTTCACTTGTAATTCATCTTCTCAGAACTTACGATTATAAAATGGGGCTTATTCAACAATTTTTATTTCACCATATTATAACCAACATGCCCTTTTCGAATTAGCATGCTCAAGTGGAAGAAATATTCACTTGATTTAATCTGGGCATTTTCTTTTGATTAGATATCAAGTTCAACAATATTCAACCAATTTTTATCCATGAAATATTTCACTATAGCACAAACAATTACATTACATCTAATACCTATAATCATATAAACAAAGGAGGGTAAGATTTAACATAGCTAAACCAGTGCATGGGAAGACAAAGGGAACAACCGTGTTCCTCCTAACCGTAGAACAGGGCAGCCAAATCACCTGCCCAATTCACCCCTTAGCCTGACCATGAGTCCATGAGGGAAAAATTTGAAAACATCCTCAGTAATGTCTTTTAGTTCCAGTAGATTCATCTTTCCTCACACTCAATCTGTAGTGTTCATAACAGCAAGAAAATCAATAGTCTCCTTCCCTAGCATACTTGGTAGTGTCCTGCCTCCTCACCTATGCTATTTATCAATAAAAATCTTTTTGCCTAGGTCTTTTTCCCTCCCTTGGGAATTTTCGCAGCTTTCTAAATCCCTGATTTTCAGGGGCTGCCAATGGCCAAATCTTTGATTTTCCACTTGTAACAATCAACCCATAGGTAGTTCCAACATGTTCCCCACTAATTAAGTCATGGTCAGCTGATTTTAACATGGTTGTTCCATTTGTCCTCCTGTAATCAATATAAAAATATTTTGTTTTCATACAAGTGTTATAGTAAAATAGTTAGTTGGTTCAAATCAGATCTGTACCCAACAGTATAATAATTAATCACAATTATCAAATTTGGGATTCAGAATTTCCACAAATGGCAAAGTTTTTTCCAAGTTCGAATTTACTAAAAACAGAATAATTTTCCAAAAAAATTAAATTTCAAAAATACTTTATTTTTGGGGATGTCACATCCTTTCCCCCTTCAATAAAACACTGTCCTCAGTGTTCATTCCTTCCTTGGAATAGGATTGGATGAGATTTCCACAAATATCCCTCCAACTCCCACGTGGCCTCCTCGGGACTAAAGTGCTTCCATTGCACCTTTACCTAAGCGATGACTCTATTCTGAAGTGTTATTTCTCTTCGGTCCATAATGTATAGGGGTTCCACCTGGAACTCGCCTTCGGGTTCCACCTGCACCAAGTTCCAATCAATCATATGAGTAGGGCCATTAATATATTTTTTCAACAAAGAAACATGAAATACATTATGAATTCTTAGATTAGCTGGAAGTGCAAGTTGATATGCTACGGGTCCAATTTGAGCTAGTATCTCGAAGGGCCCACAAAACCTGGGTGCCAGCTAGGCACATTTCCCTAACTTCAATGATCTTTTTTGGGCTTTGACCTTCAAATAAACATGGGCTCCAACTAGAAATTCCAAGTGTCTTCTTTTCTGATCTACATAGATCTTCTGTCTGTCCTGTGCTTCTCTCAAGTTCTGTTGTACCTTCCTTACCATGTTCTCCATTTCTTGGAGCATCTCTAGTCCAACCATGAGTCTGTTAGCTAGGTTATCCCAGCTAATTGGAGTCATACACTTTCTGTCGTACAGTATTTTGAAAGGGATCAACTTAGCCAAAGTTTGGTATCCATTGTTATATGCAAATTCTACCAAGTGCAGGTAGTCTTCCCACTTGTTCAGTTTTGTTCTTACGTACATGCGGAGCATATCCTCTGTGATTTGGTTTTTCCTTTCAGTTTGTTCATCCGTTTGTGGATGATAACTCATACTAAAATTCAAATTAGTATTTATTCCTACAAACAATTCCTTCCAAAAAACAGATGTTAATTTTACGTCTCTATCTGAAATCACCATTTTAGGAATACCATGCAGTCCAAAAATTTCTTGCATGAATATTTCAGCAATGTTTATAGCTTTAAAAGTAGACTTTACAAGAATAAAGTGTGCAGACTTATTGAGTTTATCGATTACAACCATGATAGAATCATTATGTTTCTGAGTTTTAGGCAAACCTGTTATAAAGTCCAGCAATATGGTCTCCCATTTCCATTTTGGTATTGGTAAAGGCTATAATAGGTCGGCTGGATGTTGGTGCTCGGCCTTAACCTGCTGACACTCTTGGCACCTAGCCAAGTAATATGTTGTTTTGACCTTCATATTAGGCCATTAAAATAGTTTTCTAAGTGTTGTTATTGTTTTCTAGTAACCTGGATGGCTAGAATACAGTTTCTTATGCACTTCATCCAAAACTGTTAATTTTAACTCTATTGAATCTGCCATGTAAAGTCTGTTTTTAAATCGTAATAGTCCCTTCTTGTCGATACTTAGATATGGTTTATCTGATTTTGTGGTACCGTTTTGTAATTATGCCATCATCTTAGTGTAATTTCCGTCGTTAACACCTGCTGTCTTTATTGTTTGTTCCATATGACTTTCTGCTTTGCTGATATTTATCTCAAATAACCCATGGACTCTTTTGCTTAAAGTGTCCGCTACTTTATTTTCCTTACCCTTGATATGTCTGACCTTGAAGTCGAATTCACTCAAGAAGGCTAGCCATCTTGCTTGTCTTGCATTAAGATCTAGTTGACTGAACAAATATTTCACCCGCTATTATCTCTCAATAGTAGTAATTTCCTTCCCATTATGTAGTGTCGCCACATTTTTAAGGCGTGTATTACCGCTGCCAATTCTAAGTCATGAGTGACATAATTTCGCTCGTGTTCTTTTAATTTCCTCGACTCATAAAAAATAACATGTCCTTCATGAGTTAGGACACCACCTAGTCCTTCTTTACTTGCATCAACACATTCGGTGAAGTCTTTATCTGAGTCTGCTACCTTCAATATGCATGCAGTTGTCAATAATCCCTTGATCTTGTTAAAATTGTCTTGACACTTCTCTGACCAGTTAAACTTGGTCCCTTTCTTTTGTAATGATGTGATAGGATAGGCTATCTTGGTAAACCCTTCTATAAATCTGCGGTAATATCTAGTGATTCCCATGAATGACCAAATATCCATTACATCCTTAGGTATCGACCATTCCATAATGGCTTTTATCTTCTTCGGGTCTACGACAATGACTTCTGCTGAAATTACATGTCCTAGATATTGTATTTCTTTTTGATAAAAGTCACACTTGTCAAATTTGGCGTACAGTTTGTGTTTCCTCAACATTTGCAGAACTATTCTTAAGTGTTCATCATGTTCTTCTTTCGTTTTTTAGTAGACCACAATATCGTCGATAAATACTACCACGAACTTGTCTAAGTACTGACCGAAAATACTGTTCATCAGGGACATACACGTGGCTGGTGTGTTAGTGAGTCTGGAAGGTATGACTATGAATTCATAGTGTCCATATCTTGTCCGAAAAGTTGTTTTGCTTACGTCCTCATCTTTTATCCTAACTTGATGATAACCAGATCGTAAATCCAACTTTGAAAAGATCTTGGCCCCACCTACTTGATTGAACAGATCATTTATCCTTGGTAAGGGGTATTTGTTCTTAATACTCATTTTGTTTAGTTGTCTATAATCAATACATATCCTTAGAGTACCGTAATTGTAAAACACTCGGTCTGATATACTCTTTGTCCAACAATTCCTGTAATTGTATTTTTAATTCTGTCAGTTCTGGTAGACTCATTCGGTAAGGTGATTTTGATATAGGGGATGAACTTGGTAGTAGGTCTATGGAGAAGTCTATTTCCCTTCTAAGAGGTAATTCTGGTATCTCATCCACAAACATGTCTCTGAAATCACGTAGGACAACAAAGTCTTCTAACTTTGGCTTAACTTCTTTTTCTAATAGATTCGTTACTTGGATGGCATAAACTTGACATCCCTTTCTAATACATTTCTTGAGTTGCATCGCTGAAACTTGTCTGACTGATACATGTTTTGGTATACCTTGGGTTGTTCTAATAGTGCCAAAATCATATTTATATCTAAGTATCTTTGTATAACAATCTGTTACTTATTTGTGTTGTTCCAACCAATCCATCATGATAATCATATCGTAAGATCCTAGTGGTAGGATTTTCATATTGGTCCTTATATTTTGACCATCTAAGCTGAACTCAAAATCAGAAATAAAGTCAACTACATTCCTTTTAGTACTTGTTGCTAGTTGTACAAGCCATGATTTTGCGTGCTCCAGTTTCTTAAGTTTATTTGACTCTACTACATCAGGAGTAATTGATCCAAAATTGGATCCAGAAGCCTGACAGGGCTTGAAAAATGCTCAAAAATGAAAGTGCTCGGAATGTGACAAAACCTGTTCCATTGCATCTGTCTCGTCTTCCTGATTCTGGTGGTATATTTACTTTGTCAAATGGGCTCTGTATGGAGAAGAGATCGCGTTCTGTTCGATAAGTCAAACAGGCAAAAAAAATTGTTGACTGTGCAGTCCATACAGTATGTACAGATGCTGACGTGGAATGTCCGTACACTGAAATGGCAGAGTTCGTCCATGCTGACGTGGCGACCGTACGATGATGTGTCATGTGATGACATGGCAGAGTCTGGTTGGCAGCTAGGAGTGAATGATATCTCGACATGTGGCAGTTTTATAGTCAATGATTGGGTGCCACGTGGCCCAGTCATGGGCTGCCACGTGGCACCCCTTTATTGGTTAATCAGTTGTATGTAAAATTATATTGGAGTCCATGGGGTTCGACCCCCGGACCTCCCCTACACATAACACCTTCGCAACGACCGTCTGACCAACGGACCACTAGTTGTGACTTAACATGTATACGAGTTAAAATTTATTTAAATTTAAACTATGTTACCGTTGGCCGGGGGTTGGGCCGGGGCTTAGCCCCGGCCCACGGTCGTTTGTTGTATAATATGACCATGCCATATACCTTATAGCCCGACAAAATGTGCACGCGGGATTTTTAGCCTGTGGTTCTATTGAATGTGTCATGTGACCCTTGGCCATACGGAAAGGAGCACGACAATTAAGGTTTCTAGCCCGAGGTTCTATTACATGCCACGGGACCGGGAGCTAGCGAGACAGGGGCCAGCGCTTAGCCCTTTGGGCTAGCGCTTGGCCATATGAAGCCATGTGACCCTACCAAGGGGGCGCACGTCGGACGAAGGGGGCATAATGCCCAATTATAGTTATAAAGTGGGTTTTATAACCAATTTTTGGTTTTTAATTGTAATTAAGCCCATTTTTAATGTATTTTCTACATTTTTGGAAGTTATTTGGTAGTTTTGAAGCCTAATTTTTGGGAGGAAGTTGGAGATCAGTAACCAACTTCCTATCTATATAATCCAGGCCTGTTTGAGGCCATAGGGGGCATTCAGAGCAGAGTTATGCTAAGGAGAAGCCAAGCCAAAGCCATTTTGAGGCAGAGAAGCTTTTGAGGAGGAGACGCTGTTGGACCATTTCTGGGAGCTCCGGATGTCCGTTTTACGTGTCGTTTTCTTTGCATGGTTCTAGAGATCTGGAAGAACATGACCAGATCAATCTTGTATCCATTTGGCATTGCAGCAATGCACTTTTGAGCATTTGAACAGAAATAAAGAAGCCTCCCCCACAGAGAAAAGGCTCGGAGACGTAGGCAAAGTTGTGCTGAACTCCGTTATCAATCTGCGTGTTATGGTCTGTTGTATTTTATTGAATTTCAGATATACACATATGTATATGGTTGTTATAATTCCTCTTCTTTCCTCATTCTTTCACTAAGTTTCTCAAATGGTTAATTAATGCATGCAAAATTAAAACTCAACCATAAGTCATTAAAAGATTCGATGGATCAAGTGGTATCAGAGCTAGTTGATGTTTGGATTTGAGTTGCATGTTAACCAGGGAAATGCTACAGCATGTTGAAGGTGAGCTTGTTGTAGAGAATCCATTAATTGGATTGAGAAAAAGATCTTCTCACAGTGAGAATATGGCATCGGAAGAAGGGATTTCTCAAGATGAGAAAGAATTCCGTAAAATATTCCTTGCTATGTCAGAGATGGTGAAAGTCTTGTACAAAGATTACTTGGAACGGAAGTGACCAGTTTTGGGTGATTCTTCAAAGGGAAAAAGTGAAGAGGAAGAGGACCATCCTTATATTCCTCCTTCACCTCCATCAACACCTCCTTCTTCTCCTTCTTCTTCAAGTTCAAGTTCTAAA
>ML777681.1:369288-383391 GCA_009831015.1 Picea engelmannii
AATCAAGAAGTTTTGATGAGAAAAACACTTACAAATTCATGAAAAAGCTTATCAAACCCTAGTTGTAAACCTTCCAATGACAAAAACACCATATGCATGCCAAAAATGATCCTCCTCAAGTGTAGCGCCTCAACTCCAAAAAGACAAGAATAACCAAGACAAAGACTAGAAAGATATCTCTCACAAGAGAGAAAGTTGTGTTATGTTCAAATGAGGCTAAAACATCCTCAATTTATATCATCTATATGACCTTTAATTAACAAATAGGTCATTAAAAATAGTCGACAAGGATGACTTTACAATATTTCATTATTTGTCACTTTAAATGCTAAAAATGCCAAAAATGAGCTAAAAATGGAGACGTCAAGCCCCTATGAGGGAGACGTTGGCCCTTTCAGGGCATAATCATCATCCAGCAAGCCAAACGTTGGCCCCTCTGGGGCTTCTGCAACATGCCATGTGTGCCAAACAAGCCCAACACACTGCCATCTGCTCCAAAAAACGTCCAGCCTGTCCCGGGTGGCGTCCTATCCATCAAAGCCATCATACCACCTACAGGGACTGATCCCCCATAGTTCAATCTCTTCCAAAGTGTCTTGATGAGGGCGTCCTTCTTCTTCTCTATGCAGAGGCTCGTCATAACTCTGTCCTACCTCTGCCATCCCAGCAACCATCTGATGGGCTCTTCAGCCCCATGGACGTCCGAACTAATCATGTCCCCATGTGCACCGATCCTCTGGCACCTGTCCACCGGGCATGATCCTGCACATCAAAGACTACGTCCTCCATGGGCTCATCAGTCCTAGATATCATAGCAATGTAAATCATATCCCATCATTAAAGTTATCAAATATATGCATGAAATCCCTATCACATCATCTAAGAGCTCAAATACATTACACAGATCTACTATACAAAGCTAAGGAAACCAATAGGACAACCTATTGGGCTAATACCCACAGGACATGGAAAGTTTCCTCAAAGGATCATTCAAGCCATGTGTAATGAGGTGATATGGTTTTAGGGATGTCCAGTCATAGTAAGACCAAGGGCTGGTGTTGTCTGTGGGTGCCTTTGTAGGAGGCGAGTTGTACCTGTCATGGATGCATTTTTTCCAAGCCCTTTTATTGCCTTATCTTTCTTTTATTGATTTTTACTACAAGTTCTAATCAGAGGTCACTGCCTTGGCTTGGTGGCCAGATCTGACAGCATTACCCACTAGTATCTTCGTAGAAATGAGAAGGTTGGCTCGTGATGAGACCCCCTTTCCTTTGGCCATGGAACCAAAGGTCATTTCCCTGGTTTGGTGACCAGATGGTGGCAATGTCATACTGCTAAATACCTATGAACATAATGGGTCGGCTCGTGATGAGACCTCTCATCCTCTTGGTTAGGTATTGCATTTATTTATTTTATCATTTTTCTTAGGGTCCCTTAGTTTCTTATCGAGAGGCCTTGTATTGCCTTCTTGGGGATCCCTGGGTGAAGCATCTCTAGGTCTTATTTCCTATGGATTTTATCTTTTACCAGCTACTTTTATGCCCTGGGCCTTTAGCCCCTTCTTCCCACAAGACAAAGTGTACCCTTAAAGGTCATCCTAATGGCCAGACTAGGGGAATGGGATGGATGAGCGGGGTATAAGATGTAAAAGTGATAAGATGGTGGGAGCGGACGATGGCTCTGCAAACCCCCCTTGGTGGCCAGACAAAACCCATGAATACCAGCTTGCTAAGTTACCCCATTAATCACCCCAACAATGGTCAAGTCGATTAGTGTAAGATCCAAGCAGTCATCTGAAATGAAAGGAATCTAATGCATATATAAGAAGGTTATAACGATGAAATATGACACATGCCATGATACCTTGGACCAATTACCTCATGGAGCAAGAGTCCTCTCCGATGCAAGCCCAGGCCGATGGTGATGGAAGCTACTACTGCTGACAGGACAAGTCTGACGAAGAAGAAGAGAGATGGGCCCTCCACGGCCATGCTCAAGTCAATCTCGCTCTCGGTACTCCATGTCTAGGATCATGTGGGCCTCAAGACATGATCTCCTAGTTATCCCTAGATATAGGGGATAACACCGCTCTTATCTGGTGGCAGAGCAAGCTGCAAAAAGGAACACAAAATGTGGGTTATGTATTTCCATCATGGAAGGATTTCATTTATGCACTTAGGAAACAATTCTATCCTTTGGGTTATAAAGAAAAAACAATGATTGAATGGTAATCTTTAAAACTAAGAAAAAGACAAACAATGCAAGAATACACCGATGGATTTTGAAAAATGGCATTAATGTTAGACATTCCTTTGCAAACACAAGAAACCCTTATGAAGTATATATGAGGTTTGCCTGCGCATATTAGAAACATTGTTTTCATGTTTGGACCCACTAACCTTGATGAGGTTTCTATTCAAGCTACGTATATTGAAGAAGGGAAAGCAGGTGTGTCAGGGGAATTGTCATTTTAGAGGAAAGAGGACAAGAGGAAAAGGCATGGCAATGGAAAGAATGTAAATGCAGTGTCAAAGAAGGAAGGAAAACCCTCTTGCAAGCATTGCAAGAAAGAGGGGCATGATGAAGACAGATGTTGGCAGTTGCATCTCGAGAAGAAGCCAAAGTGGTTCAAAGAAAAGAAGGGAACGCAAACAGTGGCAACGACATCAAAACCCACAGACTTGGGATCATATTCAGGTGATGAGTCAAAGATTTCAGTGGTTGGTGTGACAGGTAAAAATGGTGAAGAGATTGATTGTAGAAGCAATTTGTTTCATATAAGGGTAATCATGCGACACACTAAGATAGACACATTAATTGACAGTGGATCTCAATATAATCTAATTTCAGAAGAATTGGTTAAGCAATTGGGGTTAAAAACACAAACACATCATAAGCCTTACACACTTAAATGGATGAGCAATCATCATTAGATGCACATAACAAAACAGTACACAATTAAATTTTCAATTTCATCTAAGTATGTGGACAAAGTAACTTGTGATTTTGTGTTGTTAAGAGAATGTGGAATGCTCTTAGGTAGTCCATAGTTATTTGATCGTAAGGAAATCTTCTACAGGACAAAGAATCAATATCAATTCACTAAAGCAGGTCATGATTATGTGGTTCATGCTCATCGTGTTAAAGAAAATAAAACACTTCAAACAATGGAAAAGTTAACGAATGCAGTGCAAGTATGCAACAAACCAATAATTGTTTCAAATGAATTAATTGATCTTAAGAAAGAACAGGACATGGTTGTTGAATGGAAAATCAATCATAAGTTGCTTCAAGATAAGTTCATGTCGTGCAGATTTCTAAAGTATATCAGCTCATTTGCAGTCGTCTTCTTGATACTGTCATTAGCAATGTCTTCTTGGTTCATGCTCATCGTGTTAAAGAAAATAAAACACTTCAAACAATGGAAAAGTTAACGAATGCAGTGCAAGTATGTAACAAACCAATAATTGTTTCAAATGAAGTAATTGGTCTTAAGCAAGAACAAGACATGGTTGTTGAATGGAAAATCAATCATAAGTTGCTTCAAGATAAGTTCATGTCGTGCATATTTCTAAAGTATATCAGCTCATTTGCAGTCGTCTTCTTGATACTGTCATTAGCAATGTTTTCTACATGGATGATAGTGGCTTCAGTAAGATGTAACAGGGTTCAAATGGCTAACAATATACTGTCAGTTGTCATGATTGTGTTACAATTGATCTTGATGAGACAAGTGCACAGGACAGAGTTCAGAGACAGAGAGAAAGCCGGGTGGCCTATCCCAAGCTTGTTGACTGTTCAATAACCATTTGGGGACCAAAAGGTCTTATTGTGGGGAGGTGTGATCTGAAATTGGATCCAGAAGCCTGACAAGGCTTGAAAAATGCTCAAAAATGAAAGTGCTCAGAATGTGACGAAACCTATTCCATTGCGTCCATCTTGTCTTCCTGATTCCAGCGGTATATTTAGTTTGTCAAACGGGCTCCGTATGGAGAAGATATCGCGTTCTGTCCGATAAGTCAAATAGGCAAAAAAAATTGTTGATTGTGCAGTCCGTACGCTGACATGGCAGAGTCCGTCCATGCTGACATGATGACCATACGATGATGTGGCATGTGATGATGTGGTAGAGTCTAGTTGGCAGTTGGGAGAGAATGATATCTCAACACGTGGCAGTTTTCTGGTAAATGATTAGGTGCCACATGGCCCAGTCATGGGATGCCACATGGCACCCCTTTATTAGTTAATCGATTGTATGTAAAATTATATTGGAGTCCGTGGGGTTCGACCCCCGGACCTCCCCTACACATAATGCCTTCGCAACGACCATCCGACCAACGGACCACTAGTTGTGACTTAACATGTATACGAGTTAAAATTTATTTAAATTTAAACTATGTTACTGCTGGTGGGGGGTCGGGCCGGGGCTTAGCCCTGGCCCGCGGTGGTTTGTTGTATAATATGACCATGGCATATACCTTATAGCCCGAAAAAATGTGCGCGCGATATTTTTAGCCCGTGGTTCTATTGAATGTGTCATGTGACCCTTGGTCATATGGAAAGGGGTGCGGCGGTTAAGGTTTCTAGCCAGAGGTTCTATTACATGCCACGGGACCGGAAGCTAGCGAGACAGGGGCCAGTGCTTAGCCCTTTAGGCTAGGGCTTGGCCATATGAAGCCATATGACTCTGCCAAGGGGACGCGTGCCAGATGAAGGGGTCCTATTGCCCAATTATAGTTATCAAGTGGGTTTTATAACCAATTTTTGGTTTTTAATTGTAATTAAGCCCATTTTTAATGTATTTTCTTCATTTTTGGGAGTTATTGGGTAGTTTTGAAGCCTAATTTTTGGGAGGAAGTTCAAGATGAGTAACCAACTTCCCAACTATATAATCCAGGCCTGTTGGAGGCCATAGGGGGAATTCAGAGTAGATTTATGCTGAGGAGAAGCCAATCCAAATCCATTTTGAGGCAGAGAAGCTTTTGAGGAGGAGATGTTGTCATACCATTTCTGGGATATCTGGACGTTCGTTTTGCGTGCCATTTTCTTTGCATGGTTCTAGAGATCTGGAAGAACATGACCAGATCGGTCTTGTATCCATTTGGCATTGCAGCGATGTACTTTTGAGCATTTGAACAGAAATAAAGAAGCCTCCTCCATAGAGAAAAGGCCCGGAGACGTAGGCAAAGTTGTGTCGAAATCCGTTATCAATCTGTGTGTTATGGTTTGCTGTCTTTTATTTCATTTCAGATCTTCACATATGTATATGGCTGTTATAATTCCTCTTCTTTCCTCATTCTTTCACTAAGTTTCTCAAATGGTTAATTAACGCATGCAAAATTAAAACTCAACCATAAGTCATTAAAAGATCTGACGAATCAGTAATATAACTTAACGTAGCTCCGTGGTCAATTAAAATAAAAATTCAAGTGTCATTGATTTTAACTTTGATTTCTACCACCGAGGACTGGTGGTTAGCTTGTCGACCATCTATGGCTGAATTTATTCGATGTAGGCTCCTGTCCATGTCTCCCATTATCTAGGCTTCCTGCAAATTATGAACAATAGTTCTGTTTGCTGAAATTAAACGTGGATAGTTCCTCCTTAGATGAGCCTCTCCACATTCCCAACACTTTAATCACTCGCAGGAATTGTCCCCAAACTTCTTCATTCCCAGGTTTACCAGTTTACCGCTACCTTGCATATTCATATGATTGGAGTGAAAATCCTTTCTCTTAAAACTTTTTGTTGCATTCTGATAAGAAGCTAGATGGTATCCCTTCTTCTGTTGGTTCATTCGATACTGTTTCTTATCCCTCTAGGCTTTGGGAAACTCTACCCATTGTTTCTACTGGTCATAGCACATTCGTGCTTTTCTGAATACTTCACTCAAGGATTTGGGGTTGTCAAAGTCATTTCTGTCCCTGTAGGACTGTGGTAAACAACCTAAGAATCGCTAGATTTTTACCTTATCCTCCCAGATGTATGGTACGAACCTTAATAGTTCCAGAAATTTATTTACAAGGTCCTCCATCATCATCTGTCTAAGTCGTAAATCCTAAAATTATTTCATCTTCCTTTCATAATAGCTTTGAGAAAGGTATTGTTTCTTGAAATAATTCTTAAAGTCAGACCATTCCAACTGTTTCTCCTTTAGGCCCTTGGCCAATTTCAGGTCTTGCCACCAAATGTTGGCCTTCCCTTTCAGATTGTAGATGGCCATTCTGACCTTCATATTGATGGAATAGTTGTATATCTAGAAGTATTTTTTGATGTCCAACAACCATGCCTCAGCTTCTTCTCCTGTTCTGGACTCTCCATCAAAGGTGGTTGGTTTAATCTTTTTAAATTCTCCTTCAAGGTGGTCTACTTGTTTTCTTTTTCTATCTGTTTTAGTTATGTCTTCGGCTGAAGGCATTCCTTCAGACGAACTGTCTCCTTTTTCTGTTTTTGGTCCCGAGTTCTTGGAAGCTCTCTTGTTGACTTCTTTGTCGTTATTATCATCCTTTGGGATTTTCTTGGTCACTATACTGCACAACAGGACTTCATTTATTTCTTGTTGTTCCTGCTAAGATTTCTTCAGTTTTTCATTGTCGGCTTTGAAAACCTGTTGTTCAACAATAAGATTCCTCATTGTTTCCAACACCTATGTGGGTGAGCTTCTGTCATTGTTCTGTCTTGGATCTCCAGGAGGTCTTTGCTGTGAATTTCCTTCCATCCTGATTTCTTCATCATCCTGAGCTGCCATGATTTACAGAAAACAGAAAGGGCTTTCTGTTTGTAACCATAAGGTTCATTAGTCTTACATAAATTAGAATGTATATTAAGTAGCTAATGTGGCCTTGTTCAAGCCCAATGTTGTAACTTTTTCTCTGATACCATATGTAAAATACCTCTAATTGACATACAAAAAAAATAAAAAATTTTAAGGGTATTAACCTCCCTTTCGCTTACAAAAAAAAACTTCATAACTAAGGTGTAGTAATGTTCATTTTAATTACATATTTGAATTTTGTTATTTCAGGTAACAACCAACTTTATAAAGGACCTCCCTTTTTAAAGATCTAGTAAGTCTCCTTTTAACTCACATAATGCACCCATAGACTCCCTCTATGAAGATCTAGTACATTTCTTCAACTCCTATAATCTACCCATAGACATTAATTAACTAAAAATACATTCAACCATACCCTATTATTCATTTGGGATTTGGATCCTAACACTCCTAACATTGACTCTATACCCTAAGGGTTTCTTTCCAAGCTAACATTAACACTTAGGGATTTCTCGTCAACACAAGGGATACGATTATGAATTCAGTGGGTCATAAACTAACTAATAGTGTACAGGTAAATAAGGGTATAGGATTAAAGGTCCCATCAAAACCAGAACAACCTAAGAGCATGGTCTCAAACTAACTCATTCATATTTAATTCCCTCCATACCGAGCATTTAAAATAGAGTGGAAGGAGCATACTGGCAAGGATTAAAGGCTCCTTGTGATATTTATTAGAGGGTTGGTTGCATACTCCCCAGGTCATTGTTCGGTCTCTGTGCCCATTGTGTTATTTCCACCTCAGTCCAATCACATGGTCTCGACATGTGTTCTTTACTCATTCATAATTAGGACCGTCATGGACACCTTCTTTTTGATAGTGTTTCTGGGTCGCATCCTAGTTCTTGGGTGAAGGCAGGGTTTGGTCACACGGCCTTTGTGATTCTTGGCCCAAAAGATTACTTGGTCATGGAAAAAATGGACTCTCATCGATACACGAATGCATCCAGAGACTCGGGTGGTAGACTTCTAAAGGTAAGAGTTTTTCCATTCTCGTTACTTTGTTAACCCGTGAAGTTTCCTTGTCTAGAAGTATATAAGGATTCTTTTAACTATATCTTTTTGATTGTCGAAATCCTGGGTACAGGATCAACATTTTCTTGTAAGGATTTGGGGTGGTATTTCGAACTGAGGTCAAACCTGTCATTTCACAATTTTTTTTCTTTCATCTTCTATGAATACTTCCCTTTAAACACTAAGAGATTTAATGTAAATAGGGGTTTTTATTTTGGAGACTTCCCTTTAAACCCTAAGAGATTTAATGTAAATAGGTTTTTTTCTTTTGGAGTATCTAGTCAATGTGGGTAGAAACACCACATCTTTATGATGCATGATCTAATATTTATACCTGATTTTGCAATTTACGAAGGAGCCCTAATGGTTGTATAGATCTGTGGCAAGATATTTGAAGTCGGTCTTACTGTAGGTAACCAATATGTCCATTTCCTGTTGGTAGACTATGTAAGATATGATTTATGATTTTAGACTAAATACAAGGCCCTGGATTATTATCAGATACGTGAATGCTTTTGTAATTAATTTCAAGATTGTGCATTTATGGAAATTCAAGATTTTACATGCCATTCTGCATTTCCACGGTTTTTACATCAGAATCGAACTGTTAATTAGCTATTTCTTTTATTCCTATTGGGATTTTATACTTCTTGGTCAACAGGCTTATGACATGTCCAGATATTGTATACTCTCCTTGTGGAATACCTAAATAGTATTTGAGTTCGTCGGCCCTCACGACCCTAGTATTTACTCACGGATCTCTATAAATGTTTCCCCTTGAATTTTTAATTGCACAACTTTATATATGGTTACTAAATTTAATAGCTCTCTTTTTCCTGATTACACACACACACACACACACACACACACACTACTTTTATTGAAACATAATGTTCTATAGTTTGCATGTTGGATATATATATATATATATATATATATATATATATATATATATATATATATATATATATATATANTTTTTAATTGCACAACTTTATATATGGTTACTAAATTTAATAGCTCTCTTTTTCCTGATTACACACACACACACACACACACACACACACACACACACACACACTACTTTTATTGAAACATAATGTTCTATAGTTTGCATGTTGGATATATATATATATATATATATATATATATATATATATATAGTATGCTCGGTTCCAACTGAAATATAGATATGTATATCTCTAAATATATCTATGTGTGAAATTATGAATTTATAATTCTATATATAGTGTGTTTATGTCTTAAATTCCCATGATACATAACTTTTATTCAAATGCTAGTTTTTAATTGATACCTGAACAAAATCCCTCTTATTACTAGGGTTCTGTATAAGATTACCTACACGTGTATAAGGAGACTTATATCTATCTCTGGGGTTCGATTCCATTCATATTTCACTTGTAATTCATCTTCTCAGAATTTACGATTATAAAATGGGGCTTATTCAACAGTTTTTATTTCACCATATCAGAACTAACATGCCCTTTTCGAATTAGCGTACTCAAGTGGAAGCAACATTCACTTGATTTAATCTAGGCATTTTCTTTGGATCAGATATCAATTTCAACAATATTCAACCAATTTTTATCCATGAAATATTTCACTATAGCACAAACAATTACATTACATCTAATACCTATAATCATATAAACATAGGAGGGTAAGATTTAACATTTATGAACCATTGTGTGGGAAGACAAAGGGAACAACCATTTTCCTCCCAACCGTAGAACAGGGTGGCCAAATCACTTGTCCAATTCACCCCCTAGCCTGGCCATGAGTCCATGAGGGCAAACTTTGAAAAACTCCTCAGTAATGTCTTTCAGTTCTAGTAGATTCCTCTTGCCTCACACTCAATCTATAGTGTTCATAATAGTAAGAAAATCAATAGTCTCCTTCCCTAGCATACTTGGCACTGTCCTACCTCCTCACATATGTTATTAATCAATAAAAATCTTTTTTCCTAGGTCCTTTTCCCTCCCTTGGGAATTTTTGCAGCTTTCTAAATCCTTGATTTTCAAGGGCTTCCAATGGCCAAATCTCTGATTTTCCACTTGTAAAAATCAACCCAGAGGTAGTTACAACATGTTCCCCACTCATGGAGTCATGGTCAGCTGATTTTAACATGGTTGTTCCATTTGTCCTCCTGAAATCAATATAAAAATATTATGTTTTCATACAAGTGTCATAGTCAAATAGTTAGTTGGGTCAGATCATATCTTTGCCCAACAGTATAATAATTAATTACAATTATCAAATTTGAAATTTGGAATTGCCATATCCTCTCCAAGTATTTTATCCTCCTCGACTTGGAAAGATTTGAGTTTTCCCAAGCTTGTGTTATCTCTTCGTAAGTTTTTGACCTTTCACAGAAGTCCTACACGAGATACTTGGCCTCCCCCATTATATGTTGCTTAGAAAAGAATCCCTTAGTCCGAGTTAAGCCCTTTTCTGACTCGTTAAAAATGAGAAAATATTGTTGATAGATTTGTCCCTTTCACACTCGTTAAATTGGACTTGAAAGGTTGTGAGTCTTATTTAAGCTCTTTTTCGACTCGTCTAAAAATCAAAAAGATTGTCGACTGATTCTTTCCTTTCACACTCGTTAAATTGGACTTGAAAGGTCATGAGTCTTAGTTAACCTCTTTTCCGACTTGTACTAAAAAGCGAAAAGATCGCTGAGTGAACTTGTCTTTTTTCACACTCATAAATTGGTTTTGAAAAGATGTCTATTTCGCACAAGTTTATTCCTTTTTCACACCAAGTAGGCTAAAAGAAAAAAAAGGACTTTTTTTGGCGTTAAGTTGTGATTGCATCTCATACCCTTGCTTGCAGTATTGAGCCTATAGTTGGTTCTCGCTTTGCATTATAAACCATTTTCCTTAGCAGTTTTTCATCCTCAACCAAGCAGAGCCTTGTTTATATCCTTTGCAATTTGACACCCTATACCTAGGAGGGAACATTCCCCTGAGTGTCCATCTTCCGCATACACTTCGTTGAATTGAGCATACGTATGTTCCACTATTGGAAATAGTTTTGATTACTTGAGACACTCATTTCCTCCTCTATATCACAACATTCATTTGTCTATGAAAAGACAAAAAAAGATGGGCGGGAAGGGAGTATTATCTTGTATTGGTAGCATTTGTGTCGCCTTTGAACAAATAACAAAGTTATTTGAGTCCATCCATCATCATAATTTTTGGATTAACATGGCCTTAGGAAGTTTATCTCGTTACAAAGTATTATCTACCGCCTGGTTACTCTTCCAGTACCTATAGAGAATTTCATTAATGCCTCCTAAATATCATGGTTTCATTATTGGTTCTATGCTTTCAGAGTCCTCCATATGTCTCATGATCTTGTTCAAAGGAATTCTATCAACCTGTGTCAACCACTCCTCAGAACTCTTGACTTTGCCTGCTGGCCATACCCTCTGTTTGTCTGAGAATCACATGGTATTGTAGTCCTATCATGCACCCTAGCCCTACTTTCATCATTGGTAGGTATCCTTGAACCCATCAGTCGACATTTCATCATTGGTTGTTGACTTGGTGGTTTCCCTTATGTTCAACGACAAGAAATATATTCACACATTGGGATTTGTGCAGTGTCTTGGATTCTATTATCCTTATTTATGGTTTCCTCGCCTTTGTCAGCAATTTTCATCATTGGCTGCTATTCAAAGGGTATTTTTCGTGTACCGCTTGCACTTGGCATATGCGAAAGGCACACAGGTTCATTGGTTCTTGAACATGTTCTTCATCCACTTTCCACCAAATCATGAAGTTCCTTCTTTGTACCTCATGCTGACTGATGATAGATGCCTTAATGCTCTCCTTTCAATGGATCTCTTTCCATTGAATTCAACCCATTTATTCTGGAAACGAGACATAGACTCTTATGAGTACCTTGAGGCTTGCAGTCATCAGTGGCATGCCCTCTCACCATTGACAGCTGGGAATAAATCAATGTCTCTTGATCGATGGATTCTTCAAGTGTTCGACACTATCCCCTTTATTCTGACTTGTAAGAATGTATTCGGTGCGTTGATACCTACTTTCATTATTTCTAGGTTGTCTCGCATTTGTTAACAATATACATCAATGACCAGTAATCAAATGATGTCTCATTATGTTCGACCTCAACTCCCTTATTCACATGATGTAGACTTGCACCTTTGGAAAATTGTGTAGAAGACTTGAAGACATCACTATGTGGCCGCATCTTTCATGAGTTGTTTCTTCCTTATCATTGGACCAATACCTATATGACTTTAGTGATCATGGGAGATCAGATTGTACTACATGGTATACAGATATCTTCAGATTGGTTTTGAGACTGGTTCTACTGGGCCTTTTTCATGACTATGACAACTATTGGCATGTAATCACATTTCTATTTTCCTATTCATGGCCACAAACACTTATTTGGTATATTTTTGACATGGATCTGTGGTGTGATTTTTGGCAGCCATGTATCAAAAGTTAGTGAAGAATGTAATGAATAACTGAGTTCATCCAGTTGGTTCCCTACCACTCCACTTCTGGGTTGTTTATAATGTATTTTGTCCATCGTAGATACTCCTATGACCTCAAACATTAAGAGGAATCTGCTAGAGATAGATTTGCCTCACCCTATGTAATCTTGAAAAGAGGGCCTTATTCCATTTCCCTATGCATACTTATCTTCCCTGTTACCAAAATATAGATACTAAAATATAATTTTTTCCACTTGTACACATCTTTCACACTATACAACAATCGTATACGCAGACTGCTCTACTACAACCCACGTACACTGGGATTTGTGCCAGAAAATCAAAATTAAATGTTGAGTTTCCATGTCACAACAAGAGATCTATGATCCTTGGCCTTCCATATACTAGAATTTTTTTGACTTGGCCCTTCAGTTGCATTTTGAAGGCTATAAAGAGGTCAATTCCGAGCTATGGAAATGGAGAAAAGAATTCATCTTTGAGAGAAAAGTTACTCTAGAGAAATTGTTTACTTCATATTGATTATGCATCCCTTTGTCCTTTAAGTATGGACACAATGTTCAACCCCCAATATCTTCCCTTATTGATGGAGAACCTCATTATCTCCCTTATATGATCTTGGCTTTGGTGGAGAATTCAAGTGGTGGAGGCCCAACTAGAAGGAACTTGGTTTCTCGGTTCCGAACCGTTCCGACACAGAAGTATGTAATATTTTCACTTATGTTGATCATTTATTAATGGAAATACCCTTTTCCTATCCAATTCATATCTTTCAAATATTTGACTTATTATCCATGGGAATATTTGTTATGTATATTGATGGATTATGCTATCTAATGTGCTAACCTTTTATCTTTCCACCATATGCTTGTTTTTTCTTGTTTGTTGAGAAATTGTTGTAGGTATATATAGCTTTGGGTCAAAGTGATCAATGATGGACATCATCGAACATCTAGAAGAGGTAGGCCTCTTTCTTATATTTCTTGCACATTGGTTTATATAGCATGTTGTTGGGATAGAGTTGATTTCTGCAGTCATTTCCATCTGTTTTGGTTCACCCTAGCAATAGAGAGATTTTCCTCATAACACGTAATGGTGGATACAAAAGGAACACAATATATTGATGATGATTCCTTAACTAATCATGAGATGGAATCATACTATGAAATGATGCAGGAAAGTCTGGTTCAATTTGAGTCCCAAGAAAAAGCACATAATGAAATCAATGGTAGAAACAAATGTGAATTTGAATATAGAAAAGAAGAACATCAAGAATTACAAAATGATATTTTCAAGACAATTATTAGACCTTCAGAAGAATTTCCATTCGACAAAACTCAACATGGCTTAGGTTATGACTAAGGAAACAACTTTCAAATTCCATATTAATCCAAATCATTTAAGTTTGTGAGTGCAATATTTCTTGAAGAAGTTAATAATATTCATAATATGTTCCCACATTTTCATAGATTTGGTCACTTGGAGAGACACTGGTTTGATTTTCATCCTTGTCCTCATTGTGGGAAGAAAAATCATGTCTCAAACAATTTTCAAAAGAATAAGGTTAATTGTATAGTTCATTATGGTTGTGATACAAGGAAAATCTCTCTGTGGCATGGGGTAAACCACAACAGACAGAAATGACTGTAGAATTCAACTCTAATATCAAGTATTCTATATAAACAAATATGCTAACAAGACAAGATAAAGAGCCTACCTCGTCCTGAAATTTGAT
>ML777681.1:415347-425604 GCA_009831015.1 Picea engelmannii
TTCGTAAATCCGCAAATTCCCTTAAAGGTAACACAATACTTTGCGTATACAGAGAATGGCCATTTCCGATTTATTTCCCTCATAATACGAGTCCATCCACCATAATAACCCTTGAAAGCTAAAGACATATACAAGACATAATTCGGTGAATACTCTTTTACCCTAACCAGTCTGGAAATCATTTATGAATGGGTTTCTTTAAAGCACAGTAAGATCTAAATAAATAAGAAGTGGACAGAGGGTTGTTAGTACAGGGGATACTTATGCCTACGCTACTTGAACAAAAACACAGAGATTACTTTATGCAACAGTCAGAAAAGGAATGATCACCTTTACCACATTTCACTTGGGGAATTTTACAGATAGAAGGTTAAAGACTTCCCAATGGACAGTTTGGAGAAAACCAAATGATAACACATGATGCGTGGAGTTCTATTCTTTAATTGGCACGCAGGATGCGAACTAGGAGGATAACCTATTTAACTAACTGAGCGTTAAAACGCAGAGGATTTTGACGATTGTTTAATTAAGAGAATATGAATCTAATGGCTGGCATCCACGAGACGTCTAGGATTTTTACATTTTTCTTTTACTTAACTAATGCTGAGAAGGAATGAGTCCCACTCGTGGGTAAGGTGAGGCCATAACGCGTGAAACAAAACTACTAGGGCTAAATCGTATGCTCATACTCACAAATACCTTCGTCATCTTAAGAGTTCCACCAGACAACTACAAAACGAAGTTACAAAACGCAGAGGTAGGATATCTCTCACAGGATGAGGGCAAAGATTTATGGGTAACTCAACAAAGAAAAACAAAAAACACTTAGTACTCAGTAGCATCTCGGTAAGTTGCAACATTGGTTACGGGAGGAGGTGAGATATTACAACGAGATAACCAGGTACTTCTAACATCTAAAGGAGCCTTATAGACCCTACTTCGAGAACTGTAAAACTAGAGAAGCAGAACGATATGGAATTATTATAGAAGTAGTAACCTATTACATTGCAAAACTTGGGTATGCCTAAGTTACATGATGTGAGGATTACCTTTTCATGTGCAGTAGGAGCATCGGATCTGCCTGAAGCTTTTCCCATCGTATTGTTAATTAGGACTGGGTTGTGCATTCTCGTCGGCCAGTAACAGAGGAATGAAAAACGCTTAGAGAAAAAACCCTCGACATGTCTTGAGTGAAGTGTTACATTGAGTTACCTCGGGCCTGTTAGAGGTGTATAGTGAGGGATAAGCAATAATACATCGCCATGTGAAACGATGGAGGTGGCTGTATTGGGTTGGACATGGTGGTCGAGCGATAGTTCCAGGGAGGTACCTTTGCAAGTAGCCATAAATGGTTTAGACATGGTTTTAATCAACTACTGACAATTCCTTTATTTCGACTTCATACCGATTTATTACAGAGTTGTGATGCGAGCCTGTTAGGGTTATGACTTTACTTTTAGTCAAGCTGGTTGTAATGTACCCCAAATTTGCCAAATTTTTTTTAGAAACATTAATTTTCAATTTATTCTAGAATACTTGTAGTTAAAAGAAGTAGGTATTTATCATCATTATTAATTTTTGGGATATTCCTATATTTTGGCTATCAAAATGATGAACAATTATTTAATGAACATTTCTACTCCAACTTAACTCACATTGAACATAACTTCTATACAAATAATCTAATCTCCAGATTCTAACATCTACCCTTTTATAACCCTTTCAATCCTAAAGCTATTCTAATATTTATATAGATATGTTGTACTAAACTTAGGATTCATAAACCTATACTCTTCCATAAGTATAAGCTCCCATGCTTGCGTGCAAGGGAAAACCTTATTTGAATTTTTGAAATAAAACTCATATATATAGACTATATCCACATTATAAAGGGATCGGGAGTGTACACCCTTAGCGAAAATGTTATCGACTTAGTGACGCAGACCCCCCAACCCTCATCAATTTCGACCCCTTAGAGTCTGACTCACTCTTCAATTTCCTCTTTGGGAAATTTATTCACACACCCAATTGAGTGTATGTCACAAGTCCTTCTGAGCTATGCTCACGTGATCTTTGCACTGGCATGAACTCCATGATCAACACCCAACTGACATTGGGACTTTCCCCTTTCCCTTACCTCTTCAACCTCCGAAACCCGAAACATCAAACACTAGACCTTTCTCGCCACTAACTTCGGAGTTTCTCTCTTCGCGATTCCGGGAGTTCAAAACTCTTGATTCCAAATCACCGTCTCCTCGAGATCCCAAATCCCGAAATGTCGAAACGCTCCTCAAAAGGTATTTCGCGTTTTGCGATTTCGGAGCTTCTTATGTGGAGCACTCTACTCCTTGTTAACAGGAATGCCGAAATGTCGATTCCTAAAATTCTTACAAATATCATGCTGCAACTTGTGATTTCGGGCTTTCCTCCCCCCTATGTCCTGATCACTCGTCCTCAGGACCTCCGAAACCCCGAATTTTGAAGTTCCAAAATTTCGGCCTCATCACTCTTTGCCTTTATACAAGAAAACTCTTTTCACGTTTTAGGGATTTGATCAACCAAAGGATTTGTCCGCACTTCGGACTTATGACCCCCAAAATGTCGAAATGATTTCGACAGTCAAATGATCGAAATCAACGGTCCACGTTAAATCCTAGCTTTCGAAGGTGGGTCTATCCAGCACTTAATTTCCCCTCAACTTTCCTGGATCCTACGGTCCTCACTATTTCGAGAGTTCTCCTCAGAGAATTCTGAGTGTTCAGTTTCTTTCTCAAGAACCTCTGGCTCAAAATCGACTATGCAATCCTTCTCTGAGGCGTGACTTCTGCACAATGGCTTGATCTTCCTGCCTTCTCTTAAATGATTCAAAGGCCCTAACCCTTCTGAGATTTCTTTGCAAACTTACGTCTTCAAGGAGACTCCTGCATGCACTCCTTGCGGCAATCCCTCAAATAATTCAGCGCACTTTAACTCCCGACTCTGTGCACTTTCTCTGCGATAGCAGTCCTTTAATCTCTCAACCTTAGTTGATGAGTTCTAAGGTCTCGACCAGCCTACGCACACCTTGCACAGCTTTTGTGTTGGTCTCACACTTCTGCTGAAATGAGAACAACAGTCTCCCTCCTGAGCTTTTAGAGATAAACTCTGAACCTTTGTCAACGCACTCCTTGCAGGAACTCTCCCTCAGGATGAGAAACAATTGAAAATCATTCTCTTTCTCTCTCAGACTTCAAACATTCAACATGAAATCATACATACACACACAGTATTATAACAAATGCATGATAGAGAGAGTAAGAAACTGTAAGCAGACCATTCAACATGTATACACAGAAAACATCATAACACCATGAATTTGAATCAAAGCTTCATATATTAATTCAAGCCTCTGTACATGGGTCCTCCTCTACAAATCTTCTGCTACAACTCTCTTATTCTCTATGCTAATGTGCTTAATAATATCATTCTGATTGATACAATGATGCAAAGATGAGGGTGTCTATAGTCGTTTTCCCTCTTGTTCCTAAAACCATCTAATCTGGAATTTAAATCTACCTACTTTCATTAACTGGGCATAAATTCCTTTTACATCGACAGATGAGAGTAGATTGCTCAAGATCTGTTTAAAATCACTTATTCATAAATGCATGTACGTCTTCCTTAACTATTTCATTAATATTCCTTCCTTAGTCTTTCAAAATATCTCAAAAACATTTTCAACATGTGCAAAAATGTGTTTCGCTCATCCCAACTATCTTTCGCCTCCGCGCTCGCTTGCTGCTGGCAATGCTACTGCATCATACCCCCTCGCTTGAAAATTTTCATGGACTCTTGTTCATGAGTTCTTACACAGACTTTCCATGCTTCTAAATCTCTTCTTCATTCTCACAACTGGCATCTTCAACTAGATGTCCCTCCCATTTGACCAAGTATTCAAAATACTCTTTTCTCCTGGTCCTCTTGTTGATTCTCTTGTCAAGTATACTTTCCATCTGTGGATTTTCATCTACAGGCATTTGTTTAGTCCACTGAACCTTGTCAGTTCATTGTCTGTTGCTGCTTATTTAGCTCTGTAAGGGTACAAATCTGATATGTTGAATATCGGTGAAATTTCGATCCCATCTAGTAATTCGATCTCATATGCATTTTCCCCAAATTTATTTACGATCTTGCATGGTCCAATATTCTTCATTTTTAGTTTGTTATATGTTCCCGTTGGGAACCTTTCTTTCCTCAAATGTGCAAGAATCAGATCACCAACTTTAAACTGAAGTTCTCGCCTGTGTTGATCTGCTCTGCGTTTGTACTCTTGACTCGAATTTTGCAAACGTTCCCTCACTTGGTTGTGAAGTTCCTTCAATGCCTCTGCAAAATCCTCTGCACTAGCACTTCTAGTTTCATTCTGTTCTGAATCCTTCAATTCAGAAACTCCCCTTGGTTGCATTCCATACACAATTTGGAATGGACTCTGCCCTGTGCTTCTGTTGAGTGAATCATTGTAAGCAAATTCTGCGTGCGGAAAAATGTGATCCCACTGACTGTGGTGTTCAGTCACTAGTCTCCTTAGCAAATCTCCTAAGCTCCTATTCACAACTTCCATTTGCCCATCCGTCTGGGGATGATAAGATGAGATAAATGACAAATTTGTCCCCAACTTCTTCCATAAAGTCCTCCAAAAATGTCCCACGAACTTAGTGTTTCAATCTAAAACTATACTTCTTGGTAAGCCATGAAGTCTGACAACTTCCTTGAAAAATAGGTTCGCAATATGAGTTGTGTCGCTAGTTTTCTGACATGGTATAAAATGTACCATCTTTGAAAATCTGTCTACCACCACAAAGATTGAATCAAATCCTCTTTGCATTATTGGCAACCCCAATATAAAATCCATGCTCACTGCATCCCACGACCTTTCTGGTATGGGTAATGGCTGGTATAACCCTGCGTTTTTCCTTTTTCCCTTTGTGTGCTAACAAATTCTACATCTTTCCACAAATCTTTTGACATCTGTCCTCATCCCTCACCAAAACCATGAGCCATTTAATTTCAAGAACATTTTTTCATGACCAAAATGTCCGACCAATCCTCCACTATGTTTTTCTTTCAACAGATTCTCCCTCATGGAGCATTTTGAAATACATAATTGATTGGCTGTGAATAATAATCCATCCTAGATCATATATTTGGTCCACTGGCTTCTGTCCCTAAGAATTGGATTCTCAGATGCCTCATACGCCTCTTTAAAATATGGATTGTCTCTGTACATTTCTTTGAGATTATCAAAACCCAAAGTTTTGACTCTAAATTCCTGCATAAGCAAACATTTCCTGCTCAAAGCATCAACAACTTTGTTAGCAGTTCCATAAATATGTTTAGTTTCAAAAGTAAAATTCTGCATGTATTCAACCCATTTAACATGTTTTTGGTTCAACTTCTCTTGTTGAGTCACGAATTGTAAGTCATAATTATCACTGTACAAAACAAACTCTTTAGGAACCAAATAATGTCTCCATTTCTTCAGCGCTTGTATGACTGCATAAAATTCTTTGTCATATGTGGAGTACTTAACCTTCGCTTCATTCATTTTCTCACTGAAGTATGTGATCGGTCTCTCATCTTGGCTTAATACCACTCCAATTGCAAATCCACTAGCGTCACACTTGACCTGAAATGTCTTACTGAAATATGACAACACCAAAATTGGTTGTTCAGTAATCTTCCTCTTCAGCAGGTTGAAACTTTTTTCTGCTTCCTCTATCCAATGAAAATATTTGTGTCTTTTCTTCACCATGTCCATCATTGGTGTGCTAATCCCACTAAAATTTCGGATGAATTTCCTGTAGAAACTAGCTAGTCCATGGAAGCTTTGAACCTCAAATACACTTTTCAGCGATGGCCAATTCTTAATCACTTCTACCTTTTCCAGATCCATTTTCAACTCATTTTCAGAGATAACAAAACCCAAATAAATGAGTTATGTCCTCATAAATGTTGATTTCTTCATATTTAATAACAACTTCTCTTGCTGCAATCTCCTCATCACTGTAGCTAAATGTTTCAAGTGTTCTATTTTTGTCTTGCTGAAAATTAATATATCGTCAAGATATACGATGACGAACTTCCCGATAAACTCTCTCAAGACTTCATTGATCAATCTCATGAAATTACTGGGCATGTTTGTTAAGCCAAACAACATAACCARCCATTCATAGAACCCCTCATTTGTCTTGAAGGATGTCTTCCATTCATCACCTTCTCTCATATGAATTTGATGATATCCACTTTTCAAATCAATATTTGAAAAAAAAAATTCTCCACTCAAACACCGCAAGAGAATGAAGAGGTCAAGAGACAAGTCCAGGAATTAATGGACAAAGGGTTGATTCGAGAAAGCTTGAGTCCATGCATTGTTCCAACAGTGCTCAGCCCAAAGAAAGATGGAGGCTAGAGAATGTTTATAGACTCGAGGGAAATCCATCAAATCGTCCATCCTTGGGAATGGAAATCTATATCTGATGGTAATTTTGTTGATTTCCCTCGAGTCTATACACATTCTCTAGCCTCCATCTTTCTTTGGGCTGAGCACTGTTGGAACAATGCATGGACTCAAGCTTTCTCGAATCAACCCTTTGTCCATTAATTCCTGGACTTGTCTCTTGACCTCTTCATTCTCTTGCGGTGTCAACCTGTACGCTGCCTTGTTTGGTAAACCGGATCCAGGTATAAGATCGATGTGATGACTTATAATTCTGATCAGTGGGAACGAACAAGGTAGTTCGTCCATTACTATATCAACAAAATCTTCCAGCAACTTCTGGATTTCCTTTGGTAAATCATCCACTCTTATACTGGTTAAAACAATTTTAGGCTTCTTGACCACAATAAATTTTGTTTCTTCCTTCTTATTAATCTCCTTAAGAAGTTACTTCCCACTCATAAGAAGTACAGTGTTGCTCACTTCTGGTTTTGTTTATTTATCATTAATCGACAACAACATGTGAGTTCTCCCATTCTTCTCCAGGGTGTATGTGTTCTGTCTCCCATCATGAATCACATTTCTGTCATATTTCCACGGTATACCTAGAAATAGATGACAAAAATCCATGGGAATGACATGACATAATATTTCATCGTTATATCCCCCTATTTTGAATTCAACTAAACATTGTTTAGTGACATTTACTTGATGTCCTTTTTGTAGCCATGAAACTCTGTATGGGCTTGGATGTTCAATAGTCTCCAGCTCCAACTTTTCTACCATCTCTGTAGAAACGAGATTGTCTGTGCTACCATTGTCCATGATGACTTTGCATACCCTTTCTTTGGTCTTGTAAGCAGTCCGAAAAAGTTTGTTCCTTTGGACTGGGTTCTCTGCCTCCTTCTCTAGCATTAAGAGAACTTTTCTCATCATTAGTGATATTGCGTACTCGGCATCTTCTACCTCAACATTCCATCACTGTGCTTCGACAATGTGAGTTTCACCTCCTTATTTTTTTTCTATTTGGACACTCATAATATTTATGTATGTTTTTCCCACAGACAAAACATTTCACTTTGCCTCCTCGGCCTCTTCCTCTTCCTCTAGCTCGAGGAAAAGTATTTCTATCGACATATTTCCCTCTCTCTGAGCTTACTCCTCTCTCATGTTGATTTTGAGGTTTCTTCCACTCTTCTTTAGGTTTTTTATTTCTGTCCTGGGCAATTGTTTTGCCTCTGGCTTGACTTCTTCCTCGGCCTCTTTGACCTTGTCTTCGGATCAGCTTCTCTTCAGATTTCAGAGTCATCTGATAAACATCCTCCACATTTCAAAGGGTTATCATGCTCATCTCATCCTGAATGTCATATCTGAGACCATTCATGTACCTTGAAACCTTTTCATCATCACTTTCCCGATGACCTACCCTTATGTTTATCTTGTAGAATTCCTCAATGTATTCTTTTACTAAACTCAACTTCTGTCTCAAATTCTGCATTCTCTGAAACAAAATAATTTGATAATGCTTGGGTATGAATTTTGATTTCATCTTTGCGACCATTCTATCCCAACTGTTGATTTTTTGCTTACCTTTACATCATATGTCAACCTACAGTTCATCCTACCATAATGTTGCATGCCCTTTTAGTCTTGTGACAACATGTTTAACCTTATTGTCTTCCTCGATATCCTCATAGTCAAAATATTTATCGAGAGCCCTAATCCAGTCTAGAATCTCTTCAACATCTAAGTTTCCCTCATACATGGGAATCTCCATTTGTGCCCTAGCACCTATCCTTGCAACAACCCTGAATAGGCGTTCATCTGTTGCATCTTCGGCTACAACTTCTTTTCCCTCGTTTCGATATTCATTTTCACTGTCAGGATCACTGATTACCCTAGTTTTTAATGTGTGCCTCTGTGTTGTCTCCATGGCATCAAGCCTAGTACGTAGTTCATGCATTTCCCTTTCCACTACTGGATCATGCATTGGCCTATCTCTCCTTCTCGACGGCATGGCTGCAAATATTTTCTCTTTTCTCTGCTATAGAAAGCAAAGAACTCTTAATCGCTCTGATACCACATTGATGCAGACCCCCCAACCCTCATGTTGGAGTCTCCATAGGATCTTACAATTTCAGCCCCTTAGAGTCTGACTGGCTCTTCAATTTCCTCTTCAGGAAATTTATTCACACACCCAACTAAGTGTATGTCACAGGTCCTTCTGAGTTATGTTCACATGAACTTTTCACTGGCATGAACTCCATGATCAACACCCAACTGACATTGGGAATTTCCCCTTTCCCTTTCGGGATACCGGATTTCGTGAGTTTGCGAGTCCTGTTGTCGAGCACCTTACCTCTTCAACCTCTGAAATGAAAAATATCAAGCACTATACCTTTCTCACCACTAAATTCATATTTTCGCTCTTTGTGATTTCGGGAGTTCAAAACTCTCGATTCCAAGTCACTATCTCCTTGAGATCTGGAATACCGAAATGCCAAAATGCTGAAACGCTCCTCCAAAGGTATTTCACATTTCATGATTTCAGAGATTCTTATGTGGAGCACTCTACTCCTTGTCAACAGGAATTTTGAAATGTCGATTCCCAAAATTCTTACAAATATCCTGCTGCGAGTTGTGATTTCGAGCTTTCCTCCCCCTTGTGTCCCGATCACTCGTCCTCAGAACCTCTAAAACCCCGAATTTCAAAGTTCTGAAATTTTGACCTCGTCACTCTTGGCCTTTATACATGAAAAATCTTTTCACATTTTGAGGATTTGATCAACCAAAGGTTTCATCCGCACTTCAGACTTATGACCCCCGAAATGCCGAAATGATTTCGACAGTCCAATGATCGAAATCAACTTTCCATGTTAAATCCTCTCTTTCGAAGGTGGGTCTGTCCAACGCTTAACTTTCCCGCAACTTTCTTGGATCCTACAGTCCTTGCTATTTCAAGAGTTCTCCTCAGAGAATTCTGACCGTTCAGTTTCCTTCTCAAGAACCTCTGGCTCAAAATCGACTCTACAATCCTTCTCTAAGGTGTGACTTCTGCAAAATGGCTTGAGATTCTTGCCTTCTCTTGAATGATTCAAAGGCCCTAACCCTTTTGAGCTTTATTCGCAAACTCAGGTATTCAATGAGACTCTTGTGCACATTCCTTGTGACAATCCCTCAAATACTTTAGTGTACTTTAACTCCTGACTCTGTGCACTTTCTCTGCAACAACAATCCTTTAATCTCTCAACCTTAGTTTATGAGTTCTAAGATATCAACCAGCCTATGCACACCTTGCACGACCTCTGTGCTTGTCTTACACTTCTGCTAAAATCAGAACAACGGTCTCCCTCCTGATCTTTCAGAGATAAACTCTGAACCTTCTTCAATGCACTCCTTGTGGATGTTTCACTGCACTCCTTGCAGGAACTCTGCCTCAGGATGAGAAACAATTGAAACTCATTCTCTTTCTCTCTCAAACTCCAAAGATTCAACATGAAATCATACATACACACATTATTATAACAAATGCATGACAGAGAGAGTAAGAAACTGTAAGTAGACCATTCATCATGTATACACAGAAAACATCATAACACCATGAATCTGAATCAAAGCTTCATATATTAGTGTTATCAGTGAAATTTCGTCCACACAGGGCGACAAGAACTCTGCATCATCAACACAACAATGAAGTCATTCATGGCACAGAATGAAGTTTACAGCATTCCAGAAGGGTCAAAAACTATACAAAAATTGAAAGACACTTCACATTAGTAAGG
>ML777681.1:429407-453428 GCA_009831015.1 Picea engelmannii
ATATATATATATATATATATATATATATATATATATATATATATATATATGAATCACATATCTAGTACATTATTTAGATGATATTCTATTTAATACAAATGTATCTCCTAATATTTTCCAAAATTAAATTTCATTCCCAACCAAGATACATAGACAATTTTTCCCATTGCCTACAACTAAACTATAAGGGTTTATCATACAATTCATCCCATTTCAAAAGAACTTAATAACCAACACAATTCATCCAGATTTAAACAAATACAATTCTATCAGTCAATAATTCAAAAAATAGTTTGACCAAAGAAGGAGTAGATGGACATATCTAAATAATTTCCGAACAAGGAATGGAACAACCAAGTTCCTCCCAACCTTAGAACAAGGCAACCAATTTACATGTCTTGTTCATCCCCTAGTCTGACAATGAATCCATGAGGGAGAACTCATAACTCCTCCTCAATAATATTCCTTCAGTTTCAATAGTTTCTCCTTGCCTCACACTCAGAAATTAGTGTTCCTAACAACAAGAGATAATTCCTTCCCCCCACTAGCATACTAGGCAGTGTCCTACCTCCTCCCATATGCTATATATCAAAAACAATTATGCCTAGGTCTTTTACCCTTAGGAATTTTCGCATCTTTCCAAATCCACGATTTTGAGGGGCTACCAATGGCCAAATTCTTGATTTTCCACGTGTAACATTCATCCCTGAGGTAGTTCCAACATGTTCGCCACTCATGGAGTCATGGTCAGCTGATTTTAACCTGACTATTCCATTTGTCCATCAACAATAAATATACAAATATTTGTTTCTTACAAGTTTCATAGTCAAAGAGTTAGTTGGGTCAAATAAGATCTTTTCCCAACAGTCTTAATCATTAATTAGAATTAACTAATTTCAAAATTCGGAATTTCCATAAATGGAAATAATTTTCCAATTTCGAATTTACCAAAAATGGAAATAAATTCCTAATCAATTTTAAACATAAAAATAATTTATTTTTGGTGATGTTACATCCTTTCCCCCTTCAATAAAACACTGTACACAGTGTTCGTCCCTTTCTTGGAGCAATATTGGATGATATTTCTGCAAATCTCCCTCCAACTCCGAAGTGGCCTCCTCGGGACTAAAGTTCTTCCATTTCACTTTTACCTGGGCGACGACTTTATTCCAAAGTGTTATTTCTCTCCTACCTAAAATACACAGAGGTTCCACTTGGAACTCACCTTCTGGTTCCACCTACACCAAGTTCCAATCGATCATATGAGTAGGGTCATGAACATAATTCTTTAACAAAGAAACATGAAATACATTATGAATTTTTAGATTGGCAGGAAGTGCAGGCTGGCATTCTATGGGTCCAATTCTAGCTAAGATCTGGAAAGGGCCACAAAACTAGGGTGCCAACTTGGCACAGTTCCCTAACTTTAGTGAACTTTTTCGAGTTTTGAATTTTAAATAGATGTGGTCTCCCACTTGAAATTCCAGGTGTCTTTTTTTCAGGTCCGCGTAACGTTTTTGTCTCTCCTAGGCCTCTTTTATGTTTTCCTACACTTTTCTTACTGTGCTCTCCATTTCCTAGAGCATCTCTGGTCCCACCACGAGTCTGTCAACTAGGTTATCCCAGTTAATCAGATTCATACACTTTCTGCCATACAATACTTTGAACGGGCTCATATTAGCCAAAGTTTGGTAACCATTGTTGTATGCAAATTCCACCAAGTGTAGGTAGTCTTCCCACTTTCTTGGTTTTGTTCTTATGTACATGCATAACATATCTTTTATGATATGGTTTATTCATTCAGTCATCCCATTCATTTGTGGATGATAACTTGTGTTGAAATTCAAGTTAGTATTTAACCCTACAAACAATTCTTTCCAAAAAGAAGATGTAAATTTTACGTCTCTATCTGAAATCACCATTTTAGGAATACCATGAAATCTAAAAGTTTCTCTCAAAAATATTTTAGCAATGTTAATAGCTTTAAAATTAGACATTATAGGAATAAATTGTGAAGAATTACTAAGCTTATCGATTACCACCATAATAGAATCATTTCATTTTTTATTTCTAGGCAAACCTGTAATAAAGTCCAGTGATATAGTCTCCCATTTCCATTCTGGAACATGTAAGGGCTACAATGGGCTGGCTAGATGTTGGTGTTCGGCTTTCACTTACTGACAATCTTGACACTTAGCTAAGTATTATGTTGTCTCTCCCTTCATATTGAGCCAATAAAAGAACTTCCTTAGTGTTATTACCATTTTTTGGTATCTCGGGTGATCGGAATATGGTTTCTTGTGTACTTCATCCAAAACTATTAACTTTAATTCTGCCAAATTTGGTATGTATATTCTATTTTTAAATCGTAGTAGACCATTTTGGTCCAAACTTAGGTCTATTTTGTCTGAACTTTAGTATTATTTTGTAGTTTTTCCTTTGTTTGTGTGTAATTCACATCGTTATTACCTAGATCCTTTATCCTCTAGTCAAGATCGCTTTCTTCCCCACTAATATTTATTTCAAACATCCCATTGATTCTTCTGCTGAAGGCATCATCCACCTTATTTTCCTTACCCTTGATATGTCTTACCTCAAAGTCAAATTCTCTCAAGAAGGCCAACCATCTTGCTTGCCTTGCATTAAGGTCTGGTTGACTAAACAAAAATTTCACACCGTTGGTATGTGTCAATAACATAAATTTTCTTTCCATTATGTAGTGTCGCCACATATTTAAGGCAGGTATTATAGCTGCCAACTATAGGTCACGAGTAATGTAGTTTCATTTTTGTTGCTTTAGTTTTCAGGACTCATAACAAATAATGTGTCGTTCTTGAGTTAGGACACCACCTAGTCCTTCTTTACTTACATCCACACGGACTATGAAGTCTTTGTCCAGATTTTCTACCTTAAAATGGGCGCGGTCTTTAACAATTCCTTTAACTTATTAAAATTGTCCTCACATTTCTGTGACCAGTTAAACTTGTTTCCCTTCTTTTGTAAAGATGTGATAAGGTATGCAATCTTGGGAAATCCCTCTATAAATTTGCGGTAATATTCGGTGATTCCCATGAATGACCAAATGTTCACTACATACTTAGGAATCAACCATTCCACGATGACTCTTATTTTCTCAGGATCGCCTGCAATACCTTCCTCAGATATTACATGTCCTAGGTACTATATTTTCTTCTGATAAAAGTCACACTTATCAAATTTAGCATACAATTTGAGTTTTCTTAAAGTTTGTAGATCTATCCTTAGGTGTTCTTCGCGTTCTTCTTTCGTTTTAGAATATACTAGGATAACGTCAATAAACACCAAAACAAACTTGTCCAAGTACTGAATGAAAATGTTGTTCATTAAACACACAAAAGTGGCTAGCGCATTAGTGAGACCAATTGATATAACAACAAATTCTTAGTGTCCATATCTCATTCTAAATGATTTTTTACTTATGTCCTCATCTTGTATCCTAACTAGGTGATAACCAAATCAGAAATCTAATTTAGAAAATATCTTTTCCCCACCTACTTGATCGAATATATCATTTATCCTAGGTAAGGGGTACTTGTTCTTAACAGTTATTTTGTTTAATTATTTGTAATCGATGCATAACCTTAGAGTTTTGTCCTTCTTTTTAACAAAAAGAACTAGTGGTCCCCAAGGTGAGACACTCGGTCTCACATATTCTTTGTCCAACAATTCTTGTAGCTGAATTTTTAATTTTGTTGATTCCGGTAAACTCATTTGGTAGGGTGATTTAGATATAGGGACTGAACCTGGTAGTAGGTCGATTAAAAATTATATCTCTCTCATTGGGGGTAATTCATGTATCTCATCAGCAAACACATCTCTGAAATCATGCAAGACGAAAAAATCCTCCAAGCTAGATTTATTTTCTTTTTCCAACAGATCTGTCACTTGGATGGCATAAATCTGGCAACCCTTTCTTATGCATTTCTTAAATTTCATTGTTGAAATCTATCTAACTCAGATGGGTTTTTTGATACCTTGAATTGTCCTAATATTGTCTTTTCATCTTTATATTTGAGTGATTTTTCTTAACAATCTAAAACTGCTTTATGCCTTTCTAACCAATCCATTCTAATAATTATATCATAAGATCCTAATGGTAGAATGTTCAGATTTGTCTTTTTGTTTTGACCACCTAAACTGAACTCACAATTAGAAATAAAATCAGATACTTTTCCTTTTGTTCTTCTTGCTAGTTGTACTAGCCAAGATTTTTCATGTCTTGTTTTCTTAAGTTTATTTGGGTCTACTACATTAGGAGAAATATAACTCAACATAGCTCCTGGATCAATTAAAACAAAAATACAAGTATTGTTAATTTTACCTTCAATTTCCACTACAGTGGATTGGTGGTAAGATTGTCGACCATCCATGGCTGCATTGATCTGATGTACGATTTTTCCCACATCTCCCACTATAGAGGCTTCCTATAGGTTGTGAACCATAGTCCTGGCTGCTGAAGTCAAATGTGGACAGTTCCTCCTTAGGTGAGGTTCTCCACATTCCCAACATTTTAATGGTTCGCGGGGGTTGTCCCCAAACTTTTGTGTTCCCAGATTAACATGTTTACCACCTCCTTGGGTGTTCTGGTTATTGGAGTGAAAATATTTTCTTGGAAAACTCTTTCTTGTGTTCTTGAAAAGGGGTTGGCTGATATCCCTTCTTCCTTTGATTCATTCGCTCTTGTTTATTGTCTTTCCAAGCCTTGAGAATTCCTGACCATTGTTTGTATTGATCATAATAGATTTATGATTTCCTGAAAACTTCGCTCAAGGACTTGGGATTATTTAATTCGATTATATCCTTATAGGACTATGGTAAACAACTTAGGAACCGCTAGATTTTCACTTTGTCCTCCCATATATAAGGCATGAACCTTAGTAATTCCAGAAATTTGTTTATCAAATCATCAACAGTCATTTGATTGAGTCGTAATGCATAAAATTCTTTGGTTTTTCTTTCATAGTAACTTTCAGATAGGTACTGTTTCTTAAAGTATTTCTTAAAATCCGATCATTCCATCTATTTTTCCTTTAGGCCTTTGGTCAATTTCAAGTCTTGCCACCAAATGCTAGTCTTTCCTTTCAGATTATAGATCGTCATTCTGACCTTCATATTGTTGGAATAGTTGTATATCTGTAAATACTATGTTATGTCTAATAACCATGCTTCAACTTCCTCCCCTGTTGTAGATTCCATGTCAAAGGTAGATAGTTTTATTTTCTTAAAATCTCCCTCAAGTTGATCTACCTATTTCCTCTTTCTTCCTATTTTTTCTTTATCTTCAGCTAAAGGTGTACCTTCAGATGAGTTGTCCCATTTTTCTGCTTTAGGGCCAAAATTCATGGAGGCCCTTTTCCTGAAATATTCCTCCTAGTTATCATCCTTTGGGCTCTTCTTTGTCACTATACTTCATAGCAGGACTTCATTTATTTCTTGCTATTCATGTTGTCCTTTTTTCAGTTTCTCATTATTTGCTTTGAAAACTTGCAACTCCTCAATGATATTTCTCATCGTTTCCATAACTTCAATAGGTGAGATTCTATCATTGTTCTTCCTCTGATCTTGAGGAGGCCTTATCTCATGATTCTCCTTGAGTCTAATATCTGCTTCATCCTGTGCTGCCATGATCAGAATAGAAAAAAAAAAAAATTGTTTGTAGCAATAATTGTTTTGTTAGTTTTACATAAACCTGGAAAAATATGTGCTAAGTAAATATTTTGGCCTTGCTTAAGGTCCAAGTGTTGTAACCTTTTCTCTGATACCATATGTAATGTACCCCAAATTTTCCAAATATATATATATTTTTAGGAACATTAATCTTCAATTTATTCTAGAAGACTTGTAGTTATGAGAATTAGGTATTTATCATCATTGTTAATTTATACAAGATTCCTATATTCTGGCTATCAAAATGATGAGTGATCATTTAATGAACATTTCTACTCCAACTTAACTCACACTGAACAAAACTTCTACATGAATAATATCCACATTCTAACATCAACCCTTTTATAACCCCTTCAATCCTAACGATATTATAATACTTATGTGTGTGTGTGTGTGTGTGTGTGTGTGTGTGTGTGTGTGTGTTAGAATTAGGATTCATAAACCTATACTCTTCCCTAAGTATAGGCTCCCATGCTTGCACGCAAGGGAAAAACTTATTTGACTTTTCGAAATAAACTCATATACCATAGAATATATCCACAAATAAATGGATCAAGAGTGTACACCCTTAGTGAAAATGTTATCGACTTAGCATAAGGTGTTTAAACATTATTTCACATGGTCGAATAAATCAAATTACCCCCTATGATTACTAATTATGTATAGGTATTCTGATGACTATTAACATAAAGTTTTTGATAACAAGCTTATCCATAAAAAATTGTTTAGCCGTACCTTAATTGAACGATGCCTTAAATGAATGATAATGGTTAGAGTTCAAAATTTGTTTTTATCATGCCATGAATGAACTGTCCTTTACTTTGCATTAACTTTGTATGAAACAAAGGAGTTTCTTTTTTTCTACTAGTTGTGAGTTAAACCTCTGAAGATCCCATTAATGGAGACCCTACAAGTGTGACACCTGAGGCTATCACTAGACCCCTCATCCAATACGATCGCACCATCTCTTGCCCCATCACATGGCCCAACCCAGTCCTCGTACTACCACCATTAACTCTGTGAAATAAGGGTTTATAGGACTAGATGATGTGACATCCCCAAAAATAAAGTATTTTTGAAATTCAAAATTTGTGAGAAAATTATTCCATTTTTAGTAAATTCGAATTTGGAAATTTTTTGCCATTTATGAAAATTTCGAATTTCGAATTTGATAAATTGTAATTAATTATTATGATTGTTGTGCGGAGACCTGATTTGACCCAACTAACGGTTTGACTATGACACTTGTAAGTAAACAAAATATTGTTTTAATTATTGTAGGAGGACAAATGGAACAACCATGTTAAATTTAGTTGACCATGCCTCCATGAGTGGGGAACATGTTGGAACTACCTATGGGCTGATTATTACAAGTGGAAAATCAAGGATTTGGCCATTGGCAGCCCCTAAAAATCAGAGATTTAGAAAGCTGCAAAAATTCCCAAGGGAGGGAAAAATACCTAGGCAAAAATATTGGTGGCATAAAATAACATATGTGAGGAGGCAAGACGCGGCCTAGGATGCTAGGAAAAGGAACAATTGTTACATGTTGTTATGAACATTGAATATTGAGTGTGAGGCAAGGAGGAGACTATAGATAAAGAAAACATTTTTGAAGAGGAGGTTTCAAGTTCACCCTTATGGATTCATGCTCAGGCTAGGGGGTGGATTGGGCAAGTGATTTGGTTTCCCTGTCCTACGGTTGGGAGGAAAGTGGTTGTTCGCTTTGTCTTCCTGCAAATTGGTTCAGATATGTATTCTATTCCTTCTCTGTTGGGATGAATAAAATTGATTTATTGGAATGTATGTCATTTAGTTGTGGAATAATATTATGGCTGAGTTTTGTCCGCCCTTATATAGTATAAAACTGATCGAGTTTCACCAAATTTAGTTTTATGTATTTTTTCGGTTTGAATAGAGAATGAATATTGTAGTCGTCCTTTTATTTATGAACGAGTGCATATATAAATAGCTGGAACTTATTCTATGGACTAAATTATTGTTGAACCTATGCATATACTTATGCCAAAACTAGCATGGAGCACTAATCATCCTTTATATAAATACATGAAGATATTTCACACATGTATATATATATATATATATACCTATTTGCAGAGATGACAATCAGTGTAGATAATATAGAAGAGAGTTCATATGCAATGTTGAAACATAAATTGTATATGTATGTACAGATCTTTTCTATACTCTGTAAGTAAAGAATTATTTCAATAGTCTTTCAATCGCAGTAATAGGAGAATTACGAAATGGTAGGAACTATATGAAAACAATTTGATTTTACATTACTTTTCCTTCCTAAAAAATTCTACCGTGGGTCGTCTAGAAAGGCACTATAACACTATAAAGCATTGTACACTTTTCAGAGTTGTAGGTGAGAGGATCTGACTATTACCAAAAGACCCACAGGATAACCAAAAATGGCCAACATATTTATATGTGATCACATATGCATAAAGAAAATAGTACATATATAATTAATAGAATCAGGGACTTTCAATCTATTTTGATATACTAATAGACTCAGGCATGTACCATTACCCAAGGCATGGATCCGAGCAATCCATTTATGACTGAAAATAAAATAACTTCAGATAGTTTGTATATATACAGAAGTAGGGGAAATTTTGAAAATAAACAAGTGATCTCTCTAATTATTACAAGCTCAGACTAAAATGTACAACTGTAAACGTAAATGGTTACACTTCCAGTACCTTTATTTTTTCCAAGGGCCCACGATGTTAAAAATTCAAGGTAGAGTTACAGGAATGAATGAATAAACATCATGCAAATCATAGTATCAATTAACTTCAATATAGAAAAACAATTTAAACCACTTTTTCTATTTCAAAATGTCGAGTTAGGGGCCCGTAAATAAATCTGACTAAGCCTCTTGGTCATACCCTTAGTTTTATAGTCAGCTCTCGTATTGAACCATGAAAACAATTTATTTCTAGATATAATAAACAAAAAAAAACGAACGATCTCTACTACAGAAGGTTAAACCTTTCTTCTACCCTGAACGCCTAAGATTATTGGAAAATGCAGAACGAAACCTGAACACCTCTTACGTGGGTGACATGAGTTATACTTCATAACTTCGTGTGATTTAAAACCCTATACATTGCAAAAATGAATCATTATAATCTTGATAAGAGGATTTAAGTTATTAATAATAAATAATAGCCAAAGTAATTATTTATTTGTAGTTGGAGGAGTTTGACATCCTTCACCAGTGCAACGAACCGCGTGCCTTCCAGACCGAGAAGGGAGAAGGGGCCCAAAATCTTCCTGGTGGGTACACTCACAAAAAAATTAGAGAGGCCCACCATTAGCATTAAGGACCAGTAAATAACCAAAGGAAATTTTACAGTGATTGATTATTTGAATGCAGAATATATACATACATACATGCATACATACATACACACACACACACACACACACACACACACACAGATATATATATATATATATATATATATATATATATATATATATATAGGTCACACGACAAGCATAAACCAACATTTAATTAAAAAATAAAATGTAAAGATGGTATGTTTCGGGCCTTTATGCAATAAAAATAAATCTATCTCGCACCCATGTGAATTTTTTAACTAAGGGAGGAGATGCAGATACATAATAGAGCTGAGAGTCCTAGTCATGCATGCTCTTTTGAAAATACGTTCAAATTCATACACAAATGGGCGTGAATAGAATAAACACAATTGTCCTTAGGATATATTCTCATAGGATGGACGTCCTATGGTAAGGATATGACCGACTACTAATTACATGGGTGACCTTAGTAATAAGAGAAATTATAGTCGTGTGTCTTTCATTGAATAGTTTGGGTAAACAGAGGACCAAAGAGTAAAATGTCCTAACAGACACCCAACCGGGATAAGAAATGGAATTCTAGGCTTGCCATGGGATTCACATACCAGTATAGAAAATTAAGCACATACAAAACCATCACCTAAAATAAATTTCAGAGTCATGATTCTGGTGAGGCATGGTGTGTGCTAGGACAGAGAGAAACCCATTACTCGAACAAGTGAGTACAAGAGGTGACTAAAAGAAAATTCTAAGAATGGAATTCTACCTATGTGAATCATGGGAAGGAAATAGAAGGAACATTATGTCGTAAGGGCCTTACATAGCATTTAATAAAAAAATACAGCAAAGGAAACAGTCACTTACCGATATGAGGGGCATTTCTGGGAGGCACACCTTGTCCCCATACTCAACACACCATGAGAAGTTCATAAATAAAGTGGGAAAATTAGGGCCAAAGGGGGGACGGACTAGCTCCAAAATGACAATAAACAACCACTATTACCCTAAAACAATGAAACCCGTGTGTATTGAATATGATGAGTACAACAGAGAACACACCATGTGATAAGAATGAATTGGCATGTTTGGATTTGATGAGGGTACAGGATCAGCCCTCATCCCTCACCCACCTCCTTTAATGGACGACTTGATATTAACTCTTGACTATCAAACCTCTTGACATCCTTAATTCTCTTATGAGGACAAGGGTGGCCTCCTCAAAACCTATACTTGGAAAACATTAACCCTCCGTTACCTCTATTCCAGTTGGTACTGGTAGTTAGACTTCGCTTGAAACATGTAAACTTTAACCAATTGTTGGACTAGAGAGCGTGCCTAACTAGAAAATTACTTAGACTATATTAGAAAGGAAAGACTTTTAGTCAACCATATGTTACCAAGGGGACCATTGAAACCTTAGTTACTTTTGGGAAGCCAAATAGTTGAACATAACAACGAAGAAATTAAATTCATCAATCTTGATTGTGTGTATAATGTATTATAGGTGGTCTTGGAGTTATAGACTTGTGCGCATATGTTTTATAGGAAAGGCTAGGACCCTAAGTCTTATATCTATATGTTACTTCAACCTTATTGTAAGATAACACATATTCCTTGTTAAAGTTAATATAACTTGTATTTTCCTTGTAAAAGTTACTATGACTTAAATGAAAGTTGAGAAGAGAACATGTGATGAAGAGTCTGTCATGTTAATAAAGGGAAGTGAATACAATAGGAATCAGAATTTAACAAGTAGGAAAAAGGGGATTTCTCTTATTATGAGTCTGTTTTAAAGATTTAGAGCCTAATGCCCTTTATAAGAATTTTTTTATTTATTATGAAATTGAGGTCTATTACATATGGTGTCAGAGAAAAAAGGTTACAAAACTAGACCTGAACAGGGCCACATTAGTTTCTTAGCATATATTTTCAATTTAGGCAAAACTAATAAACCTTTCGGTTACAAACAAAAAACCCTTTCTGTTTTGTGTGAATTATGGCAGCTCAAGATGATGAAAAAATCAGAATGGAAGGAAATTTGGAACAGGGACCTCCTAGAGATCCAAGACAAAATATTGGTGGAAGATCACCTAGGGAAGTACTTGAAACAATGAGGAATCTTATTGTTGAACTACAGGTTTTCAAACAATACAATGAGAAACTAAAGAAAGCACAACAGGAACAACAAGAAATAAATGAAGTCCTGTTGCACAACATAGTGACAAAGAAAATCCCAAAGGATGGTAATCATGAAGAAGAAGTCAGTAAAAGGGCCTCCAAGAATTCTGGTCCTGAAGAAGAGAAAGAGGACAACTCATCTGAGGCTACCCCTTCAGTTGAAGATAAATAAAAACCAAACAGAAAAAGGAAACAAGTAGATCATCTTGAAAGAGAATTCAAGAAGATTAAACCTGTTATGATTTATGGGGAATCCAGAACAAGAGAGGAAGCTGAAGCATGGTTATTTGATAACAAAAAATATTTCCAAATATACAACTATTCTAGCAATATGAAAGTTAGAATGGCCATTTACAACCTGAAAGGAAAAACCAACATCTGGTGGAAAGATCTGAAATTGGCGAAGGGGTTAAAAGAGAAATAGATGGAATGGTTTCATTTCAAGAAACAATACCTATGTGAAAGCTACTATTAGAGGAAAACGAAAGAATTTTATGATTTATGACTTGGACAAATGTCAATGGAGGATCTTATAAACAAATTCCTTGAATTACTAAGGTTTGTACCTTACATCCGGGAGGACAAGGTAAAAATCCAGTGATTCTTAAGTTTTTTACCACAGTCCTATAGGGACATAATTGAGTTTGAAAACACTAAGTCCTTGAGTGAAGTATTTAGGAAAGCATGAATGTGCTACGACTAGTACAAACAATGGGTAGAGTTTCCCAAAGCTTGGAAGGATAAGAAACAAGATCGAATGAACCAGTGGAAGAAGGGATACCAACCAACTCCATATTGAAATGCAACAAAAAGTTTCCTGAGAAAAGATTTTCACTCCAATTATCTGAATACACAAGGCAGCGGTAAACCGGTAAATCTGGGGACGAAGAAGTTTGGGGACAGTCCCCGCGAACCATTGAAGTCATGGGAATGTGGAGAACCTCATATAAGGAAGAACTGTCCATGCTTAACTACAACAAACAGAACTATTGTTCATAATATGCAGGAAGACTTTATGGTGGGAGATGTGGGTAGGAGCTTGCATCGGATAAATGAAGCCATAGATGGTTGGCAAGATGACCACCAATCCTCTATGGTATAAATAGAAGGGAAAATCAATAACACTCGGATTTCTATTTTAATTGATCTAGGATCTACATTAAGTTTTATCACTCCTGGTGTAGTAGAATCAGATAAAATTAAGAAACTGAAGCACGCAAAATCATGTCTGGTACAATTAGAAATGGGAACAAAAAGGAAAGTGGTTGACTTCATTCCTAATTTTGAATTCAGTTTAGATGGTAAAAACATAAAAATGAATCTGAATATTCTGCCACTAGGATCATATGATGTGATTATTGGAATGTATTAGTTGGAAAAGAAAAAAGTAGTTCTATATTTTCATACAAAGACACTTAATTATAAATATGAGTATGACATGACTAGAACATCCCAAGGCATACCAAAACTCGTATTAGTTAGACAAGTCTCATCAATGCAATTCAAGAAATGGATAATAAAGGGATGCCAAGTTTACGCCATCCAAGTAACGAGTCTACTAGAAAAAGAAGATAAGCCAAAGTTAGAATAATTTGTTGTCCTACGTGAATTCAGAAACATTTTTGTTGATGAGATACTAGGATTACCTCCTAGAAGGGAAATAGACTTCTCCATAGACCTTCTACCTGGTTCAACCCCTATCTCTAAAGCACCGTACTGAATGAGTTTACCAAAATTGACATAATTAAAAATACAATTACAAGAATTGTTGGACAAAGAGTATATCAGAGAGACTGTGTCACCATGGGGGGCACTAGTCCTCTTTGTGAAAAAGAAAGATGGTAATCTAAGACTTTGTATTGATTATAGAAAATTAAATAAAATGACTATTAAGAACAAGTATCCCTTAACCAGGATAAATGACCTATTCGATCAAGTAGGTGGAGTCAAGATATTTTTGAAACTGGATTTACGATCCAGTTATCATCAATTTAGGATAAAGGATGAGGACATAAGAAAAACAAATTTTCGAACAAGATATGGAAACTACGAATTCGTAGTCATACCTTTCAGATTCACTAACACACCAGTCACGTTTATGTGCCTAATGAATAGTATTTTCAGTCAGTACTTAGACAAATTTGTACTAGTATTTATCGATGATTTTATGGTCTATTCGAAAAAAAAGGAAGAAAATGAAGAGCACTTAAGAATAGTTCTACAAACTTTGAGGAAACACAAACTGTATGCCAAATTTGATAAGTTTGACTTTTATCAAAAGAAAATACAATATCTAGGACATGTAATTTCAGCAGAAGGCATTGTCGTCGACCTCGAGAAAATAAAATCCATCATGGAATGGCTGATACCTAAGGATGTAGAGGATATCTAGTCATTCATGGGAATCACTGGATATTATCGCAGATTTATATAGGGATTTTCCAAGATAGCCTACCCTATCACGTTAGTACAAAAGAAAGGGACCAAGTTTAACTGGTCACAAAAGTGTCAAGACATCTTGAACAAGATGAAGGAATTATTGACAACGACACCCATCTTGAAGGTAGTAGACCCAGATAAAGACTTTACCATCTGTGTTGACGTGAGTAAAGAAGGACTAGGTGGTGTCCTAACTTAGGAAGGACACGTGATTTTTTACGAGTCCCAAAAATTAAAAGAACATGAACAAAATTATGTCACTCATGACTTAGAATTAGTAGTAGTAATACATGCCTTAAAATTGTGGCGACACTATATAATGGGCAGAAAATTCCTATTATTGACGGATAATAGTGGTGTGAAATATCTATTTAGTCAACTAGATCTTAATGCGAGGCAAGTAAGGTGGCTAGCCTTTTTGAGTGAATTCGAATTCAAGGCCAGACATATCAAGGGTAAGGAAAATAAGGTAGCATATGCTTTAAGCAGAAGAGTCCGTGGGTTATTTGAGGTAAATATCAGTAGGGCAGAAAGTGATCTGGAATAAGGAATAAGGACGACAGGTATACAGGATGAAAATTACACTAGGACAATGGCAAAATTACAAAACAATACTGCAAAATCAGATAAACCATATCTGAGTATCGACAAAAACAGACTATTACGATTTAAAAACAGACTTTACATACTTGATTCATTAGAATTAAAGATAATGGTCTTGAATGAAATGCATAAGAAACCATATTCTGGCCATCTAGGATACTAGAAAATGATAACAACACTTAGAAAAGTGTTTTACTTGCTTAATATGAAGGGAAAAACAATAGAATACTTGGCTAGGTGCCAATATTGACAGTAGGTTAAGGCCAAACACGAGCATCTAGCCGACCTATTATAGCCATTACTAGTGCTAGAATGGAAATGGGAGACCATATTGTTGGACTTTGTAACAAATTTGCCTAAAAATTAGAAACATAATGATTCTATTATTGCGTTGATCGATAAACTCAATAATTCAGCACACTTTATTCCTATGAAATCTACTTTTAAAGATATAAACATCGTTGAAATGGTGATCTCAAATAGAGACGTAAAATTTACATCCACTTTTTGGAAATAATTGTTTGTAGGGATAAATACTAATTTGAATTTCATCATGAGTTGCCATCCACAAACAAATGGGCAGAATAAATGAACAAATCATATTGTAGAAGATATGCTCCGCATGTACGTAAGAACAAAACCAAGTAAGTGGGAAAACTACCGGTACTTCGTAGAATTTGCATTTAATAACGTGTACCAAACTTCGACTAAATTGAGCCCCTTCGAGGTAATGTACAATAGAAAGTGTACGAAACCAATTAGTTGGGATGAACCAATTGAAAGACTCATGGTTGGACTGGAAATGCTCCAAGAAATGGAAGATATGGTAAGAAAGGTGCAACAAAACTTAAAGGAGGCATAGGACAGACAAAAAAGTTATGCGTACCAGAAAATAAGACACCTAGAATTTCAAGTGGGAGATCATTTTTACTTAAAATTCAAAGCCCGAAAAATTTCACTAAAACTCGAGAACTGTTCCAAGTTGGCACCTAGGTTTTGTGGGCCCTTCGAGATACTAGCTCGAGTTGGACCCATAGCATACCAACTTGCACTTCCAGCTAATCTAAGAATTCATAATGTATTTCATGTTTCCTTGTTGAAAAAGTATGTTCATGAAACTACTCATATGATTGATTGGAACTTGGTGTAGGTGGAATTACAAGGCAAGTTCCAGGTGGAACCCTTGTGCATTCTAGATTGAAGAGAAATAACACCTCAGAATAGAGTCGTCGCTCAGGTAAAAGTGCAGTGGAAGCACTTTAGCCCTGAGGAGGCCACTTGGGAGTTGGAGGGATATTTGTGGAAATATCATCCACTTCTGTTCCAAGAAAGGAAAGAACACTGAGGACAGTGTTTTATTGAAGGGGTAAAGGATGTGACATCCCAAAAAATAAAGTATTTTTGAAAACCAAAATTTGTTAGAAAATTATTCCATTTTTAGCAAATTTGAATTTGGATTTTTTTTTCCATTTATGGAAATTTCGAATTTTGAATTTGATAAATTGTAATTAATTATTATGATTGTTGGGAAGAGTCCTAATTTGACTCAACTAACCATTTAACTATGATACTTGTATGTAAAAAAAATATTGTTTTAATTATTATAGGAGGACAAATGGAACAACCATGTTAAATTTAGCTGACCATGACTCCATGAGTGGGGAACTTGTTGGAACTACCTCTGGGTTGATTATTACAAGTGGGAAATCAAGGATTTGGCCATTGGTAGCCCCTGAAAATCAGGGATTCAGAACGATGCGAAAATTCCCAAAGCAGGGAAAAAGACCTAGGCAAAAATATTGGTGGCATAAAATAGCATATGTGAGGAGGCAGGACGCTGCCTAGGATGCTGGGAAAAGGAAGTACTGTTACTTTTTGTTATGAACACTGAATATTGAGTGTGAGGTAAGGAGGAGACTACATATAGAGGAAACATTGTTGAAGATGAGGTTTCAAGTTCGCCCTTATGGATTCATGGTCAGGCTAGGGGGTGGATTGGAAAGTGATTTGGTTTTCCTATCCTATGGTTGGGAGGAACATGGTTTTTCCCTTTGTCTCCCCACATATTGGTTCATATATGTATTCTATTCCTTATCTATTGGGATGACTAAAATTGATTTATTGCAATGTATGTCATTTAGATGTGGAATAATATTATGGATGAATTATGTCTGCCCTTGTAGAGTATAAAACTGATCGACTTTTACCAAATTTAGTTCTGTGTATTTTGTCGGTTTGAATACAGAATGAATATTGTAGTCATCCTTTTGTTTATGAAAGAGTGTGTAAGGCAATTGCTAGAACTTATTCTATGGACTAAATTACTGTTGAACATATGTATATACTTATGCCAGAACTAGCATGGAGCACTAATCATCCCTTATATAAATACATGAAGATATTTCACAATCAGAGTAGATAATATATATATATATGCCTATTTGCAGAGATGAAAATCAGAGTAGATAATATAGAAGAGAGTTCAGATGCAATGTTGAAACATAAATTATATATGTATGTACATATCTATTCTATACTCTGTAAGTAAAGAATCAATTCAACAGGGTTTCAATCGCAATAATAGGAGAATTACAAAATCGTAGGAACTATATGAAAACAATTTGATTTTGTATGTCTTTTCCTTTCTGAAAAATGCTACCATGGGTCATCTAGAAAGGCATTGTAACACTATAAAGCACTATACACTTTTCAGAGTTGTATATGAGAGGACCTGATCATTACCAAAATAACCACAAGATAGCCAAAAATGACCAACATATTTATATGTGATCACATATACATAAAGAAAATAGTACATATATAATTAACAGAATCGGGGAATTTCAATCTATTTTGATATACTAATAGACTCAGGCCTATACCATTACCCAATGCATGGATCCGGGCAATCCCTTTATGACTGGAAATAAAATAACTTCAGATAGTTCGTATATATGCTGACGTAGGGGAAATTTTGAAAAAAAAAAGTGATGTATCGAATTATTACAAGCTTAGACTGAAATGTACAACTGTAAATGTAAAGGGTTACACTTCCAGTACCTTTATTTTTCCCAAGGGTCTACGATGATAAAAATTCAAGGTAGAGTTATAGGAACAAATGAATAAACATCGTGCAAATCATAGTATCAATTAACTGCAATATAGAAAAAGAATTTAAACCTCTTTTTCGATTTCAAAATGTCGAGTTAGGGGCTGGTAAAGAAATCCGACTAAGACTCTTGGTCAGACCCTTAGTTTTATAGTCATCTCTCATATCGAAACATGAAATAAATTTATTTATAGAGATAATAAACAGTAGAAAATGAACGATCTCTACCACAGAAGGTTAAACCTTTCTTCTACCCTGAACGCCTAAGCTTCTTGGAAAAGGCATAACAGAACCCGAATACCTCTTACGCGGGTGACAAGAGTTGTACTTCATAACTTCGTGTGATTTAAAACCCTGTACATTGAAAAAATGAATCATTATAATCTTGATACGAGGATTTAAGTTAGTAATAAGAAAGAATAGATGAAGTAAGTACTTATCTATAGTTGGAGGAGTTTGACATCCTTCACCAGTGCAACGAACCGCGTGCCTTCCAGACTGTGAAGGGAGAAGGGGACCAAAATCTTCGTGGTGGGTACCCTCACAAAAAAATCAGAGAGACCCACCATTAGCATTAAGGACCAGTAAATAACCAAAGGAAATTTCACAATGACTGATTATTCAAATATTGAATACATATACATATATATATATATATAGGTCACAGGACAAGCATAAACCAACATTTAATTCAAAAATAAAGTAAATATGGGATGCTTCGGGCCTTTAAGCAATAACAATAAATCTATTCCGCACCCATGTGAATTTGTTAACTAAGGGAGGGGATGCAAAGACAGTATAGAGCCGAGAGTTCCAGTGGTGCATGCTCTTTTGAAAATACATTCAGATTCATAAGAAAATGGTCGTGAACAGAATAAACACCATTGTCCTTAGGATATATTCTCATAGGTTGGAAGGATGGTGATAAGGATCTGACCGATTACTAATTACATGGGCGACCTTCAAATAAGAGAAATTATAGTTGCATGTCTTTAGTTGAACAGTTTGGATAAATAGAGGACCAGAGAGTAAAATATCCTAACAGACACCCAACCAAGATAGGAAATGGAATTCTACGCTTGCCATGTGATTCACATACCAACATAGCAAATTTAGCACATACAAAACCCTAACCTAAAATAAATTTTGGAGTCATGATTCCGGTGAGGCACGATGTGTGCTAGTACAGAGAGAAACCCATTAATCAAACCAGTGAGTACAAGAGCTGACTAAAAGAACAATCTAAGAATGAAATGCTACCTACGTGAATCATGGGAAGGAAATAGAAGGAACATTAAATCGGAAGGGCGTTACAAAGAGTTGAAACAAAAATTACAACAAAGGAAACAATCACTTACCGTTAGGTGGGGCAGTTCTTGGAGACACACCTTGTCCCCATACTCAACATGCCATGATAAGTACAGAAACAAAGTGGGAAATGCAGGGTCAAAGGTGAGACAGACTAGCTCCAAAATCACTATAAAAAAGTATTGTTACCCTGAAACAATGAACCCCGCGTGTATTGAAAACGACGAGTATGACAGGGAACGGTCCATGTGATAAGAATGAATTGGCATGTTTGGATTTGATGAGGGTACACGATCAGCCCTCGTCTCTCACCCACCTCCTTTAATGGTCGTCTTGATATTAACTCTGGACTGTAAAACCTCCTGACATCCTTAATTCTCTTATGAGGACAAGGGAGGCCTCCTCGAAACCTACTCTCGAAAAACATTAACCCTTTGTTACTTCTAGTCTAGTTGGTACTGGTAGTTAGAATTTGCTTAAAACAGGTAAATTTTAACCAATTGTCGGACTATAGAGCACGCCTAACTAGAAAATTACTTAGACTATGTTGAAAAGGAAAGACTCTCAGTCAACCAAATGTTACCAAGGGGACCATCAAAACCTTAGTTACTTTTTGGAAGCCAAATAACTAAACATAACAACGAAGAAATTAAATTCATCAATCTTGATTGTGTGTATAATGTATTATAGGTGGTCTTGGAGTTATAGACTTATGCGCATATGTTTTACAACAAAGGCTAGGACCCTAAGTATTAGAGCTATATGTTACTTCTACCTTATTCCAAGAATAACCCATATTACATGTTAAAGTTAATATAACTTGTATTTTCCTTGTAAAAGTTACTATGACTTAAATGAAAGTTGAGAAGAGAACATTGGATGGCAAGTCTGTCATGTTAAGAAAGGGAAGTGAATACAATAGGTATCAAAATTTAACAAGTAGGAAAAAGGGGATTTCTCTTATTATGAGTCTGTTTTAAATATTTAGAGGCTAATGCCCCCTATAAGATTTTTTTTTTATTATGAAATTGAGGTCTATTACAAATGAGTTTTCATTTTCATGAAGTCGCTGAAGTAGCTCTGCATTTTTCTCAGTGAGGGAGGTCGGTGACCTGGAGGATTTGTTTTTTCCAGTGGAAGCATGCAACTCTACCCGACTGCCCTGGTAAGTTCATAATGCTCTTGTGTTCTAGTAGTTGAATGGGACCTTTGGAGTTTCGTTATAGTGGAAGAAAACACTTTGTACTGTAAAATTTTTATGACTTTTAGTGTAGGTCTTTCCCATTATCGCTATTCCTTTCTTAATTCCCTGGACTATTGTCGGTCGTGGATAAGTAGACTTCTCTTTTGTTTTATTCTAACCCTTTCTGAAAAAGATTCGGTGCTCCACCTCCTTGTTTTCGAACTCAACGATTTTGCACAGGAATTTATCCGGGTTAATGTATAAGTATTTTCTTCTTAGGGTTTTCGTTGTCCCTCTACTTTCTTCTATGGGTTCCCTAATTTTATGCACGGTGACCTCGTGTTGCAAGTTATAATCTAATTGGGTGAAACAGTTTCCTTTTGATAATGTATTATGATGTTTCTTGCCTCTGTTGGGTATTGTCATACTGAATTTATCTTGGGAGTCCACCATTCAGTAGGCTTTATCAAACCGCTAGTAGATTCTTACGGCTGAAATTTCTCTTAAAGGATTTATGTATTTCCATTCAATATATATATATATATATATATATATATATATATATATATATAATTAAAAAGTGGGAATTATGTGCCCCGAACAATTCGTTAAGAAGTATTCTACAACATAAAAATATTTGAGTTTGTAATTAAATTTGGGTTATCATCTTTCATTCAGATATTATCGTTCTCTGTGTGTGGAAAATACCAGTCGAAGCCTGGTATTTGGCGTGAATGTTAACTCTATATTTAAACTTTGAGTAAATGCATCCTCTTCAGCATAGACAGTCAGTCCATGTTAGATTTTGGTAAATGTATTTGGTATATAGCATATAACTCTGTGTTTAAAAGTTTTTGATACTCTGACTTGATTCATGCATTCGACCTACAAATACCACACGAATCCCTTTGTAGTTCAGATGTGTAATTTCTATGGTGTTATTATTGTTTACTTGATTAATTTTTCTGGAATTTTTTCTTTAATCAATTTGGTAACCAATCTAATGATGGGACCCTCTTTTGGTGTGAGGGTACCCATCAGGATTTCAAGTTCACTCCTCCCCTTTTGGTGTGTCGATGGATTGCCACTATGGGTGGGAGTTTTCCTATGACAATTCAAGATAAGCATTACCCTGTAAGATGATACCTTCATTGTCTTATCTATTTTACCTTTAATGGTTTAAGTTTGTTTGGTTTTTATTGTACACTAAGAATAATCATCTTGTCTTCCTTGTAGGTTTACAAATTGCTACGATGGATCAGAACCACACCCCGTTCAAGAAAGGTACTCAGGTTTCATTTTACCGCTCTTAAGAGAGTGCCCTAGATTTCTAAGGAAATATATGATTCTGATCTAGAAAAATAATCATCATGGGTTAGGTTGTTCAGGTTCATAAAGATGGCCGATCCATTATCTTTGTATCTTCAATTTAAAGAAAAGACATAAGGACAAAAACTTTGTTGTTGTGTAATAGGATGATATGAGCAGGACTATACCATTGTTTATAATTGAATATTTGACTTAGATGGAATCTCTATTAGTCAATTCTTTGTTTCGGTTTGATACTTATACAAAAGTTGGAACGATTTTATTATTTGTTAATAAAGTTGTGTAATTCGAACTTATCGAAAAAATATGTTCATACAAAATATAGGGTTTCATAATCTTTGTATTTAAATTCATCGGGCTTTCACTCCTCTAGTATTTCATTCCAGAACTTTGTTTTCGATTAGTTATACTATTCATTTTCCATTATATCATTTTTGGAACTTGGTTTATGACTAGTTAGACTATTTGATTTTGATCATTTCATTTCCAGAACTTTGTTTATGATTAGTTACACTGTTTGCCTTCCATTATATTAATAGTACCTGGTGGTATGCATAGATTAGGCATTTCAATGAGTCATGCAAGTTGGTATAGTACATACATACATACATACATACATACATACATACATACATACATACATACATACATACATATATATATATATATATCCACATACATAATTACTTCCTATTGTATGTAATCATTCCAACAATAATTTAATGCATTAGAGAAAATCATCCAGAATTAGAGAGAGGGCTTTCAAAGATATGTCTGTTCATATGTTTAAATCCCAGATTTAGTTTCAAAAATTCCTTTAGCATTTGCACATTATTTAGTTCACTACCACATTGAATATCTAGATATATATGAATCACATATCTAGTACAATATTGAAAAGATATTCTATTTAATACAAATGTATTTCCTAATATTTTCCAAAATTAAATTTCATTCCTAGACAAGATACATAGACATTTTTTCCCAATGCCTATAACTAAACTATAAGGGTTTATCCCACAGTTCATCCCATTTCAATTGAAATTAATAAACAACACAATTCATCCATATTTAAGTAGATACAATTATATGAGTCAATAATTAAAAAAAAAACATTTGACCAGAGAAGGAGTAGATGACATATCTGAACAATTTTTGAACAACGAATGGAATAGCCAAGTTCCTCCCAACCTTAGAACATGGAAAAAAATTTACTTGTCATGTTCACCCCCTAGCCTGATCATGAATCCATGAGGGAGAACTCATAACTCCTCCTCAACAATAGTCCTTCAGTTTCAACAGTTTCTCCTTGCCTTACACTGAGAAATTAGTGTTCCTAACAAGAAGAGATAATTTCTTTTCCCTCCCATCATACTAGGTAGCATCCTACCTCCTCCCTTATGCTATATATCAAAAACAATTGTGTCTATGTCTTTTCCCCTTGGGAATTTTCATAGCTTTCCAAATCCCTAATTTTAAGGGGCTGCCAATGGCCAAGTTCTTGAGTTTCCACTTGTAACATTCAGCCCTGAGGTAGTTTCAACATGTTCCCCACTCATGGACTCATGGTTAGTTGATTTTAACCTGGCAGTTCCATTTGTCCATCAACAATAAATATAAAGATATTTGTTTCTTACAAGTGTCATAGTCAAAGGGTTAGTTGGATAGAATCAGATATTTGCCCAATAGTCATAATTATTAATTACAATTAACTAAATTCAAAATTTGGAATTACCGTAAAGGGAAAAAAATTTCCAATTTCGAATTTACCAAACACGGAAATAAATTCCTAAGAAATTTTAGACTTAAAAATAAATTATTTTTGGGGATGTTACACCCATCTCTCATTAGTTAAGAGTTTTACCCTTCTATTTATAGCTTTTTATCGAACTCGATATTGGTGATTGGTATCATTGGGGCTTCACAACGATACCAACCATTAACCATATGGTTAGTCCTATTGCAGTAGTGGTTGGAAATTTAAGCATAGACACATTACAATGAATGAATTTGTAAGGTAGCTAGAGAGGTAGTGGGGGGGCCCAGAGGGCCCATAGTGATAATAGTGGAGGTCATTCAATGTAAGGTGGACTAGGTCCACTATATTATTAAATAAGGCCCACTATGTTAGTTATATATAATAAATGTAAGAGGACTTCTTAGAAGGTTCTACTTCTAGAAGATTCCTCCTCTAGAATGTTCTTAGGTGATGGTAGCACTATATAAAGGGGTTTAAGAAATGTAATGAGACATGAAGAGAAGTATTGTGTTTGGAGCGATAGCTCAATAGGAGGATGCCCCCTCGAAGAGGCAAGTGAACAGGAGATGATCCCTTCCATAATAGGATCCATTGTATGGTGTTTCCCTACCTCAAGGGTTTGATAATAATATTGTGTGGTTTCTTCTATATTGCTTTGTGGATCTATTGTGTATTCAGTAATTGTGTTTATTATATCTTTAGATCTGGTGTTGGTTCTTAACAAGTGGTATCAGAGCACTTTCCTTGGCCGGAGTTGTGGGCAAATATTTTTATTTTTGCAGATTTTTTTTCGGAGCAGAAAAAAGAGGGCCGCGACATTCTCAAAATTTTTGGTACTGTAAGGTAGCTAGAGAGGTAGTGGGGGGGCCCAGAGGGCCCATAGTGATAATAGTGGAGGTCATTGAATGTAAGGTGGATTAGGTCCACTATATTATTAAATAAGGCCCACTATGGTAGTTAGATATAATAAATGTAAGAGGACTTCTTAGAAGGTTCTACTTCTAGAAGATTCCTCCTCTAGAATGTTCTTAGGTGATGGTAGCACTA
>ML777681.1:470545-515044 GCA_009831015.1 Picea engelmannii
ACTTAATAAAAAGAGGACCTTCAAGCTCTTTGGATGGTAGAATTTTAGAGGAGGAATGGACAGGAAAAAAGGTAAACTATTCCTTTTTGAAAACTTTTGGTTGTGAAGCATTTGTCCATATTGATAAAGAAAATAGAACAAAGATTTAGTCTAAATCCAAGAAGTGTACCTTTATTGGATACGGTGTTAATGATTTTGGTTATCGCTTATGAGATTATGAAAATAACAAAATTGTTAGGAGTAGAGATGTCATATTCAATGAGAAGGTCATGTACAAAGATCAGCTACAGGGAAAGAAACAAGAAGAAGAAAAAGAAGAACACACAGTGCTTGATGAGATCACTGAAAATGAAATTCCAAAGGAACCTGAAAATCAAAATGTACAACAACAAGAGAAGTAGGTACCTCAAACACTTGCAAGTGTTGTTAGAAGATCTACCAGGTTAAGTATACCCCCTGAATGATACTCTCCTTCATTGTATTATTTATTGTTGATTGATTATGGTGAACTAGAATGTTATGCAGAGGCAATGCAGGTAGACACCAAAAAGAAGCGGGAGCAAGGCATGAAAGAGAAAATGGATTCCTTGGAAAATAAACAGACTTGGGACTTGGTTCAATTGCCTGTGGGAAAAAGAGAATTGCAGAATAAATGGGTTTACAGGTTGAAGGAAGAAGATGGAGGAGAAAAGGGGTACAAGGCTAGACTTTTTGTAAAGGGGTTTGCACAAAAGAAAGGTATAGATTTTGATGAAATATTTTCTCCTATTGTTAAAATAACTTCAATTAGGACTATTTTAAGTCTTGTGGCAGTAGAAGATTTTCATTTTGAACAGTTAGATATAAAAACAACTTTTCTCCATGGGGATTTGGAGGAAGAGATTTATATGCAGCAGCCACAGGGGTATGAGGTCAAAGGGAAGGAGAATTTGGTATGCAGGTTGAAGAAGATCTTGTATGGCCTAAAGAAATATCCAAGATAGTGGTATTTGACATTTGACAGGTTCATGACAGAACAAGGTTATAGTAGATGTCATTCTGATCACTGTGTTTATTTTAAAAAGCTAGAAAATGGAAGCTTTATTATCTTGCTATTGTATGTAGTCTAGTATGAAGGATATAAATATGCTCAATAAGAAATTATCCAATTCATTTGTGATGAAGGATTTGGGTGCTACAAAGAAAATCCTTGGTATGAGAATAACAAGAGATAGGAAAAATCACAAATTGACATTGTCTCGGGGTGAGTACACAGAGAAGGTGTTGGAGAGGTTTAGAATGTAGAATGTAAAACCAATTAGTACACCTTTGGCCAACCATTTCAAATTAACTAAGGAAATGTGTCCCAAGACATAGGAGAAGATATAATACATGTCAAGGGTCCCATATTCATCAACAGTTGGCATCTTGATGTATGCAATGGTTTGCACAAGACCAAATATTTCACATGCAGTGGGAGTTGTGAGAAAGTATATGAACAATCCAGGTAAAGAAAATTTGAAGGTAGTAAATTGGATTCTCAAGTATTTGAAAGGTACTTCTAATCATGCATTATGTTTTGGAGGTTCAAAAACTATTCTACAAGGATATGTTGATTCAGATATGGCAGGTGATAAAGACAACATGAGGAGCACCACATGGTATGTGTTTACTATAGGTGGAACAATAGTAAGTTGGATTTCAAAACTGCAAAAGGTTGTTTCACTTTCAACAACAGAGGCAGAGTATGTTTCTACTACAGAGGCTACTAAAGAGATGATTTGGTTACAAAGGTTTATGGAAGAATTGGGAAAGAAGCAAGAGAAAAACAGGTTATACTGTGATGGTGAGAATGCCATTCATCTTGCAAAGAACTCAACCTTCCATTTGAAGACTAAGAATATAGTGTTGAGGTACCACTTCATACGATCCACCTTGGAAGATGGACATTTGAAGTTGGAAAAGATACACACTAACCAGAATCCTACAAACATGTTAACAAAGGGAGTAACTAGGGAGAAACTGAGTTCCTTCTCAGTTTTAGTTGGTCTTCAAGAATGAAAATGAAGATGAGAAATTTTCCAGGTCTAAGAAGGTTTAGAGTCCAGCATATACAACATCAGTGGAGTTGCTGAGATCAGTCTCCAAGTGGGAGATTGTTGGTTGTGGATCCTAATTATGTCATTGATTTAGAGGTCCTTGCTTTTAGCCGTGTTTATACCCCATGAAGTATTTACACCCCAAAAGTATGTATACTCTTCCACGTAGGGAAGTGAAGAGGGGGTACCCCCTCTGCGGGGTCCAGGGGGGCTATCCCCCTGGCTGGGAGGTCTGGGGGATGCGTCCCCCGATGGGGGTTGGGGGGAAAATCCCTCGAAGGAAAAATTGCCTTGAAAATGTATATTGTAATTTCATTGTAAATCTGGACTTTTCATTATAAGGTCACAGATCTAACTGTAGAAATTATGTCAGGGTTTTTTTTCCTAGAAGAAAACTCTCTTTTATGAGGGAAATGTATTATGGCTATGTCTGATGGAAAATATTGTATTCTGAGAGAAGATACTGTGAGAGAAAGCAGAGGAAGTTACAATGGGTTTTGTTTTAGGTTGTATCCCTTCATTTGCTGGATAATTATAAAGGAAGGACTTAACAATTTCTTTGGTGGACATAGGCCACACTGGGTGAACCACGTAAATCTATGTCTCTCTTGTATTGTGTATCTTTTGTGTTTTGTTTCCACATTTTTTTTTATTTTATTGCTCCACAGTCATGTTTTTTCTAACAATCGAGGGGTTCTATAATATTTCATACTCAATCACATCCCTATAGAAAAAGGGGACAAAGTTTACTTGGTCATAGAAATGTCAGGACAATTTTAATAAGTTAAAAGAACTGCTAACTACAACATCTTTTTTAAGGGTAGCAGAACCTGATAAAGAATTTATAGTTTGCATGGATGTGAGAAAAGAAGGCTTGGGAGGTGTCCTAACTGAAGAAGGGAACATTATTTTTTATGAGTCATGAAAACTGAAAGATCATGAACGGAACTATGTCACACAGGAATTGGAATTAGTAGTTGTAATTCATGCGCTAAAAATGTGGCGACACTACTTAATGGGCAGGAAATTCCTATTGCTAACCGCTAACAATGGTGTGAAATTCTTATTCATTCAGCCACATCTTAACATAAGGAAAGCAAGGTGGTTGGCCTTCTTGAGTGGATTCGATTTCGAAGTAAGACACATCAAGGGTAAATAAAAAAAAGTTGCAGATGCCTTAAGTAGGAGAACTAATGGATTGTTTAAGATAAGTATTAGAAGAGCAGAAAGTGACATTGAACAAAGGATAAGATATACAAGTGGTAATGAAGAAAAATACATCAAAACAATAACATATTTACAATATAATGCAAAAAATTTGGACAGAATAGATCTGATTTTGGATAGGAATGGACTGCTAAGATTCAAAAACAGGTTGTACATACCATATTATATGGAATTAAATCTAACAATTTTGGATGAAGTGCAAAAGAATCCATATTTTGGTCATTCGGGATACCAGAAAATGTTAACAACATTGAGAAAGTTGTTTTACTAGCCTAACATGAAAGGTGAGACAGTTAATTACTTATTTGAATGCCTAGATTGTCAACAGGTGAAGGATGAACATCAACATCCATTTGTCCTGCTACAACCTCTACCTACACAAGAATGAAAGTGCGAGACTATCTCACTAGACTTTATCACAGGTTTGCCTAAAACTCAAAGAAAAATGATTCGATTATGGTAGTTATTGATAAAGTTAGCAAGTTTGCACATTTTATTCCTATGAAATTTACTTATAAATCTATTAACATTGCTGAAATATTTATGAAGGAAATATTTAGATTGCATGGTATCCCTAAAATGGCGATTTCAGATAGAGATGTCAAATTTGCATCAACGTTTTGGAAATAATTGTTTGTAGGGTTGAATACTAACCTAAATTTCAACACAAGCTACCATCCAGAAACTAATGAGAAAATTGAATGATTGAATTAGATTGTGGAAGATATGTTACGAATGTATGTAAGGGCGAAACCAACTAAGTGGGAGGAATACCTACACTTAGTAGAATTTGTGTACAACAATGGCTATCAGATGTCAGCTAAGATTAGTCCCTTCTAAGTACTGTAGGGTAGAAAATGTACGACTCCGATTAGTTGGGATAACCCAATTGACAGACTTATGATGGGACTAAAAATTCTCTAGGAAATGGAGAAAAAATTAAGAAAGGTATAACATAATTTAAAAGAGGCATAGGACAGACAAAAAAACTACGCATATTTGAAAAGGAGACACCAGAAATTTCAAGTGTGATACCACTTTTATTTGAATGTCAAAGCAAGAAGAAACTCACCGAAGCTAGGGAACTGTTCAAAGTTGGCACCTAGGTTTTGTGGTCACATCGATATCTTAGATTGAATTGGACCCATGGCATATCAACTTACACTCCCTGCAAATTTAAGAGTTCATAATGTTTTCCATCTTTCTTTCTTGAAAAAGTATATGCATGATACTACTCACATCATTGATTGGAACATGGTGCAGGTGGAACCAGAAGGCAAGTTCCAAGTGGAACCTATGCTTATTCTGGATAGGAGAGAAACAATACTACGAAACAGAGCCATCACCTAGGTAAAAGTGTAGTGTAAGCCCTTTAGTCCCAAGGAGGCCACTTCGGAATTGGAGGAAGATTTGCAGAAATATTATCCAACCCTATTTGGAGAGAGGAATGAACACTGAGGAAAGTGTTGTACTAAAGGGGGAGAGGATGTAATATCCCCAAAAATAATTAATTATTAAAGTCTGTGTGCACTTAGGAATAAATTTCCATTTGGAAAATTATTTCCATTTATGGAAAATCCAAATTTGAAATTTGATTATTTGTAATTGATTATTTATCACTGTTGGGAAAATATATGATTTTCCCAACTAACTCTTTCACTGTGACACATGTAAAAGACAAACATTTTTATATGTTAATTGTTTGAGGACAAATGGAACAACTAGGTTAAAAATAGTTGACCATGATTCCATGAGTGTGAAATAGACTTGAGTTACCTTAGGGATGGATTTTACAAGTGGAAAATGAGGTATTTGACCACTAACAACCCCTGAAAATCAGGGATTTGTAAAGCTGCAAAAATTCCCGAGGAGGGAAAAAGACCTAGGCACAAGATGCTCATGATATACAACATATGGGAGGAGGTAGGACCTTGCTTAGTATGTTGGAGAAGGGGTATTAATTTTTGTTATGAACACTTGTTGGGTGTGAGGCAAGGTAATTTTCTGATCTGAAAAGAGGACTATAGCAAAAGAGGATAGTTTCAATTCACCCTTATGGACTCATGGTGAGGCTAGGGGGTGAACTAAGAATGTAATTTGGTTGTTATGTTCTACGGTTGGGTGGAACTTGGTTGTTCCATTTGTGTTCGATCATCTTATTCAGATATGTACATCTACGTTTTCTCTTGTTAAATGTTTTGTTGATTATTAGCTGATAGGATGAAATGGTTATAGGATAATTATTTTATCTATTGATTATACTGACTGAGTAAATATAGGAAAGCTATTGTGAGTTCTAATTGCAAATGAAGTTGAGTTATACATGTATAGATAGTAATATACGTATATGTTTAACCAGACATAAAGAATGTTAGAACTGTTGCGTGTTTTGGAAATTTACATGTATCCATATAGATATATATTTGTATACATATATACATGCAGAATACCATTTCAGTCATTGTACGTGTACCATAAAAAGTAGACAAAGAGAATATGTAACAACCCTAGATGAATACATGCTTAGGGATTATTAAGTAAAATTTATTAGATAATTAATTGTCCTAATATGGTTTTAATTAAACAATGATTAGTATTAATAATATTAATTGAATATTTATTTATTAATTAATTGTTTTTAACTTTTGATTAATTAATTAATTAATTAATTATTACATATCACACTCAATGATATTGGTAATAATTTAAGGGGGGCTTAATAATTTTAAATTGTTTAATTAAAATGCTTTATGTATGCGGGAGGGGATAAGACATTAAAGAAAGGGATACGATATTAATGAAGGAGGGATACGACATTAAAGAAAGGGATAAGATATTAATGAAGGGGGGATAAGACATTAAAGAATGTGATAAGATATTAAAGGGGGAGATAAGGAAATTAATGAGGGGGAGGAAATTCAGTGAAGGAGGGATAAGGAAGGGAAGGAGTTTGATGGGAGGCATTCTACGGAGGTGGGGGATGGATTTTGGGAGCTCTGGGTATTGCAGAGGAGAGAAATTCTGGGGAGTGATATTGGATTGTATCAGTGCACCGGAGTTGCTGGGGGTTTTGGGCACGGGGGCCAGGATATATGTTGATATCCTGGAGCTAGGGAGCTACCTAGTTGGTAGGGAGGAACGGTTTTGGGAAGTGTTCAGAAGCGATCAAGGAGGCAAGCTGCGGACAACAGGAGGAATAATAGCATCAGGTTCAGGTACTTATTTCAATTATGCATTGTTTTAATCTCTTATAAAACTTTATTATTATTGATGAATTTGCATGCGAATGAGCTAAATTATAGAAATTCTTGAATTTTACTACTAAGTATAAACTAATTGGTTGTTTAATTTATTCGGCTCTTACATTTGGTATCAGAGCCCTAGTTCAAATATGGAACCAAGGGCCTAAATAAGGGGTTTAGTTATAGTAAATCCCTAAATAAATGTATTAGGGTGAATACAAATTTGGGCCTTAAAGGCCAAAACTCCAGCCACGCTTAAGCTACACACAAAACATAGAAACTTTAATAAAAATAAAAATAAAATAAATAAATGCAATACGATTTTTAACACAAATTTACCAATAAAACAAGCAACTAGGGTTTTTATAGTGTATGTATCATGTTTTGAGCATTTAACTCTGTTTAGTAAGGAGGATGATCAGTTCTTAGGCATCTATTGAAATATGTTATGTAGTTATACTTTTCTACTGTAAAATCTGTTTAACAAGACCTGCCCACGCAAATCATTGAATTTCAGTATGGTTCTAGTTTAAGGATAAAACAATAATGGAAGAAGAGGCAATCCTCCAACGCTTTTGGTTTTGTATATATATCTTTTATAAAAGTAATACAAATTGTTTTCTTTCATTAAAAAAAAAATAGTGAATAAGGATGGCCATATATAGTTTAAAGTAATACTCAAAATCGCCAGGACTTCCTGTTCGTTGTACCCTCTGAAAGAATAACATTGAAACAACTAGCACACTACTGACAATGACCATCGTGAAACCCTAAAATCACAATGAATTACAGAGTATTTCTGGGAACAACAACATGACATAGAAAACAAACATCGACTAGGTCTGAGTGTTAGTGGGCGGAGTCGCGTGTTCGAATCAGGTGCAGTCATTTTCACTGGCACATGATGGGTCACGCAAAACCTAGGTGATGAATAATGTAATATTGTGAGTCCATGAAAGGAGAAAACCCAACGTTTTCATTGAAGCTCAGAGATTCAAAAGACCATCACAGGGCCAAAATAGACACAAACAAATAAAATGAGAATAAGCAGTACCATTGCTATGATGCACACATGGAGCCACTAATAACCTCATGGAGATTCTGCCTGAGGGCATGGGTCTCCTGAATCTTGAGAGAGATTCAGGAAATAATGCGAAATCAAACCTCTCTCGGAGATTATATGTAAACTGTGGCAGAAAATCCGTCAGAGATGCAATGACAACATCGACCAGCTAAGAGGCATGATAAAAGCATAAACCACAGGAAAAATGCATCAAAACACACAGAATGATGAGTTGGCAGCAGGGTAGAAAGCAATAGACAAAAGTTATTGAAAGTGTAACTAGTATTGGAGGGACCAGGATAGAAAGGCTAGAAGATAGAGTTTTATCAATGACGGATTCACAAATGATCCAAAGCCTTTAGATCAAGATAACTCACTCCTACCACCTAGGGCAGGGAGCAAACTCTGATCCTCCAAATCGATCTCAACCTACAGATCATTCAAGGTGAAGACTAAATGTGGTTTGTATTCAGAAACTTTGATTAGTTATGTATTAAACTAGTAGTTTTTCATATGTATGGGCCTTCTGTTTGGCATTAAAATGCAATTCTGATTTAGACCGCAAAAAAAAGGGTACACAATGTGTATATAAAGAAAATGAATAAGGAAACACACATTTCAGTATACATTGCACTTATAGCTTGATTGAGATCTTGATTTCTACAAATGTCGTCTGGCTATGCCGAGACACTGTGTAATTTGCGCTTGATTAATAAATATTTTGAGCATTTTTGCAGTCCAACAACGAGCCGATCTCTACTATTTGAAAAAAGAAAATAAAAAGGGGAAAGTTGAGAAGAAGAGAACTAACCTCCTTGGAGGACAATTCGACCTGGTAGGGCAAGACAAAGTTGATAGTGATCTTGGTGGGAATCAATCCAGGGACCATAGGGCGCGGCTTCATGAATGTCAATGGGTCTTCGGAGGCTCCATGTTGGGTGCCACCTTCTTCCAGGCCGTTATGAAGTCTTGGTGGGCAACATCAATAGCAATAGCTGGGTTATTTTATGCAAATCCCTGTCTGCCTGCTACTGCTCCGCTTCCTCCTACTCTTACAGAGGAGACCGATGGTCTCAATAGAGAACACAATGCTCGATGGCCCAGCATGATGACAATTTCTTTCCCACTAGTGCACACGAGGCCGAAGAGAAGTCTATAAGGAGATGGGCACCTGGAGGAGGAGGCACGTGGGCCTCATGCAAGGACCCACGATGCCAATTCCTATACTTATAGTATTTCACGAATAATTCTATTTATTTTTTATTTTTATTTTATTTTTATTATTTTAATTGTAATACATTAATGGTTTATTTTATTTTTTTAAATAATAATTATTTTAAAATAAAGTTTCAAAAAAAAAACTATTTTATTTAAATTTTAAATTAAATTAAGTTAAATTAATTAAATTAAATTAAGTTAAAATTAATTGAATTAAAATTTAATTAATTGGGTATTTTGATTTTTTTTTATAAGTAAAACAAAAGAAAAAAAATTATGGAGTCCACGAGGATCTAACCCCGGACGTCCTTCCACCGTGAAAGCTTTAACAAAGTCTGCCCTGCCAACGCGCCATACCATATGCCTTTAAAAAAAGGGGGGGTGTATGTGTGTTGATTAAGGCGATTGAAGCTTAGGATTAAGCTTAGCCTAGATTATTAGTTTTAATAAACCATCACAGCCGCAAAGTGGCTGGCGGTTGTTTAACGTTGAAAGGTACATAGCGCTGGTGAACGCCAAAATGGGGTTGGCAGTTGGGGATAATTGTTTAGATGTCGTGGGTCTAATCCTATTTAATCATTTAAACGTGGTAGTTATATAACCTTACAGTAAATTCTTTCTTTTATGTGATTAGGTAAATGTTAAAAGTAAACATGTTAACGGATACTGTGATAAATGCAAGAAAGTTATGAACGATAAATGTGACCCATTGATTTTGGAGGACGACTAAGAATATGCGAGCATCTTCAATGCGTAGCCATTAGATAAGGGTTTAAGGTTAAGTAAGATTTAAAAGATCATTTATTGTGCCCCTTCGTCAATAGGTGTACGCCTTTTGGCGTAAATTAACAAACATAAAGTCAGAAGTCACTATAATCAAGTGGTAAGCGAAAAGTTAAAAGGGCTTAGACTAGGACAAGCAGGAAGGAGGCGACATATGTACTAGGAGAGTAAACATAGGAAGTGGTGAGTGAGGCGCAAGGCTAACGTAGCTACAGGGCAAGGGAACCAATAGTTCTTTTTGTAGGGGCAAAGAAACTAAGCTTAGATGCTTAAACCTAACCCTAACCTAGCCAATCCCCTAATGGAGTAATGCCTATTTACAGACAAGTAAAGAAAACTTATGCCTAACCCTATTTCTAGTTTAAGTAGCACCAATTTGAAACATCCTGGAACTCACCCTGACAACTTTGGTGGATGCAGGTCAAAGCATACAGGATGGTCAGGACTCGAGGGAATCGAGGCAAGGGAGCATCGTTGCAAGCACTACCAACACCGCCAATTCCACCACCACCATCGCCCTAACTAGACCTCATACTGCGCTCGTTGGAATCCATCAACGAGACTTTAAAGGGGCGACAACTGGCAGGGACTCAAGTGGAACCCCAACCATCTGGAACGGGTAAGCCAGAAGTGTCAAGGGATTCAGGGGGAGGACCTCCACCTGAAGACATCACACGAGAATTGCAGAAGATCAAACTTTCGGAGTTTGCCAGAGGTCGCGCTAGTGAACACGCGGAAGCATGGTTAGAAGGCATGACAAGGTGTTCTGCCTTAAGGGACTATGCGTCCAACTGAAAGGCAAAGATCACCATTTTTCAGTTAAGAGACAGTGCTTTGAATTGGTGGGGCAACCTGGAAAGACAACTGCACCTTACCCCAGACATAGTATCTTGGGAACTTTTTGAGGAGAGTTTCAGGAGGAAATATCTACCGGCATACTACGAGGAAGAACAGGTAGGGGCATTTCATTCCTTAGTACAGGGAAACATAACTGTAGAAGAATATGAGATCAGTTTTATGGAACCGGTCAAATATGTGTCCTATATGGATAAGGACCAAAGATAGGTAAAGCACTTCGTCTATGGATTGAACCCTAGAATAAGAGATATGGTGGGGATGTGGAAACCGTCTTCAGCGGCGGAGGGAGTGGAAAATGCGCGTTACGCGGAAGAACATATGAACTTGACCGGGGGTACAAGACCAACATTTCTGCATCGCCCGAGATTCGTAGGGAAGGCCCCGAGGACATTTCCTAGGGGAGGGGGCTCGAGGCCACTACCATATGGTAACAAAGTCGCGCCAAGGAAAATAGCTACAGGGATTTCAATGGCAGCGAGTGCAGCATCTCGTTCATCACCAACGGTGCAGATAGGACCACGACCATCTCAGGGAACAACGAGTAGGGCCAGGGGTTCCAGGGGAAGGAACTCATTTCAAAGACAAACACATAACAATGCACAGGTTCAATCTTGTGTTACCTGTTGGGGGCGCGGGGGACCCCATTACCAGCGTGACTACCCGGAGTTACAATCAGGGTTTGTGCATAGAGAAGGAAAGGCACCGATGGGGAGAGCAAGTAGCAGCCACCATATTTACGCAGTAGTTAATAACCACCAGGCCGAACATCAATCCACAGTGGTGGAGTTGTCAGGTACGCTAAATCATATCAATGTTAAGGTTTTATTTTATTCTGGTGTGACAGATAGTTTCATTTCACCATCTGCATTAGAAAAGAGTGGGTTGGCAGCCTATGAGCACGATGACTTTAAACAAGTCGAGATGGCTTCGGGGGAAAAACAAGCGGTAGGACCTAGTGTTGATAATTGTATAGTAGACCTGGGAGTGTGTACTACCAGGTTGAAAGTATACATCACTTCTCTCGGGGCATATGACCTAATCATTGGAATGGATTGGTTAGCATCTCATCGAGCTTTGGTAGATTGTTTTGCAAAGAGGGTGCTTTGTGTCGATGATGAAGGAAGACCAGTAGAGATCCAGGGTGTACAGAGAAAAGTGTCATTACGCTTTATATCCACTATCAAGGTTAAGCAATGATTGATACAAGGGTGTCGAATTTATGTAGTGGAAGCAGTGAATGAAAGGAAGGGACCCTCATTGGATCAATACCCGGTATTGTCAGAATTTCAGGACGTTTTTCCAAACGAGTTACGAGGGTTACCTCCTTAGAGGGAGATTGATTTTACTATTGAGCTAAAACTTTGTGCATAACCAATCTCCAAGACTCCGTATCGGATGACAGCGCCGGAACTTTGTGAATTGCAAATGCAGTTGAAAGAGTTACTGGACTTAGGGCTAATAAGGCCTAGTGTCTCACCCTCGGGCACACCGGTAATTTTTTTAAAGAAGAAGGATGGATCCTTATGACTGTGTATAGACTACAGGGACTTGAACCATGATACAGTGAAAAATAGGTACCCGATGCCACGAATAGATGACCTCTTCGATCAGATGAAAGGAGCAGCAGTGTTCTCAAAGATTGATTTGCGATCAGGGTATCATCAGTTAAGGATTAAGGAAGGTGATATACCAAAAGCTTCCTTCCGAACTCGGTTTGGACATTACAAGTTTGTTGTAGTACCTTTCATATTGACCAATGCGCTAGCAGTATTCATGAGCCTCATGAACGACGTATTTCGGAAGTACTTAGACCGTTTTGTACAAGTCTTTTTAGATGATATCCTCATCTATTCCAAGAATGAAAGAGAACATGAGGAACACTTATGAATAGTGTTGTCCTGCCTTAGAGATAACAAATTGTATGGGAAGCTGTCAAAGTGTTCCTTCTTCCAGAAAGAAATCCACTATTTAGGTCATATCATTTCTGGCGAATGAATCTTTGTGGACGCAGAAAAGGTAAAGGCCATTATGGAATGGCCAATGCCGAAAAATGCCCATGAGGTGAGAAGCTTCATGGGGCTACCAGGTTATTACCAGATATTTGCGGAAGGATTCTCAAAAATAGCGAAACCCATCACCACCTTGCAACACAAGGGGGTCAGGTATGAATGGACAGAAGAATGTGATAGTGCATTCATTGAGCTTAAGAGGTTACTAACTAGTGCGCCAATTCTATGAGTGTCGAATATGGAAAAGGAATTCACATTCTGCACGGATGCCTCGAAGAAAGGGTTGGGAGCTGTGCTAATGCAGGATGGAGGAGTGATAGCTTATGCGTCAAGGAAGTTGAAGAAACATGAAGAGTTATATGAGACTCATGATTTAGAGTTGGCAGTTGTAATGCTATCTCTGAAACTTTGGGGGCACTATCTTGTTGGCCAAAAATTTGAGATCAAAATGGACCATCAAAGTTTAAAACATCTCTTCACTCAAAGAGATATGAATGTCAGGCAAAGGCGATGGAGTGAGTTTATGAGTGAGTACGATTTGGTATTTCGTACATCAAGGGAAAGGAAAATGTGGTCGCAGATGCCTTGAGTAGGAGACCACGTATCTTCTCTTTGGTAACCTTAAGGGTCAATATGAGGGAACATGTGTTGACACAATTCCCAAGAGACAGTTGGTATTTAAAGGTTACTTCAAACCTCCAGAGCGGGAGGTAGTTAGACCCAAAGTACAAAGGATGTAATCTGGAAATAGACAGATTTTTAAGATATCGAGGAAAGATGTACATTCCTGAGAATGGGGATATTCGAAGCATCATACTGAAGTAATCCCATAGATCACTTTATTGTGCACATACGGGAGTGAAGAAGATGTATGCAGATATGAAATAGATATTCTTTTGGGTAGGCATGAAGCGCAATGTAGTCCATTTCGTCGCCAAATGCCTAGAGTGTCAACAAGTGAAAGCCGACCACCATCACCCAACGGGCCTCCTACAACCACATGATGTTCCTATGTCCAAGTGGGAAGTCATCTCTATGGATTTTGTTGTGGGTTTTCTGCTCACATCTCATAGACACAATGCCATTCTTGTGATAGTGGATAAGTTAACCAAGAGTGCTCATTTTATTCTGGTTAAAGACACTTAGGATGTCATTGATGTGGCACGTGTGTTTGTAAGCAAGGTTATCCGTTTGCATGGGATACCTAAGAAGATCATTTCAGATAGGGACTCCAGATTCACTTCTAGGTTTTGGACAAGTTTACAGTCAGTGTTGGGGACTCAGTTGAACTTAAGCACAGCTTATCATCCTGAAACAGATGGGTAGACTGAGAGGTTAAATCAAGTCATGGAAGACATGCTTAGGATGTATGTAATGGATAATCAAACCCAATGGGAGATGTACCTACCTTTAGTAGAGTTTGCCTACAATAACAGTTATCATAGTTCCATTGGAATGCCACCCTATGAAGCTTTGTATGGGAGGCCATGCTGAACGCCATTGAGTTAGGATAGACTAGAAGACCGAGTAACAATTGGGCCAAAATTGATTCAAGAAATGGAGGAACAGGTGATTCAGATTAGGCAGAGATTAAAGGAAGCACAGGATAGGCAGAAAATCTATGCAGATGCACACAGGACCGACCGAAGTTATGAAGTGGGAGACCAAGTTTTCATTCATATCAGGACTAATAAGAGTACCATACGATTCGGGAAGGGGACAAAGTTGTCACCTCGGTTTATAGGACCATTCAGGATCCAAGAGAAAATTGGACTCATTGCCTATCATCTCATATTGCCACCCCACTTGCATAAAACTCGTAATGTATTTCATGTATCTGTTTTACGTCATTATGTTGCTGATGAATCACATAAACTAAATTGGAAGGAATTTCAGGTATCGAACATGGGAACCCTCACGGTAGAACCATTACGCATATTGCACCGTAGAGTCCAACAGCTCAGGAACCGTCTGGTAGACCAAGTTAAGGTCCAGTGGGACAAGTATAGTCCAGGATCTGCTACTTGGGAGGATGCCGAGAAACTACGACAAGACTATCCCTCACTATTTTGATCACCTCGAGAACATGTTTCTCGAAGGTTGGGTGTATGTAACACCACCTTTGACTTAGACAGCCAGGATTACCTGAGGCCTATATACTTTATTTTCTAGTCACAGTGAAACTATTAAGTGATACACTTAAACTTTAAAATTTATGAACTTTCATGAATGTTTAAATTTTATTTGATGACGATGTATATGATGTGATCTACAACGTGCATGTAAATTTTATGAATATTTAAATGTTATTGATGATGATGTATGTAATGTGATATATTATGTGAATGTAAACTTTACGAATGTTTAAATGTTATTGATGATGATGTATATGATGTGACACATTGTGAGAATGTCAATTAAATGAATGTTTAAATGATATCAAGATGATTTTTAAATTGTTGAATCATATTCAAAATGGAGTTTCTTTTACAACCTATTTATTCCACTAAAGAATTTAATTACAAATAACTGGTTTATCCATGAAACCCTAGTTCAAAATTATCATAGTAGAGTACCCTAGGGTGAGGACCGTGTATCACTAACAAACAAAACTTGAGGAGTTTTAAATTGAATTCCATGGTTTGAAACTTGAATACCTTTTCGACTAAGGCGATCCCCTTGATCCATTCCTATGAAGTGAATAATCCTGCAAGGGAAAATTGATAGACTTAGTAAACTGTGTTAAAGTAATAAAATGGAAATAAATATTAAAGATTCAACAAATGAATATAAATTAGCTTATAACTGGCATGGAAGCAGTTCCCCACCGATGTTGAAGAGACGATCTATCGCAAGTTCGAAGGGGAGGAGTGGACACATGAATAACTGATGGGTACCCTCGAAATGAAAACAGGGCCCCATGATTAGTTTTTTGTAACTAAATATTAAGCTTTAATACACAAGGAATTAAATTGTAAGTTAAACAATGTAAAATAAACTACATGAAGTAAATAACCAGAGCACAGTCAAAACCCTACAGAGGGTAACTAATTCCCTAGCTTAAATTAGAGTTGAAAATTATAAAATCATGCAGAGCTAGGATAAATCACACAAACCGTAGGTGTGTTTTTGCCAAAGGTAAACCATGTGCTCCTTTTTATCAGAGCATTTGGACTTTGTTCTATAACTGCAAATAAATAAAATGTATAAATTTGTAAACAAGAATGTATTATGGTTTATGAATTGTACAGTGGGAAGAAGTTAGACAAGTCGAGTGACTGAGAATTTTCGTAAATCCGCAAATACCCTTAAAGGGCACACAATAATTTGCGTATACAGAGAATGTACATTTTTTATTTATTTCCTTCATAATACAAGTTCATCCACCATAATAACCCTTGAAAGCTAAAGACATAAACAAGACATAATTCAGTGAATACTCTTTTACCCTATCCAGTCTAGAAATAATTTACAAATGGTTGTCTTTAAAACACAGTAAGATCTAAATTAACCTGGAAGTGAACATAGGTCTCTCAGACTGAGGGTCATTAGTACAGGGTATACTTATGCCTACGCTACTTAAAAAAAAACCAGAGATTAATTTATGCAATGGTCATACAAGGAATGATCACCTTTATGGCATTTCACTAAGGTAATTTTACAGACAGAAGGTGAAAGACTTCCGAGTGAATAGTTTGGAGAAAACCAGATGATAACACGCGATGCGTCAAGTTCTATTCTTTAATTGGAATGCATGATGTAAACTAGGAGGACAACGTGTTTAGCTAACTAATCGTTAGAATGTAGAGGATTTTGATGACTATTTAATTAGGAGAATATGAAACTAATGGCTTGTGTCCATGAGACCTCAAGGGTTTTTACATTCCAATAAGGAATGAGTCTCACTAGTGGATAATGTGAGGCCATAATGTCTGAAGGAAAACTACACAGGTTAAATCGTGTGCTCATACTCACAAATACCTTCATCATCTTAAGAGTGCCACCAGAAAACTACAAAATGGAGTTACAAAATGCAGAGGTATGATATATCTCATGGGATGAGGCCAAATATTTATGGGTAACTCCACAAAGACAAAGGAAAATCCCTTAATATTGAGTAGTGGCTTATCAAATTGAAACATTTATTACGGGAGGAGGTGATATAATACAACGAGATAACCAAGTACTGCTAACATCTAAAGGAACCTTATAGATCCTAGTTCGAGAACTATAAAACTAGAGAAGCGGACCGATATGGAATTCTTATAGAAGAAGTAACCTATTACAGTGAAAAACTGGGGTATGCCTAAGTTACAGGATGTGAGGATTACCTTTTCATGTGTAGTAGGAGCACTGGATCCACCTGAAGGATCTCCCATCGTATTTTTAATTACGACTGGGTTGTGCATTCTCACCAACCACTAACAGAGGAAAGAAAAACATGTAGATAAAAAACCCTCTGCATGCCTGGAGTGAAGTGTTAAAATGAGTTACCTCAGACCTCCTCAGAGGCATATAGTGAGCGCTACGCAATAGTACATTGCCATGTGAAGTGATGGAGGTGGCCAGATTGGGTTGGGCACGGTGGTTGAGCTACATTTCTGGGGAGGTGCCTTCACAGTTAGCCATATATGGTTTAGACAAGGTTTTAATCAACAACTGAAAATTCCTTTATTTCGACTTCATATGGATTTATTTCAGAGTTGTGATTCCAACGAGTCAGGGTTACGACTGTACTTTTAGTCACGACCATATGTCTTTAGTTAAGAGTTTTACCCATCTAGTTCCAACTTGTTATTGAACTCAGGATTGGTCACTGGTATCGTTGGGGCTCCATAATGATACCAAATGTTAATCATATGGTTAGTCTTGTTGTAATAGTGGTCAGAACTTTAAGCATAGACACATTATAATGAATGAATTATTGCGATATCAAAGCCTAATAAGTAAACCCTCCCTTTGATAAAAATCTACGATGTATATGATAAAGGAAACACCTATGTTATGGATTGAATTACGTATAGGACCCCTATAATGTATAAGGTAATGTTTTAGCATAAAGATGGTGGTAATACTAGTTTGGGGTTATAATAGTTTAAATGTTAAACTCTTTATACATTCACCATTGAGTAGGAATGATGTCCACTAGGAGACTTATTTGTTCGCACATAGTAACACAGGTGAGTGTGTATCTTAATGGGTAAACTTTAATGGTCATGAGTATACTAGGGAATAGTCAAGCTATCCCTTAACTGTCATGCAATATGATTGTTGTATAGCATAGAGTAAATTCAGAGATAATGTCAATTCTACATGATAGTACAGTTGTATCAAGAAAAGGATAAGCGTAAGATTTTTGAAATTCAATAGTAATGACAAAACTACCTACATATATTAAAGTTATGTTTTGAAATAGTTTTCGAAGATGAAAAGAGATTTAATGTCCCTAACATTTTTATTCTTTATTTTGGTAGATTTGGGGTACATTACAGTGCCCCTTAGAATCATTGTGAGCTAATGTCATAGTCTTCCCTCGCGACATCCTAGGTCTTGTGACTTTTTGAACTAGGTAATAGTTAACCTACAGTTTGAGCCACAACGAGAGTGCTAGTAGGTTGTGGAAGGGTTGTTTCCACACCTCTCCCTCAATGTCTCTGGTTTTCATGCGTGACCCATCTACTCCAAATGTGAGTCTGATTAGCAAGCTTTCTCAGTCTTCATCCATCAACAAACATGTCAGCGATCCATAAACAATATCATAATATATCAGTCATATGTCACATATGAAATAATAGAAATAGGCAAACCATAAACAATCCACTCCATGACACGATCCAGAGTCCAAGGAGGTCCATCGATGTTGTCGATATCCTGAACCTATCAAGAGTCCTTCACACTTAGGAGAACCCAGTCAATAGCACTTGTCTATACATAATAACATAACATAACATCATAAATCACAATCTCATCATCATAATCCATAAGCGAAGAAATCACCCATATAATGAACTGGATCAATTGAACGCAAGTGCCCTGAAAGAATGAGTCACATCCGACATGTGCTTAAGAGAGATATGTTACATACACCCCCTCTTGTTTTAAAATTTGTCCTGAAGTGTCACAGTATACTAATGCAGAAATAAAGTATCTAACAATATCTAAATGTCTAGTGATCAAACCAAAATGGAAACTGCTCACGCATATCATATGTGTCATCCTAGGTAGTCGAGTTCAGACTATACTTGTCCCATTAGACATTGACCTATTCGATTGTTAGACATTGTAGTTGATGAATTCGAAGGTCCAAAATGAAGATTGGCTCCACTTTGAGGGCACCCTCGCCCAACATCCACAAAGAACTCAATCAATCTCATGTGTAAGATCACTGACCTAAAGTCACACACATATACAAGATAAACATCGCACAATGCTACAAAGGATGAGGCATGGCTAGTCCTTAGGCCCTTCATAATTATGGTTTTCTTGATGCACATCGACAAACCCATCTATCGATCTTGTGATTCTTCCATCCCATTTCATATTCTTTGTTATTGTTCCTTCAATTCTTGGTTTTCTTCCGGTCCTACCAGGACCCCATCCATGAGTCAATCCAAAATCAATGCGTCCAACATGTCCACCCATAAAGAAACTCAAATGGAGCCATATTAATGGTACTTTGATGGGTTTTTTTTTAGGAAAAATCGACAAGCGACCATAACTATTCTGAAATTTTTTGTTGGTCCAACACACACATATGAAACACAACCTTACCAAATTGGTTCATTCCTTTGGTCATCCTATCTATCTCAAGGACCTGATGTACTAAAGTTTAGTGGTGTTCCCAAGGCCTCTTGGGAACTCGTCCAAATCTTCTTGAAAACACTGAATCCCTTGTAAGATATTATTACTTTGGTACATCTCACAGTATCAAAATCTTGTTGATATAAACTATAGCAATATCTGTGGCCTGATGCATCGTACGCACATGGAAAAAATGTGAACTCTTCGTCAGAGTGTTAATTGTCTCGATAATCGGGTCATGCCTTCTTGTTGTCAATGAAAGTTGAACAGTGAAGTCCGTCAAAATGACCTCCCATGTCAGTTTCAGAATAGCATGTGGTTGTAGCAATCATGTCAGATATCTATGTTCATCCTTCACCTTCCGACCTTCCAAACATCTTGCCACGCAACTGACGATGTCCACCTTTATCCCTTCCAGAAGAATAAGGGCTTAAGGTCGGTCCTTATATTCATGAATCCTGGATGAGCCATGTACACTGCTCTATGAGCTTCGCATAAGATCAAAACTTCTTAATTAGTCATTGGGTGGTAAGTAAATCCATTTATTATATCTCAAGGATCTATCATTTTCCATAGTATAACCCCCAATTTTTGGGTACCAACATGGTTTCCTTCCCAAAAAATCCTTACCCTCTCTATACCAGTCAACTTCACGATGTAGTTAGAATCCTTTCACGTAGATTCATTTGAAGAGGTATCAATGAAAATATGTGTGGTGTCTGACTCAATGCATCTACCACTCTGTTCATTGTTCCTTTTAAGTGGGAAATATCAATATTGTAATCGACAAGCAGTTATGACTAACACATTTGCCGAGATTTCAAGTCATTTTGCTTAAAAAGGTGTTGTAAACCACAATGATTTGTTTTTAGTTCGAATTTTCTCCCAAACAGGTAGTGTCTCTACACTCTACGATGGATAACAACTCCAAATCATGCGTCGTGTAGTTTTTCTCATGATTTCTTAACTTCCTTGATATGTAAGAGATCACTCAACTGTCTTGCCTCAAGACTCCATCTAATCCTTTCTTGGATGCGTCATTGCATACCAAGAATCCATCGTCTATGCGGGGGAATTTATGTATTGGAGTTGTCGTCAACATCTCCTTGATCCTTCGAAATGCTTCCACGCATTTCTTGGTCCACACCAACTTCTTTTTCCTCTTCTGCAATTCTGTAATCAGACTTGTTATCTTCGGAGAACTCTCGATGAACCATTGATAATATCCCGCTAAACCTATGAAGATATGCAATTCTGGGACATTTGTTGGTGCAATCCCTCCATTATAGTCTTTACCTTCACTAGATCCATAATGATGCCTTCATCGGATTAACATGGCATAAGCAATGAGTCATCAAAAGATTTGTGACCTCTTCCTATAATTTTTTCTCTCGCAACACTGTAGTACCAAGCATAAAATTTGTTTGGATCCTATGTCATTTGAGAAAATATCCAAAATGTCGTCAGGGAATACTTGACGGTAGTCAAGCAGAGTCTCCATGACCCATCCTTCTTCCGTATAAAATTTACAGGAGAACTCCAAGGAAATACACTTGGATGTAAAAGTCCTAGGTCCAAAAACCCATTCAGTTGCACTTTCAACTCTTGTAATGCAGAGGTCGGCACCCGATAAGGATTTATTTCCATTGGTTCAGTTCCAGTTTGTAGGTCGATGGTAAGTCTCATCTTCTCTTTGGGGATCATACCTAGAAATTCTTCTGGGAATCTCGTCGACAAACTCTCATACTACTAGAAGGTTTTCTAATCCTCCCACCACGCCCTTGACTTTCAACACTAAGTATGCATATAAGTTGCATCCTTGCGCGTGCTCTCTTGTAGCTGTAAGGAATAATGAACCTCGGGGGCACTCCCCATTTTCTTTCTACAATCACGCTTCTCTGTCTTTGATAGATGGTCCAACTCAACCACCTCACCTTACCGTTGAGCATTGCATCATGTGATTCCCACCAATCCATACTGATTATATCGTTCTAACATATTAAGATCGTGACGTACGCCAGAATTCATTACACTATCCCTGGTTAAAGCGATAGTTCATACCCCTTCCTTAAACCATCAAATTGGTACCTGAAGCCACATCGACGAATCTAAAATCATCCTATCGAAAATCCCTTACCCAATCCCTTCAGCACGATACTAGAATTAGAGCTCTCCATAGCAATGGGTCTAGAAAAAACTGGAAGTCTCTTGGCGAGGCCACCTAACACCTCGATCATAGTGGAATGGTGCTTGGCCTGATAGTTACTTACCATGGTCATGAATCCTATGGGACTTTCCCATTTCCACCATGGAAGTGTGTCCTATTGACTCGACCGCTCTGGCCCTTTCAACCGGACAATCTTGTTGGTAAGGTGACTCTCCAGAAGTCCATCACCCACCTATGGTCCAATACTCCTACCCCCATAATAGAAGTTGTTGGCCCAACAACCTAAGATACTGGTCTGTTCTGCTGACAAGCCTCAACGATGACTACTAGTGGTGCTACCGCGGATGTTGTGGTGCTCGATAGGGAGCCCTCTGTGGAGGAACCTATCTTCAAGGTGTCATTAACAAGGGTCCTATGGACATATCTTGATACCAAGAGTTCTGGTCTAGACGATGTCTGATGCTATTCTGCACTAGATGTTGTTAGTCCAGACGATCTTGTAGGAGTCCTACCTGAACTCCTGTGGTCCAATCTTCCTTATCTAAGAGGCCTACTAGATTGCATCATGCAATGTCCGAGGCATTTAAATCCTCAACTTTGCACGAAAGTTGAAGTTAAGGTCAGTCATGAACTTGTTGATCTCCAACTTCTTCATGTTCATAAGCAAGGAATATCGAAGTATCCCATAAATCTGGTCTCATAATCTGGCACCATACGACCACCCTGTCCTAAAGCGTTGAACTCATCGAGCTGGCGCTCAACGAATTCCTATGAAATTTACTTCTCCTGGAACTGTTCCTTGACCTGTTCCCCTAACACAACTTTGACGACCATGTTTACTTGAGGTAGGAGCGTCTTCCTCCATAGAAGAGCGGTCCCCTTTAGTTGAAGATCACCTATGCAAACCTTCATGCTAGAGGTCGTAACCGTGAAGCACATCACTTGGATCTCTAGCCATGCCTTGATGGTTGAGTTGTCTGTGGCACTCCTGAACTCAGGAACTTAATCCTCTATAGTTTTCCATGAAGGCGATCAGTACTGTCTGGGGAACGATGTTGACCCTCAAGGGTATAGGCGCCTTGGCCTTATCTATGTATAGACGGTTTTTCAAGGCCTCTAACATTTCCCTGTAAGCTCCTTGTCTAGCCATACACATCCCTTACATCAATCGACTTCTTCCTAAAGAATTTTTCTTCTCCTTGGGGGTTGGACCCCTCTGGGGCATGTGCTACTGGAGGCATCGTGAATCTCTACAACGTCATCTAACCACACTTACTGCATGGACAGGTTAATAAATTTTAATTATCTCTTAAGTATAAATCAAGGGCTTAATTCAGTGGAAGGCGTGGCTATCCACAGTCGCAGGGTTGAACCCACTCTCATACCATATGTAACAACCCCATTGTTACAACTACAAAAGAGACGCACAACTCACACAATTTATTTTTGCGAGGAAAAAATAAACACCATAAGAATTAACAACATCGTCGATGATCATCAAGGTGTAATGATATCCACTTAATTTCGAGGAATGCGATTGAATCATTCATCAAATAATCTACATCCTTAACATGGTGAGCACGTAATTCAACTACCAAATTAACGTATTCACTTAATGATCATTGCGCGCAAGAGATGAATGCCTAAAAATTAAATGTCTACATTCAATTAAAGACACAAAAGTATTTGACTTTACTTTAAAAAGCGAAAGGTAATTATCYACTTTATTCTTAACTRAACGCACATCAATCGATCGTTACACCATATCCTTCATGGCGTAAGAGCGCAAGAAGAAAATCTAAACGTTATGCTACACATCAAAATTACCTTAAATTTTTGTACGCAGAAGAGATAAACTAAAACTAAGAGAACATGCATCCACGTCATCTATTGCACAAGAGTACCCAACTTTTTATTAAAAACACAAGCACTCAATCAATCAACTAAACATCGATGCAGGGTAACTACATTCAATAATTTTATCGTGCAAGTGTCTAAGACCTCACTATCACAAAATTTATGAGTGAAAGAAGTTGAACTCTAGATCATCATGAAAAAGATATAAAATGGTGCACGCAAGGGTCTACATCCCATACTTGAAGTGAGCGCGAGCAATCAATTCAACGAGAAATCAACACTTGTTTTACTCAATCGATTAACCTCAATATCCCTAGGTTGTGTTTCCACTAGGAAGCTTAATAGCGAAATACAGTTATCATTCAGTTTTGCACGCCAGGGATACTATGTCCATCGTAGGAACATATTGGATTAATGAAGTAGAAGGTTTATTGCTAACCCGAGCCTACTGCATTAAACTGAGATAAAATAGTAATCTGATTTAAAATTGTAAACTGATTATTTTCTAAATTGTAAATGCGACTGGATTATAAATATACAATGCATCTTTTCTAAATCTTATTGCATCTAGATAAAATTCTAATTTACATTGGGAACTGGATCAAAACGTGAATTCAAAAACATAATTGGAATCGATTTAATATTCTAATTACAATTTTCTATCGTTAAATTGCGTTTTAGAATCCACAGATAGATTTAGTTGTTGAAATACCATGGGAACACTCAGATTATATATAACTAACCGCTCAAATCATTAAGCAAAATCAACAGAAAACGTTCACAGTTATTGAACGTAAAGGCACTTCTGCAAATGGCAGAAGATTCGAAACAGTGAACTGTGCTAACGAGGAAAACGAGGTATGGTGTCATCCTTATGAAAGAAACTAGTCGTTGCCCAAGACATAACAACAAACGTCCAGCCACCAAAGACATAGTAATTCCGTAACAACAAAATGTATTCGCCAACCATGAAACGTGACTAAATTGATTTCGTTACCCACCTACTGTCTCAAAAACCTAATGGTTCGAAGCATAAAGGTTACAAGTGTCGATGCACGTCCCACTAATCTTCCATTAATCAGATAAATACCAAATAACCTATGCTTCCAATAATTAGATAAATACAAAAATAATTAAATAAATACCAAATTGACAGACATTACCAACGCATTTCTGAAATAAACATCTGTAATTTATTAAACGACCTGGAACTTTCAGGATCTTCACATATGTCATGTTAAGCGGAAATAAAACAATACTTATCTGAATCCATTAATGCACAGATCCTGGACTTAATTAAAACCTGTTAACCGTTGCAGCTTCAAACTTCAGAACATAAATCCGGTTTCTCTCCCTTGCCCCTTTCTGATACGTTCTTTCAGACTATGAGATGGGTATTCTGAAGGTTTTCTCGTAGGTAGAGAGAGGACCGGTTTTCCCAGGACGGTTATATTCCATTGCCCATCATGACTTCAGAACAGAAATCCGGTTTCTCTCCCTTGCCCCTTTCTGATACGTTCTTTCAGACAATGAGATGGGTATTCTTATAGGTAGAGAGAGGACCAGTTTTCCCAGGACGGTTATACTCCATTGCCCATCATGGTAGGAGTTTCGAGATCATTCCTGAGAGGTTTGGTATTCAAGACAAGAAAAGAATATGAACCTGGAAAAATTAGTCTTACATTCTCCCACTTGACACATATGATAACTTAACGTTTAACAACGTAGACATTAGGCGCGCCATAAATCATATTCATCTTGACTTTCAGTCGGTCATCATAATACTATAATTAAGCAACCCACTATTGCGAGTCATGACGGTTCCATGTTAATAAAACAACATAGTCCCTTCCATGTACTACAACATTAGTAACCTGTTAAATATAGTCTATAAATGGGAAGTGTATTCATAAGGTCCAACAATAATGTCCCTGTTAGAGACTATTCCTGTCATCATACATTTATTCTCATACATGTACGTAGATATTTTAAACACGATTTATTAAACAAAAACACCTTTATTAAGATCTCAAAGTGTCTAATAAAACAAATAACATAATGAAATCCATCACATAAAAGTAGCAATTGTTATGTGATACATTCAATACCCATTCTATTGGTATGTTCCTTAAATGTTTTTGGTGGTAATTCTTTTGTCAATGGATCTGCAACCATAAGCAGTGTGCTTATGTGTTCAATTGACACTCGTTGTTTCTGAACTTCTTCCTTGATGGCAAAGTATTTCAATTCCATGTGTTTAGCACCATTAGAATACTTGTCGTTCTTAGAGAAAAATACAGCTGTAGAGTTATCACAATAAATTCTCAACGGCTTGGAAATAGAGTTGACAACCACAAGTCCTGAGATAAAATTCCGCAACCACAATCCATGAACCGTGGCCTCAAAGCATGCTTCTATAGTGGATGAAGCACTGATGTTTGCTTCTCGATTTTCCATGATATTGCTCCTCCAGCTAATAGGAACAAATAACCAAAAGTGGACTTTCTACTATCAACGCAGCTAGCAAAATATGAATCTGAGTAACCAATCACCTCTAGATTATCAAACCTCCTATATGTGAGCATGTAATCCTTTGTTCCCTGCAAGTATCTCATCACTTTCTTTGCATCTTTCCAGTGATCCAATCTAGGAATAATTTGGTATCTTCCCAACATACCAACTGCAAAACTGATTCTAGTGCAAGTCTATGCATACATTAGGCTTCCTACTGTAGAAGCATAAGGAATTCCTTCCGTTTGTTTTTGTTCCCGTCCATTCTACGGACATTGCATAAGGCTGAATTTATCCCCTTTCTGAATAGGGGCAACACTAGATGAATAGTTCTTCATTCCGAATCTCTCTAGAACTCTTTCGATCTAAACCTTCTGAGACAATCCTAACAATCCTCGTGATCGATCTCAGAATATTTCAATTCCTATCACGTAAGATGCCTCACCCGTATCTTTCGTTTCAAAATTCATAGAGAGAAACTTTTTGGTTTTGTGTAATAAACCAAGATCACCGGTGGCAAGCATTATGTCATCAACATACAAAATTAGAAATATAAATTTACTCCCACTAACCTTCATATATATACACCGATCAACAATGTTTTCCTTAAATCCAAAATAAGTAATGGTATTATGAAACTTAAGATACCATTGTCAAGAAATTGTTTAAGTCCATATATTGATTTCTTAAGTTTGCAAGCCAGGTGTTCTTTTCCTTTAATGGAGAAACCTTCAGGTTGATCCATATAGACTTCTTCCTCTAAACGCCCATTCAGAAAAGCATTTTTCACATCCATTTGGTGCAATTCCAAATCACAATAAGCTACCAATGCCAAAATGATTCTAAGTGAGTCCTTCTTGGACATAGGAGAGAAGGTCTCTCTATAATCCATGCCTCCTTTCTGAGTGAAACCTTTGGCCACAAGTCTAGCTTTATGTCGTTCGACATTACCCTTAGAGTCATGTTTGGTCTTAAAGACCCATTTGCAACCAACTTTATTGTATCCTTCGGGCAATTCAATGAGATCGTAGACTTTGTTTTTCTCCATTGGTTTCAATTCATCATTCATGGCATCGATCCATTTAGAAGAATCATTACTTTCTATGGCTTGTGAAAATAAAACCGGATCCTTACATGTCCCTACATCAAAATCAGATTCTTGCAGATAAACCACATAATCATATGCAATAGAAGACCTCCTTTCCTTTTGATATCTCCTTAATATTGCTTCCGGTGGTCCTTCCACCATCGATTCATTGGTGACAGTCTCATTATGGAGTCGTGGTTCATTAATTTGTTGTTCAATGTTGTCAGGTTGTTCAACAATGATAGGGACAACAATTTCCTTTGAAGCCATAGGTACAGGGACCTATACCCGAACTTATTGGATAACCTAATTTTGTGATTTATCACTCCCACTAACTTCACCATTTTCAATGAATTTGGCATTACCGGTTTCTACAATTCTGGTACTGTGATTTGGACAGTAAGACCTATACCCTTTGGATTTTTCAGGGTAACCTATAAAGTAACCACTGATCGTTCTAAAATCCAATTTATTTTCATGTGGATTATGCAATCAAACTTCTGTTGGACAATCCCAAACATGCAAGTGTCTTAAACTCGGTTTCCTTCCTATCCACAGTTCAAAAGAGGTTTTTGGAACAGACTTACTAGAAATCTGATTTAATAAGTATACAACAGTGTTAAGAGCATGCATCCACAATGACTTGGGTAAATTGGAATTACTTAACATACTCCTAACCATATCCATTAAATTACGATTATGTCTTTCTTCCACACCATTCTGCTAAGGCATTCCAGGCATAGTATAATGTGCACATATGCCATGTTTTTCAAGGATTTTAGCAAATGGGCCAGGGCATTGCCCTGTTTCATCATACTTTCCATAGTATTCACCACCTCTATCAGATCTGGTGATTTTCACCTTTCCGTCTAGTTGCCTTTTAACCTCAGTAATATACACCTCAAATGCATCCACTAATTGAGAATTTTCATGCAACAAATAAACATAACCATAACATGAAAATTCATCAATAAAGGTGAGAAAATACTTTTCTCCACCAAAGGATGGATTGTCAAAAGTCTCACAGATGTCTGTATGGATAATCTCAGGAAGCTTAGTACTTCTTGTGGAACTTTTTGTGGTCTGTTTGATTTATTTTCCCTTAATACAATCTATACACACTCCAAGATCAGAAAAATCTAGGATCAAGAGAATCCCATCTTTTACTAATCTAAGTAACCTTTCTTTGGAAATATGTCCCAACCTTTTATGCCACAAGTATGAGGAATTTTCATTTGTGAGGCTACGTTTAATACCAACATTATGATGCAGGGTAGTTTCATCAAATTGATCATCAAGTTTTAATTTATACAAGACATCACAAAGAATAGCCGAACCAACAAAAGAGGTATTCTTAAACAAACTGAAGCATTTATTTCCAAAAGTATAGGAGTAACCATCAATATCAAGTTTGGACAAGGAAATTAAATTTTTGGAAACAGAAGGAACATAAAGAGTCTGAAACAAATCCAAAAGATGACGAGAATCTAGAAATAAACAGTAAGTCCCAATGGCTTCAACTAGATCTTTAACTCGATTTCCCATGAACATAAAGTTTTTATTTGGATTTATGGTATGGGTTGTAAGGAATCCCTGCAAGGTATTTGAAGCATGAGTAGTATCCCCATAGTCAATCCACCAAGTATTATAAATAACTTCAGTTAGATTTTGTTATCCATAAAATTTTCACTACGATGGACTTCTAGCCAACCGCCAAAGTTTGAACATTGTTGTTCAAAATTCAGAGTTCAGAAGTTCAGTCAGTCGTAAAAACCACCCTTTTTCTTTAACATTTCCATAAAAAATTGTAATAAGAGATGTTTCATAATGAACTTGTAAAAGGTCCTAGCCACCTTAAGTCCTAAGCGTGAGTTATACTCTAGAGTGTTTTTTTTACTTACTAATTATATTTTTTCGTTTTCAGACAAATTATAATTTATGAGTTTTTTCACTCAATCCCTCCACATCTGGAGTATATGCGCATGGTTAACATTGAGCATGGATCTAAGCCTAGTGTCTAATGTATATTACCATGCTAAACATTCTCCTAGAGTCTTATGGAAATGTACTAAGTCCCCCTTAGGATTTTTTAATTTTTTCAGTTAATTAAAAAATTGTCATAATTCGGTAATTTTTAATTAAAAAATAAATATGTATTAAAAAAGTGGTACTAGGGGACTTAATAGGCCATGGGGATGCTCGATTTTGGACATAGAGCACCCATATTACCTAAGTACCCACTTAGTTGAGAAAAAAAAGCGATTTTAATCACTTAAAAGTTATTTTTTCTCACAAAACCCAAAAATGTCAAAATAAAATAAAAAAAATCAGCATATGGAAAAATCAATGAAACATGTTTTGACATGTTGGAGAGAAAACAAAATCCTCTAAAGGCTATGTGTCAGCAAGAGGATGAGGGTCAAAGGTCAAAGAAATAAAGTGGGGATATATTTGTTGGATTTTTAACATGTGCCAAGGAAGAGGTGCGCCCCTCTTGAAAGGTGGCACACTCCCATATGGGGCAGCCAACCTCTTGAGAGGTGGCACACTCTCACACTCCCCTATTTCCACACATGTCATGATTTGAGATAAAGGGAGAGGTGGAATCCATCTCCCAACACTTTTCTGCCCTTCTCTACCACTTGGTGTGCCCTCCCTCTCCACATGTTGCGCCCTCCTCATTGGGATCTCCACCAAAATTTGTATAAGGCAAGGCATTCTCCCTGATTGTGAGTTAGTTGGAGCCTTGGAAGAAATTGCTTGTGTATCATTTCTATTGTAACACTCTTTCTCATATTGAAATAAAAAGAAGACTTTGGAGGTAAACTTGGTGGATTGACCAAGTGTGTGGATGCTTATGTGTATGAGGTGATATTATTTTATTGCTTATTGCTTGTATATTTTGGTTAATGTGGCCCTATAGAAGTACTATTACTCAATAGGGTAATATTAGTAAGCTAGTTTGATTAGTTATCTTTCTATTTATGTACTTGAGTGGTTTTAGATGCAATATTTGTTTGGTTTAACATATTGTGTTGTAAGATCTCTCTTGTAGGTGATACCATATTCTAACCCTCTCTTTGTAAGCAACCGAAGTGATTGATGCCTCAATTTGGAGAAGTGGATGATCTAGGTTGACTGTTCCTCTCTTCCAAGTCCTTTGAAGAAGATCCCTCTACAATTCATCAAGAAGAACTCCATTGCCCAACAATTTCCAAGCACAAGCTTGTTCTCTTTCTCCTTCTCTTAAAAGAAAAATTCATTGGTTAATTTATATATATATATATATATATATATATATATGATAGCATGTTTAGATCTAGTTCATTTATCTAAATCATAAGTTCTTTCATGCATGCAAGTGATAGCTTAGATCTGATTTCTTTTCTTTAAAGTGATATCTTAAGAATCTAGATCTAGCATAGGAAGATAGTCCTTTTGCTCTAAAACTTTTCTGAAATTTTTAAAGGGTTAAAAGCTAGTAATTTTCCAAGTATTTTCATTGTTCAATCTATCATCTAAGTTCTCTAAACATTTCTATTTTAGAACAGCCACAAAAGACCCTAAGGAAACTAGCTTTCTAGCTTGAGTTTCTTAGTTCCCTTTTGCTGAATTTTGTAGAATTTAACTTATAAAATTTTGTAGAATGCTACTAATAACCCAAGACACTTCCAAAGTGTTTTTGAGCATCTTTTTCTACCGTTTGTTTGCTATTTTTTGCAGGTTGACGAACATAGAGGAAGAAACTCTGTCTATTTCGGGTGGATTAGGAGCATCTGGGACCCCCGAGAGCACCCCTTTGCTCAGTAAACTCTTGTAAAAAATATTGTAAAGACTTGTTATCCCCCCTAATGAATGGTCACAAGTCTCTTCCATAAATTCTCGTGCAAGATATTTAATAAAATCAGTGGGACTACAAGCTCTCGCTTTTCATTTCCCTTGGGGGGAACGGTGTTTTCAGTGGTGGTGTCAAATATTTTGCAAATTTTAGCTTAGAATTGATTTTCATAACTAAAGTATGCTAAAGTAATCCTTTGATCCATTACAAAGGAATGTAATCACTTTAGATTAGTTTTTCCATTTTTTGCAAAGTAGAACACTAATTGCTAGATTAGCTTTATTTTCCACAATTTCAATTTGGCAAATAAACCATCCCCTCGGCTCCTCGAAAGAGGCCTGGTCAGTGTGGATTAGTAATTAGTCTCACAGTTCAATTCAGTCATTTATTTTCTTGCTTAAAATAAACAAATTCTCCTCAGCTCCCAGTGCAGTTCTTGACCCTTCCAGTTGTGAGCTAGTCTCGATCTGCTGGAAGTAAGTTTCATACACGCTGTGTTGGTGAGTGGCTGATAGTATAATTAGGAAAATCTCTCAAGTAGTTATCTTAATGCATAGGAAAATGCCTTGAAGTGACCTATGAAGTAAGGTGAGCCCTCTCAAGACCTGGCTTCCCACCCGTTTTGGACATCCAATAGTTTGAGTGAGTTTTACTGGTGAGACCATTGGGTTTCAGTAAAGCTCTGCATAAGTTTCCAAACAAAGAGCTAACCTCCAAGGAGGCCCAAACAATTTCATTGACTAAACATCAATTTATCCTAACAAAACACATGAACTACATTGCCCACGGTTCACTTTAAGGCACTAGTCTCAATTTTCACATCCAGCAAAGCCATTGGCTTCATTTTTCAATTTTGGTTATCTATTTACTTTAAATGAAACTTGCATCTAATAGTCGTTTTTCAGTATCCTTTTGATGCAAGTATATGCTTATTGATTATATATCGTGGTGAATGTTTACTTCATGTTTTATCAGTTTATGGTTGATTGTCTAAAAGAATAATAAACTCCTAGATTTCAATTTTGTACTTAGCTTATTTAAAATCCTTAGTATATATGTTAAGGACTACCCCCCTTGGCTTCTCTAATATTTGGCTTAGATGGACGAGTTGAGGATTAGGTGACAACACCTTAACTCTCACTTGCCCCCAAGGACACACCGAGCGGATTGAAGATTTCTTCCACATCTCCCAAGTGTGTATAAGGAAGAAAAATTTTTGGTGCCATTGCCAGGGATAAATCTTTCTATTCCCAGAACACAACTTGTTTTTCCTTAGTTTTGATGCTTGTAGTTTATCAAAAATAGACTCCACCATTTGGCGACTCCACTTAATTCGAATTTAACTAGGTATTATACAAGGAGGAATTCAGAAGGAATTCTTGACTTCATTCTTGAACCTGAGAAGGTTTATCGAAGGAGGTTAGCTAAAGCCTCTTTTCGTAGAGTACTTAGTCATTTAGGAACTGAGTCCATTTATGATATCCACTTTCTTTTTTCTAGTAGTAATTTTTCAGAAATGGCCATATATACTCCTTGTGATTTTAGTGCAATAAACAATTATCCACATGCTATTCCTAAAAAGGCGATTGAAAAACTTCCTAGTTTTCAAGGAAATAATGCCATTTCATCTAAGATGCATGTCAATTCATTCATGAGATGTATAAATAAATGGTGTGTTGCACATGATTATAAAGATGTAAAAATGAAGTTATTTGTTCTTTCCTTAGAAGATGATGCTTTAGGCTGGTATGAAGACAAGCCGAATAACACCTTCAAAACATTGAAAGATCTCATTGATGCCTTTACTAAAAAGTGGGGGGAGAAAGAGATCATCGTCATCTTTTGACGACCCTCAACACAATGAAGAATAATGAAAATGAAACCATGGATGAATTCAATAAAAGGTTCAATGAACTAGTTTCGAGAATGCACCAAGACATCAAACCTCCTGAGAGTGCTATTTTGATCTACTACATTGAGGCATCTGGTGGTGAAATGAGATATCAACTAAGAGATAAAGAACCCACCGACCTCAAAAAGGCTCAACAAACCGCTATCAATATTGACAAAAATATGCAAGATTTAGGAAAGTCGAACCTTCCAGGATTCACAGGAGGAAGTTCTTTGAAACAGTTAGATCCTAAAGAAAAAGCAACAGTTCCAGATAATAAGGATCCATCCTATGACCCTTTAAAGGCCATAACAGAGATGGTTAAAATAATGGAAGCCACTCATGCTACCCAACTTAGTGCATTACAAAATAGGTTGATAGCCATGGAGAGGTCCCAAAACCAGAATAACAGATTCCAACTGAGGCCTAGTAATGAAAGATGGCAAAAGAAAACTCCTCAACAAGAACAAAAAGGCCACCTAATCAGTTAGAATATAATAATGTGGTAAATGAGGATATACCACCCTTTTGTAGAGCATGTGAGGACTTTCATGACGAGTCCACTTGTCCAGTATTTTTCCAAATAAATGAACATGGCCTCCCTCCAACAAACAACTTTGCAGGCCATTCAAGAAGCTCTAACCACATAAGCAATTTTGGAGAAACTCACCCATTGTCAATGGATCATTGGCTCCAAATGCAAGAAATGTGTGAGCAGTCAAAAGAAGTGGCTGATGAGTATGATAATGTCACCAATATTTATGGACACAAGCTCACAAACAATAAGATTCTAGAGATGGCTAGACATAAGGGAATTGTTTACCAAAGAAAAGGGAGAGAAGCTGCAAGAAAATCTCAAACAAATTTTCCCAAGGTAACTATTGCCCTTCCAATTACTGATCTACCTATTGATTTAGGTAGTTGGATTTAAAATGCTAAAATATTGGTTCCAGTATCAGATCTTCTAAAAATCCCTTCAAAAAAGGAAATATTACTCAAAAGAATAAATCTTCATGATAGTCAAAAGGTTTTAAAAAATCAAGAGGTTGATAAGAATCAGGGAAGAAAAAGGAACTACAAAGAGACCCACCAGTGGTTTTAACCATCAAAGATAGAACCAAAGAAGATAATCCCCCTTTGTTTCTGTCTCTAGAAATAAATGACGAATTGTTACATAATTGTATGTATGATTCAAGAGCTTCATCCAACATCATTACTAAGGGAATCATGCTAAGGTTAGGCCTTAATTTTACAAGGCCCTATCAAAACATATGTGCCATGGATTCCAGGGAAGTTGAAACCCTTGGGATTATCATATATCTTTCGGTTAAGCTAGCTTTCCACCCAAAATTTTCTTTTAAAATGGATATGCTTGTAATTGATGTGCCAGATGCTTGGGGTATGCTTCTCTCAAGAAAGTTGGGAGCTCACATGGGTGGTTGCATAAATATGGATTTATCCTTTGCAACTATCCCATACCCTCCTCCATCAACATAACATTTCAGACTCTTTAGAGAAACGGAAAGGAAGTACCATATAGAAGACCCTAAAGAGAAATTTAATGAATTCTTATGCCAAACATTTGACATGGGCAATTTCTCTATATGTTCAGACTTCCTAGCACCAACTAAAGAAAATTTTAAGGATGAAAAAGAAAGTAATAAGGCTTAGAAGATGAACTTTGATGGTGCACATTCAAGATCAGGAAAAGGGGATGGGATTGTCCTAGTCTCACCAACATGAATGTCTTACAATTTTGCATTTAGACTAGAATTTGATGCAACAAATAATGTGGATGACTATGAAGCACTTCTACTAGGCCTAGAAATTGGAAAAGATATGGGGATAAAAATAATAAATGTCAAGGGTGACTTAGACTTAGTCATCCTCGAGGTTAAAAATAAATTTTCATGCAAAAGTTAAAGACTAAGGAGATACATAAATGCAATTTAGGATACCATAGAAATGTTTGATGCTATGTATATCATTTCAGTACCTAGGGATCAAAATAGTGTAGCCGACAGTTTGGTAGTTGCAACTTCAACCCTTCAAGCTTTAGAAGATCTAATCAGAGGAGAAGGAAAATTGGAAATAATCTTTAGACCTTCAGTTCTAGATAATGTTGATCATTGGCAAGTATTCAAAGATGACAAAAAAATCCTAAGATTCATTCATAATGTTCAAGAATTCTCATATTTTAAGGTCAGTTATAAAGAAGAAGGAAATGATTATCCTGAGGATGACTCAATAAGGAATCCATCACTTAGGGGAATAACTTCTTTAGAAAAGTTATTTGACAGGCATGACATGCACAAGAAGAAAAAGGAAGTAATAAAACCTGGCAGCTACATAGAAGTAAACATTGGGACAGGGGAAGTCCCAAGACTCATAAAAATCGGAAAGGGTACTTCATAAAAAGAAATAAAACAATTAATAAGTCTTGTCAGTGAGTATAGGGATGTATTTTATTTTACATATGATGAACTCAAATCTTATAAACATGATGTATTCCAACATACTATCCCACTTAAAGAAGACACAAAACCTTTCCGACAAAAACTTAGGTGAATAAATCCTAAGTTGGCACCTTTGATTCAAGCAGAGCTCAAAAAGATGTTGGATGCTGGCATCATTGCCCCGACAAGGAACTCTGCATGGTGTTCTAAATTGGTAGTCGGTAGAAATAAAAATGGGGGAGTAAGACTATGTATAGATTTTAGAAATCTGAATCTTGCATGCATTAAGGATAATTACCCCCTGCCCAATATGGAAACTCTATTGCAAAGAGTTACTGGGTGAAAAATAATGTCTATGTTAGATGGTTTCTTTGGATACAATCAAGTATTGGTGAGGAAAGAGGATCAAAATAAGACAACTTTCACCACGCCATGGGGTACTTTTGAGTACCTTAGAATACCCTTTGGATTATTAAATGCAGGGGCCATGTTTCAGAGAGCTATGGATTTTTCTTTCCACAAATTGATGGGAATGATCATCAAGATATACTAGGATGATTTAACTGTATTTTCAAAAGAAAGATTGATCATATAAGTCACCTCAGAAAAGTGTTTGAAAGATGCCAAAAGTATGGGATCTCTTTAAATCCCGCCAAGTCAATCTTAGGAGTTGATGAAGGAAAATTGTTGGTTCATATCATAACAAAAGATGGAGTAAAAATGGACCTAGAAAGGGTGCAAGCCATACAAAAAGTCCCTTTACCCCAAACCAAGAAAGCCTTGCAATCCTTCCTTGGTCAAATTAACTTTGTAAGAAGCTTCATCCCAAATTTGGCCGAAACCTTGAAACCCATACACAGACTATTAAAGAAGGATGTCAAGTTTGAGTGGATAGAAGAAGGAAGAAGAGATTTCAAAAGTATTAAGGATGCAATTGGTAAATTTCCTGTACTGATTAGTCCAAACTATGCCAAAGATTTTCAAATCCTTTTTTTTGCTTCTGAATATACTATAACAGGAGTGTGGCTTCAAAAGAATGATGATAGTCAAGAGAAACCCATTTCTTTCATGAGCAAGGCATTGAAAAATTTAGAACTTAATTACACAACTATGGAAAAGCAAGCATATTCCTTGGTCGAATCCCTTAACCATTTTCGAGTTTGCATAGGATATTCAAAAGTTGTGGGGTATGTACCTCACCCGGCGGTAAAGGATATCCTCAGACAACAAGACTACTTGGGGGTCAGAGGAAAGTGGGTTTCGAAAATACAAGAGTATGATCTAGAGATAAAACCCACCAAATTAATCAAAGGTCAAGGATTATCTCAAATGCTAATTGAAGGTAATGAACAAGATTTGAACCTAGTTTTCCAAAACAACTAAGCTAGGCCAACTTTATCTCCAGAACTTTAAAGGTTAGAGCAACACGAATGGTATGTTGATATCATTTTCTTCCTTTCTAATCTCACATGCCCTAGTTACTTGATTGGTTATAGGAGCATTGAGATTAAAGGCAACTAAGTATTGTATTATTCAGGATGGATTGGGGTGGAGGAACCTCTATGGGGTAATATTTAGATGTGTTGATGAGCTTGAGTCCAAAAGACTCTTGTTTGATTTTCATTCAAGATTTTGTGGTTGGAAGTTTGCAGCCAAAACCACTGCCCACAAAATCCTCAAAGTAGGTTACTACTGGCCTACTATATTTTCATATGTGGAGAAAATGGTTAGGGGTTGTCATCAGTGTTAGTTGTTTACTGGAAAGAAAAACCTAGCAGCCTTACCATTACAACCAATAGTGGTGGAAGCCCCTTTTCAACAGTGGGGCTTGATTTTATTGGTCAGTTCAAAGATAATTCAAGTAATGTCTATACTTGGACAATCACGGAAACTGATTATTTCACTAAGTGGGTAGAAGCTATACCCACCAAGTCGGCAACTGATAAAGTGGTCATGGACTTTCTTGAAGATAGAATTATCACTAGATTTGGGGTGCCAACAAAAATAACTACTGACAATGCCAAAGCCTTTAGCTCCACACAATTATCCTCGTTCTGTTTCAAACACGACATTATATTATCCCAGTCATCAAATTATTATCCTCAGGGTAATGGCCTTGCTGAGTCTAGCAACAAGAACTTGATGACAATTCTTAAGAAAACCATTGAGGATAACAAAAGATCATGGGATAATAAGATCAAGCTTGCACTTTGGGATGATAGAATCATGAAGAAGAGTTCAATAGGGAAGAGTCCTTTCGAATTGGTTTATGGCCTGGATGTCACTTTACCAGTTCAGCTCAAACTTCCAGTGTATTAGTTTGTCTAGAAGTATGACTTAGATGAATATTTTCATCAAAACATGATTGATCAAATAATTGATTTAGATGAAAATAGAGGAAAATCCCTTGATCAAAGTATAAAAAATCAGGAAAAGATAAAAAAGACTTTCGATAAGTCCTCAAGACAAAGGGATTTCTAGGCAGGAGATACGATCCTCCTATGGGACAAACGAAGAGATAAGACAGGAAGCCACGAGAAGTTTGATAGCTTATGGGCAGGGCCTTATATTATCCAGGATGTAGCTGGAAAGAATTCATTTGTCCTAAGCAGATTGGACGGTGAGAAGTTGCCACTACCAGTAAATGGTCAACTTCTCAAGCTCTTCTTCAACGAAGTCATCTGATGTCCATGGGACATCTGTTGTATCGTATTCTATAAACCCTATCCTCTGTACTTTAAATTCATTTATTTCTTATACATAGTTTATTTTATTTCAATATATACATATATATGTATATATACATACATGTATATTATTTCTGCAACTCATGTTTAATATTGGATTTTATATATGGACATGTTATTGACAAAATTTTGGTGAATGCAGGTCAGGTGATTCTATATTCTCATACACTTTCCTTTAAAGAATAAAATATAAAGCAGACGTCCCCGTATGAAGCCAATTTTATCCATCAAAATTGCACTAGGATGGACTTCCAGCGAGCTGCCAAAGTTTGAACATTGTTGTTCAAAATTTAGAGTTCAGAAGTTCAGTCGGTCATAAAGACCACCCTTTTTCTTTAACATTTCCATAAAAAATTGTAATAAAAGATGTTGCATGATGAAATTTTAAAATGCCTTAGCCACTTTAATTTCTAAGCATGAGTTATACTCTAGAGTGTTTTTTTAACTTACTAATTGTATTTTGTCATTTTCAGAGAATTTATAATTTATGAGTTTTTTCACTCAATCCCTCCAAAGCTGGAGTATATGCCCATGGTTAGCCTTGAGAATGGATCTAAGATTAGTGTTTGATGTATATTACCATGCTAAACATTCTCTTGGAGTTTTATGGAAATGTACTAAGTCCCCCTTAGGATTTTTTATTTTTTTCAGTTAATTAAAAAATTGCCAGAATTCGACAATTTTTAATTAAAAAATAAAGATGTATTTAAAAAGTGGTACTAGGGGACTTAATAGGCCATGGGGATTCTCATTTTTAGACCTAGATCACCGATATTACCTACGTACCCACTTAGTTGAGAAAAAATAGTGATTTTAATCACTTAAAAGTCACTTTTTCTCACAAAACCCAAAAAAGTCAAAAATAAAAATAAAAAATCAGCATATGCAAAAATCAAGGAAATATGTTTTGACATGTTGGAGACAAAACAAAGCCTCTAAAGGCTATGTCTCAGCAAGAGGATGAGGGTCCAAGGTCAAAGCAATAAAGTGGGGATATATTTGTTGGATTTTTAACATGTGCCAAGGAAGAGGTGTGCCCCTCTTGAGAGGTGGCACACTCCCATATGGGGCAACCAACCTCTTGACAGGTGGTGCACCCTCACACTCCCCTCTTGCCATACAAGTCATAATTTGATATAAAGGGAGAGGTGGTAGCCATCTCCCAACACTTGGGTGCCCTCCTCTACCACTTTCCGTGCCCTCCCTCTCAACATAGTGTACCCTCCTCATTGGGATCTCCACCCAAATTTGTATAAAGCAAGGCATTCTCCCTCATTGTGGGTTAGTTGGAGCCTTGGAAGAAATTGCTTTTGTATCATTTATATTGTAACACTCTTTCTCATATTGGAATAAAAATAAGACTTTAGAGGTCAAATTGGTGGATTGATCAAGTGTGTCGATGCTTATGTGTATGAGGTGATATCATTTTATTACTTATTGCTTGTATATTTTGGTTAATGTGGCCTTATAGGAGTACTATTATTCAGTAGGGTAATATTGCTAAGCTAATTTGATTAGCTATCTTTCTATTTGTGTACTTGAGTGGTTTTAGATGCAATATTTGTTTGGTTTAACACATTGTGTTGTAATATCTCTCTTGTAGGTGATACCATATTCTAACACTCTCTTTGTAAGCAACCGAAGTGATTGATACCTCAATTTGGAGAAGTGGATGATATAACTTGACTCTTCCTCTATTACAAGTCCTTTGAAGAGGATCTCTCTACAACTCATTAAGAAGAACTCCATTTCCCAACAATTTCCAAGCACAAGCTTGTTCTCTTTCTCCTTCTCTTAAAAGAAAAATTCATTGGTTACTTTATATATATATATATATATATATATATATATATATATATATGCTAGCATGTTTAGATATAGTTAATTTATCTAAATCATAAGTTCTTTCATACATGCAAGTGATAGCTTAGATTTGATTTCTTTTCTTTAAAGTGCTATCTTAAGAATCTAGATCTAGCATAAGAAGATAGTCCTTTTGTTCTAAAATTTTGCTGAAATTTTTAAAGGGTTAAAGGCTATTAATTTTCCAAGTATTTTCATTGTTCAATATAGCATATAAGTGCTCTAAACATTTCTGTTTTAGAACAGCCACAAAAGACCCTAAGGAAACTAGCTTTCTAGCTTGAGTTTCTTAGTTCCCTTTTGGCGAATTTTGTAGAACTTAATTTAGAAAATTTTGTAGATTGATACTAATAACCCAAGACACTTCCAAAGTGTTTTTGGGCATATTTTGCTATCACTTTTTCATTGTTTTGTGCAGGTTGACGAACAGATAGGAAGAAACTATGTCTGTTTCGGGTGGATTAGGAGCATCCGGGACCCTCGGGAGCACCCCTTTACTCAGTAAACTCTTGTAAAAAATATTGTAAAGACTTGTGACCCCCCTAATGAATGGTAACAATTCAATATAATAAAGTATCGTGCAAGATATTTAATAAAATTAGTGGGACTAAAAGCTCTCGCTTTTCATTCCCCCTGGGGGAACGAAGTTTTTGGTGGTGGTGTCGAATTTTTTGCAAATTTTAGCTTAGATTTGATTTTCATAACTAAAGTAAGCTAAATTAATACTTTAATACAAATCAATGTAATCAGTTTAGATTAATTTTTCCTTTTTTTTGCAAAGTAGAACACTAATTGCTAAATTAGCTTTATTTTCTGCAATTTCAATTTGGCAAATAAAACATCCCCTTAGCTCTTTGCAAGAGGCCTAGTCAGTGTGGATTGGTAATTAGTCTCACATTTCAATTCAGTCATTTTTTTCTTTTTCTTAAAATAAACAAATTCCCCTCAACTCAGTGCGGTTCCTGACCCTTCTAGTTGTGAGCTAGTCTCGATCTGTTGGAAGTAAGTTTCATACACGCTGTGTTGGTTAGTGGTTGATAGAATAATTAGGACAATCTCTAAAGTTGTTAGCTTAATGCATGAGAAAACGCCTTGAAGTGACTTGCGAAGTAAGGCGGGCCCTTTCAAAACCTGGCTTCCCACCCGTTTTGGACATCAAACACTTTGAGTGAGTTTTACTGGTGAGACCATTGGGTTTCAGTAAAGCTCTCCACAAGTTTCCAAACAAAGATCTAACCTCCAAGGAGGCCCCAACCATTTCATTAACTAAACATCAATTTATCCTAATAAAACACGTGAACTACATTTCCCACGATTCACTTTAAGGCACTGGTATCAATTTTCACATTCAACAAAGCCATAGGCTTCATTTTTCAATTTTGGTTATCTATTTACTTTAAATGAAACTTGCATCTAACAATTGTTTCTCAGTATCCTTTTGATGCAAGTATATGCTTATTGATAATATATCGTGGTGAGTGTTTACTTCATGTTTTATCAGTTTATGGTTGATTGTCTAAAAGAATAATAAACTCCTAGATTTTAATTTTGTACTTAGCTTATTTCAAAGCCTTAGTATATTTGTTATGGACTACCCCCCTTGGCTTCGCTAGGAGTTGGCCTAGATGGAGGAGTTGAGGATTAGGTGACAACACCTTAACTCTCACTTGCCCCCAAGGACACACTGAGTGGATTGAAGATTTATTCGACGTCTCCTAGGTGTGTATAAGGCGGCAATAGGTTTGATTCAAAACAAACAGAAATGAAATTGATACCTTTGTTTTCGAACCATTCCCTACGTTTTGGACAGTCTTTCTGATAATGTCCCAATTTTTTACAGAAGTGACACTTATCACTATTCCTTTCCTTCTTATAAGCCTGAGAACCATGATTAGGCTCACCAGCCTTGGGTGATGTTCGCTTCATTCCCTTTCTAGGATTTTTCCCTTTCAGTTCGGCTCCTTGAGTTATCAAATGAACTGAATGTTGTCCATGTTGTTGTTAGGACCACACAATGTACCTTTTTGCCTATACTTTTTGCCACTATTATACTCTTGATCACCCATATTTAAACTCATACTATCACTTTATCTGATCATTCCAAAGGTATACAACATCCCTTCTCATTACTATACGTTTAATCTGTTTTGCATAATATTTTACATCACTTTCGTACTTAACCATTGATTAGACTGCAGATTAGCATTTGAAGCATGTTGCTGAAACACAGAGTTGTTACACAGTCCAGAGTCACTGTTGCTGAAACACAAAGCTGTCACACAGTCCAGAGTCGTTGATGCTGAAAAAGAGCTGTTACACAGTCCGAGGTCGCAGATGTTGAAACACAGAGCTGTTACACAGTCCAGAGTCGTTGTTGCTGAAACACAGAGCTGTCACACAGTCCAGAGTCGCTAAGGCTGAAACAGAGTTGTTACACAGTCTGAGGTCGCAGATGCTGAAACACAGAGCTGTTACACAGTCCAGAGTCGCAGATGTTGAAACACAGAGGATACCGCCAGAAACAACGATGCTGAAACACAAGGAAGCCGTTACAGTTAGCGGTCAACAAGCACCAACCGTCGTTCCCACATAAGAAAGATGACAAAGTTAGCACAATTCACGTGGCTGAAATAGCACATGAATTGCAATGCTGAAAAAACATTGGTAGCTACGAGAAGAAGCTGTTACTCCAGTCGTAACAACAATACCTCATCTAGCTCCTGTAGTAGCATTTCTATTGAGTGAGACTAGGACATCCTGTTCTGTTTTAGAAAGTAGATCCGACTAAAGATAGGACTCAGATACATATTGTAATTTTTGATCAATTGTATCGAAGGGATTTCATCTTTAAATAAAGGAAAATCATCATTCGAGGGAGGCAAGTTTTATGTATTGAAAAGCTTCAAAGAGAGGGACGTGCTTCATTTTCAGACTGCAACATGATATTTTGATAGATGAATAAAAGACTGCTTTGAGTATCTTTGTCTAGCTTTCCCGTTGTAGGGGAATCTTGTGAGAAGGGAGGGCCCACCTTCTTCACAAGATTCACCCGTTAGTTATAGAGTGTGCTAGTATAATCTCTGTTTATGTGTGATTAACTTTCATTTGATGAAACACTACTTTTAATGAATTCCTCTTTGCTGAAACACTACTAAACTCTGTCTTAGTTTATTGAATGAAATTCGTAATTATTTTTATTAGAAATCTTGTGTGATGATTTTATGAGGCTAGCCAGAGATTGGGTTAAGGATTCCTGCTCAGAAAGGAAGGGATCAAAATATCCTGTTCTCAGTAGATTTCAATTACTTCCACAGTGTGCTAGCCGGAGATTGGGTCAAGGGTTCCTGCTCAGAAAGGAAGGAATCAAAACATCATGTTCTCTGTATATTTCAATTACTTCTGCAAGTGTGCTAGCCAGAGATTGGGTTAAGGGTTCCTGCTCAGAAAGGAAGGAATTAGAACATCCTATTCTCTGTAGATTCCCATTACATCTGCAGTGTGCTAGTCAGATATTGGGTCAAGGGTTCCTGCTCAAAAAGGAAGGAATCAGAACATCATGTTCTCTGTAGATTTCAATTACTTGTGCAAGTGTGCTAGCTAGAGATTGGGTTAAGGGTTCCTGCTCAGAAAGGAAGGAATCAAAACATCCTGTTCTTTGTAGATCTCCATTAGTTTTCACAAGTGTGCTAATCAGAAATAAGGTTAAAAGTTTCTTCTTAGAAAGGAAGGAATTATATGGCCTTGTTCTCTGCTAGATAGAGTTAATTTCACTTGCATTATTGTTTTCATGAAGGAGTGTTAATCAGAATTAAAGTACTAAAGTTTCTGTTGAAAGTACAGGTCATGTTCTTTGGTTGCAGAATAACTGTTCTTTCCTGTTGCAAGTATTATTTTAATGTAATCCAAGATTCCTTAGATTAATCTTTAAGATCTGAAATAGGTAGGTTTCTTTCCTGTGATTTAATCCAGAACTTCAGTTCATTCAAAGCAAGTGTGATTAGTATAGTTTCTTTTACTACAACTTTAAGTTGCTTTTGGAATTGAGCATATATAGTGCGTGGTTATCTTTGAAATAACATACTTCCCTGGGTTGACAATTTATGTATCACTTGGTTGTTTGAATTAATTGAGCAATTATAGTGACCAACATTTTGGCGTCGTTGCCGGGGAAGATAGCTATAGATTTCAAAAGCACTTATGATTTCTTTTATTTAGATAAAAATAATGCATGAAAGACCCCAAAGACACTAACCCTACGGGTGGAAAAGGAAAAGGAAAAGGAGGAAGGAAGACTTACATTGATGAGATTTTATCAAAGTCTGAATCTGCTCCTCAACGACCAAACCTTCAAAAACAAAACTCCCAGCCTTCATTTCAAGAATTTTTTGGAATAGGGAAAGAAGTTTGGATCCCTGAGAAAGTCCAGAAGCCAGTAGGAGACATTGAGGACAGAGCAAGTGTAGCAGGGGAGCAGACAGAGGAAAACATGGATGAGTACAACGAAGAATTGCATCACGAAGAACAGGCAGGTCCTGAAGGAGAGGTAAAAGATGAAAATTCTTTCTCTACAATAGGATTTCATATTAGTGATCTCCCTAGAGGATCAGACCCCATGAAAAACATTCCACTCTCATCATTGCCTAATTTTCATGGTCTATCTTCAGAAGATCTTGATGAATTTCTATTTGAGTTTGATATATTATGTGGGAGTTATGATTACGTTTCTAATGCTCAAAAACTGAAGTTATTTCCAGCAACACTAAAAGGGAATGCACTAAGATGGTTTATGAGTCTTGGAGGCCA
>ML777681.1:528159-554362 GCA_009831015.1 Picea engelmannii
GTATCTTATTATAGATATTAAATCAATATAATGACTCTGTACATTGAATCAACAGTAATGTGTTCAATGCAGACATATATAGCGAAAACAAACTTCAATGTAGAAGTACGCTATGAATCCATTAGTCAGATACAAAAAAAATAAAAAAAAATGAAAGTTCTTGAACACTGCTCTGATACCACATGTTAAATAAATTGACAAACATTACCAACACATTTCTGAAATAAACATCTGTAATTTATTAAAAGACTTGGAACTTTCAGGATCTTCACATATGTCATGTTAAGGTGGAAATAAAACAATACTTACATAAATCCATTAATGCACAGATCCTAGGCTTAATTAAAACCCATTAACCATTGTAGCTTCAAACTTCATAACATAAATCCGGTTTCTCTCTCTTTCCCCTTCCTGATACGTTCTTTCAAACTATGAGATGGGTATTTTGAAGGTTTTCTTATAGGCAGAGAGAGGACCGGTTTCCCAGGACAGTTATACTCCACTGCCCATCATGGTAGGAGTTTTAAGACCATTCCCAGACATTTGGTATTCAAGACAAGAAAAGAATATTAACCCGGAAAAAAATTACCACCTACCATACGCATCTCTTCATATGGGTCATTAAAACGACTGATTAAAATTAGTCTTACAATGAACTGTGCTAATGAGGAAAATGAGGTATGGTGTCATGCTTATGAAAGAAACTAGTCATTGCCCAAGAAATTGGGACATAACAACAAATGTCCAGCCACCAAAGACATAGTAATTCCGTAACAACAAAATGTATTCGCCAAGCATGAAACGTGACTAAATTGATTTCGTTACCCACCTACTATCTCAAAAACCTAAAGGTTCGAAGCATAAAGGTTACAAGTGTTGATGCACATCCCACTAATCATCCATTAATCAGATAAATACCAAACAACCTATGCTTCCAATAATTAGATAAATACAAAAATAATCAAATAAATACCAAATAAACTATGCTTCTATTTATTAGATAAATGCTTAAAAAGGGAAACATGCAATATAAAGGAAAACATGAGAAATTAATTTATAATTATGCCGAAAGGTGTATACCTATTGGAGATGGGCACAATTAATGATCTTTTAATCTTAAATTCTAATCTAATGGTTATGCATTGAAGATGCTGACATATTCTTAGTCGTCCTCCAAAATCAATGAGTCAGATTTATTGTTGATAACTTCTTTGCATTTATAAATGCATCCGTTAACCTGTTTACTTTTTAACATTTACCTAATCATATTAAGAAATTACTGTAACATCATATGATTGCCACGTTTAAATAATTAACTTTTAAAATTCTTCAACTGTCCAATTTATTCATGCATGAACCTGGCATTTTTATTACTAAGTTTTTTTTAACCTAACGTTTTTACTGTGTGTGTTTTTTTTTATGAACAGTAAATCAGTCTTTTGGCGTTCGCCAACCGCGAGTTAGCGGCTGTGCTAGTTTTTACTATCATACAACCACTCAACTTAAAGGATTGTTGCAAAGTCAAGGGGCCAGGTGTCCGCAACCAGGCATACAATTTATTCACTTCAAATTTTGAAATAACCAGAAAAAATTTAACTTTAAACCCATAAATTAAGTAAACAAGAAAGGACAGAGGCAACTTAATAAAAGTTCCAGTCACCAAGCCTGGTTATGATCCAATTGTGGAGAAGTAAAATAAATGTAAAATAATGCAGAGCTCTTATCTAAATGTAGCCAAGAAATGCTGCAGACACTCAAGAATTATGAAAATGTAAAGGAGACCGTTCGAGAGTGATTTACCACTCAACATCTGTGCCTTGCACTGTCGACATCCATTCACTTTTATAGTTTCACTGGGAAAAAGGAACTCGAATTCAATGCGCCTGTCAACCCCAAAGGATGTACACCCTTCAAGCCTGTGGAAGCAACCAAATCTGCCACCAACTACCATTTCGCTGAGAAGTGAGGTAGGTTCGCTGAGTATGTCACTATCAACGTTGAAGGAAATCTGAGTAAATGCAAAGGTAATGATCTGTCTATCATTGAGGAGGAATAGGTGCAAAATCTACAAAAGGCATGGGACACAGTCTAACGGTTAAGGCTGGAAAAAACTTCGGACATCAACGAAGTATGGCAGGTGAATCACCAGCTGGTTAGGGTGCACCACAAGGGCGAGTAGTGAGTTGATAAAACCACTTCCAAAACTTAGTGGCTGGACTCTCTAACCTCACATACAACTTTTTATTGAGAATTAACACATACCACCACAATTTTACTATCCAGTCAAGACCAACGTCAACGTAAACAACACCATGGTCAACGTAAACAATAGGCTAAAGAGTGTTGCAATTTGACAAATGCGGAAACACAAATTAACATGAGACAAAACATAATCACGCAGAAATAAAAGGCACAGAGATTTAACCTGGTTCACCCAAGGATTGGGCTACATCCACCAAGCAAAGGTATCGATTTTTTTTATTTAGATCAAGGAGATTATAGCAGCTCAGTCACACCTTTCACCACTCCATGTTTTCCTCTACGGGCTTACATAATTTATATACAATTACATGGAAAAATCATTATAGAATGCGCTCACAACAAATTATTACTTTGGCTGAATAGTTACAACCAACGCTGAATTTTTGGATCTGAAATCCTAATCATAGAAAATTTGTTGTCACCATTCCCAACAATCTCCACCTTGACAACAATTAACCTGATACCTTGCTCCTACTTCTGTTCATCACCTTTTTTGCAAGCCAAGAGAAACCAAGGACCATTGTAGCTTCTCTAACAGTAATGGTTTTGTGAACATGCTTGTGCAGTTCTCTTTTGTATTCACTTTCTCAAGAGAGACTCCACCTTCATCGATGACCTGTCTTACAAAATGGTGGATTCTTAGCCAAGTGAATATCACTCTAACTATCACAAAGTAACTTTACTTTTTCCTGTATCCTTCCAATTTCACCAAACTAAAATCAGAATCAACATATCCACATACTAATTCACAAACACTGTTATAGTCGCTTGTGCCCCTCAGATACCGAAGCATCCATTTCAGTGCTGCCCAATGCTCTTTACCCGGATTTTCCATAAACCTGCTGACAACCCAACCCCAACTGCATGTGAAATGTCTGGCCTTGTACTAACATTGCATGCATTAGACTTCCTACTGCATTAGCATATGGTACTCGAGACATATGTTCCTTTTCTTCTTTTGTACTAGGACATAAAATTGAAGAAATCTTAAAATGGGAACCCAAAGGGAATGAAACTGATTTCACATCATTCATACCAAAACTCAAAAGTATCTTTTCAACATACTTTTGTTATGACAACCAAATCTTACCATTCCTCCTGTCTCTGAATATCTCCATGCCCAAAATCTTCCTTGTTGCTCCTAGATCTTTCATATCGAACGTCCTAGCCATTTGAGCCTTTAACCTATTGATCTAAGTTATGCTTTTGCTTTCTAAAAGCATATCATCAACATACAACACTAAGATAATGAATATGCCATTATTCAATTTCTTAAAGTAAACACACTTATCATACTCACTCCTTGTATAATTTTGGCTCACCATGAAAGAGTCAAATTTCTTGTACCATTATCTGGGTGACTGCCTCATACCATACAATGATTTCTTGAGCCTGCAAACAGATTTCTTGCTACGATTTTGAATGAACCCTTCCGGCTGTTCCATGTAAATTTCCTCATCCAAATCTCCATGTAAGAAAGAAGTTTTTACATCTAGTTGCTCCAACTCCAAATCAAGAAATGCAACTAATGCCAACACAATTCGAATTGAAATATTCTTTACAACTGGTGAAAAAATCTAATGAAATTCAATACCTTCTTTCTAAGAATACCCTTTCGCAACCAACCTTGCTTCATACCTTTCAAGCTTATCATCAACACCTTTCTTCAGCTTGTAGACCCACTTGCAACCTACATTTTTCCTATCGCTTGGAAGCTCTACTAGGTCCCATGTAGCATTCCTCTCTAATGATTTCATTTCATCCTTCATCACTTCTTTCCATTTATCACTGTTTGAACCCTTCATAGTTTCCCGGTAGCATGAAGGTTCATCATCATTAGTAATTAAATAAATTTATGAAACATAATCATCATACCTTCTTGGAGGAACTCTGACCCATGTAGACCTCCTTAGGGAAGTTTGTGGTTCATACACAATCTATTGAATGTCATCATCATCCATGTTTTCTTCTATAAGAACTTGTTCATGAACATCTTCATAAACTTGTTCATGTTCACTTTCATCTATATTTGAACTAGTTTCAAACTGAATTTGTTGATACTTAGGTACTTCTTGTTGTTTCATTTGAACATCTACATTTGATTTGATGAGAGATGATTCATCAAATATTACATCTTTGTTAATGGTGATTTTATGGGCAGTAGGATCCCACAACCTGTACCCCTTAATACCATCACCATATCCAACAAAGATAAGCCTTTTTTATTTTGGATCTAATTTAGAACGCTGATGTTTCAAAATTAAAGCATAGGAATCACAACCAAAAACTTTAAGATTATAATAATTACAAGGGTTACATGTCCATCCCTCCTCAGGAATTTTGCATTCTATTGTTGTTGATGGTGATCGATTCATGAGATAACAAGCTATAGTTGTTTCTTTTGCCCATAGATCTTGCTACAAATTGGTGTTACTAAGCATACTCCTTCCTCTCTCTAGAAGAGTCATGTTCACGTGTTCAACAAATCCATTCTATTGAGGAGTATAGGAAGTGGTTTTATGCCTATCGATCCCAAATTCCTTGCAATAATTATCAAACTCCATTGACGTAAATTCACCACCATTATTTGTTCTTAAACATTTAATGGATCTACCAATGCTCTTTTCCAATAAATCTCTAAATTGCTTGAAAACTGTAAATACATCAGCCTTACTCTTTAGCATATAGATCCACACCTTCCTAGAGAAATTGTCTATAAAAGTTACAAAATATGATGATCCTCCATTTGAAATAGTAGGGGATGGTCCCCAAACATCACAATGGATATAGTCTAGGATTCCTTCGCTGGTGTGTCTTCTAGTTTTAAATCTCTGCCTATTCTATTTTCCATAAATACAGTGCTTATAGAAATCTAACTTTAGAGACTTTAGGCTAGGAAGTAACCTGCAATCAGTTAATACCTTTAATCCTTATTCACTCATATGGCCCAACCATTGATGCCACAGTCAAACAAAATCACTTTCGTTCTCAAGACTCAGATACTGTTGTCACATGATATGATTCAGTCCTCCCTTCTAACAGAAATAGGTTACCAACATTCTTTGCTTTCATAACTAGTAGAATTACTTTGTAGACCTTCATAACTCTACCTTGAACAACAGTCCTATAACCTCCTCTATCTAAGAATCCCAAAGAGACTAGGTTCTTCCTAAGATCAGGTATATGTCTTACATCAGTTAGTATTTTAATAGTTCCATCAAACATCTTAATTTGAATGCTACCAATTCCCACAACTTTATATGAAATATAATTTCCCATGTAAACTACTCCCATTCTATCTAATTGGACTAGAAGAGTATTGAAAGTATTTAGATGATAGACTATTTTTGTACCTTCCTTCATGCGCAAACTATACAATTTCCTTTTCAGGAAGATCTTGTTTGTCAAGGATTTTGTCATGTACAGACTTTCCAGCTTTGACCACAAAACGACTGCTATCTTCTATGTAAAAATGTTGAACAATACATCGTTGGCCAAACAGAGGTGTATGGCACTCATTGCTCTCGCATCCATCTCATCCCAGTCATCGTCTGTTATGAATGCATGATGTTTCACTTTTCTCAAAAGTGTCTTCACCGCGCCTTGTTGCACAAGTAGATCATTCATATTAGCCTTCCAGATCTCGAAATTCTTCTTGCCATTAAACTTTTCAATTTTGAATTTTTCACTCTACATCTTTTTCATTAGATGAAACATACAAAACAAACATTGTTGCTTGTAATAATCAATGCCCTTCAAAAAAAATGTGAGAGATGGTTTAAATTCCACAAAGTTTAATACAAGATTTAATAATTTTAAACCAAAAACACTTTAACTTTTAAAACCTTATACCTCCCACCTTTTATATATTATATATAATCGTAAATATAATAAACATTCACTCCATTAAAAAAATCCTTTTATAAAACATCCTTCATACCATACCATAAAACAATTCTTCATACCATACGAATATATTGAAAATGGAGGTCAACTCTCCCATCCACTAGTCGTTTAAGGAGATGAGCGCTCCCATCCAACACTGAGAGGAGCGCTGGTCTTGAAAACTCAAAGTGCGTGAAGGGTAGTACCAGAGGAGCGGACCCCTCCAGAAGGAACCCAAGCGTTGATGCATAAAATTCAGTGCTCCCACAAATAAAAGAAATCTTGCCCCTTCAACATGTGCGCCTCAGCACGCTGATGTAAAACCAGAGCTCCTTCACCCTGCTCAGTCCATGTGCATCAGTGTCTTGTCCATGCTCGTCGCTCTCATACAACTTGTTGCAATTTGACAAATGTGGAAACAAAAATTAACATGAGACAAAACACAGTTACGCAGAAATAAAAGGCACAAAGATTTAACGTGGTTCACCCAAGGATTGGGCTATGTCCACCAAGCAAAGGTATTGGTTTTCTTTTATTCAAATCAAGGAGATTACAACAACTCACTCACACCTTTCACCACTCCATGTTTTCCTCTACAGGCTTACATAATTTATATACAATTACATGGAAAACTGCTTATAGAATGCGCTCACAACAAATTCTAACTTGGGCTGAATAGTTACAACCAACACTGAATTTTTGGATCTAAAATCCTAATCATAGGAAATTTTTTGTCATCATTTCCAACAAAGAGGACCACAAGAGTGCAAAGGTTGTTTTATGGAGAAGTTCTATTTTGTTTTTTTAAAAGAGAAAACAGTCGAAAGGTTGTTCCTCTCCTAGCATGCAGAAAATAAAAACCCAATGAATAAAGCCGAGTTTCACACACAAAATTTTTGGGAGGAGCTTCAATCAAAATAAAGGCTAAAAATGTTGAGACCAGAAATTGGAGATAAGAAAAACGTAGTGATTGAAAATCATCCGAACACAACCTAAATAATAAGCAAAAATAATAAGGTGCAGAGATAGAAATGAGATCACAAGTTGAGTGATCAAGAAGTAAACACCAAAGCACAGAGAATAAGCAAGACACAATGAGGATGAAGAAAATACATAAGTTTTAAATTAACCATGACTTCTTTATTATCAATCCACACAAACAAGTGCACACGCATCTAGGTAGGGAGCCAATACAATTTTTATCAACATATATATTCACATCCTTTTAAAACTACTTTCGATGCAAATTTAACACGCATACCATAACCGAAGGCGTCGAATTCGAAGTGTTTGTCTCATGTTCGCTCTTCATCCCACTCGAGATTGCTAACCAGTGAGACCTCACCGATACCTCCCAACCAACGCTAGGGGTAATCGTTTTTACAATAAACCCCCCGAGCTGCAAAGGGTCCACGCACACTAAAACCATGGAAAAATCTAGCTCCTAGCTCGCCTCACAAGGTCGAGCTACCACTCGTTACCCGAGTTGGGTATCCCAACTCCCACAAAATAAATTTAGTCAAGATAACATTTTGGAAGCGTAACCTTACGCAAACCATACGTGATCCATACCCCTCCTCTGCCATCCATTTTATAGATTTTTCAAGTGATTAATTTCTCAAAACCTCATTAGATTCCTTTTTTATTTATTTAATCAAGAAAAACCTCCCCCATACAAATGTTGGATGATCCCCTAGCTGCACTAGAAAATCAATTTATTTATTAATTAAATTTTTCTATTTCCCTTAGCCACCTAAAAGCGTTCCTAAAAATGTTCCTCGGTGTTCCATTATTCCCTTACAATTCTTAAATTACTTACGACTTACTTAAATCCTAGTTGAGTTCATAAATAGAAAGTTCCAAAGGCTAGATTCCTTACTAAGTTAGACATTCCCCTTTTTCCTTAAGTTTCCCCTTTTCTTTAAGTTTCTCTTTTTCTTAAAGATTCCCCCTTTTTCTTTTTAACTAAGTTCATAATTAGGATGTTTAGACAAACAAAACCATTTACCCTTTTAATAAACTTAATCCTCCATTACAGTTTTTACTTTAATAAATAATGTTTGAATTTCTTACCCCCCTTCTTGTTTCATGTCTATTTAGTTTTTCTTTGTTCACATGTTCTACTTAGACCTAGGTTTTAATTTCACTAGGTTGGGTGACAGTTTTTAAGGGAACAATTAGTCATTAAAATTTACTCATACCATCATCTATTTTAAGGTCGACTAGGTCCTAAGGAGGCATAGTTTTTTAGGTACCAAGTTTATTAACTTACCCGAGTTAAAACCGCGACATGCCCTTCAGGACACACTACGTGCTCCAAGGGTGGCACTCACCTCTTTCCGTTTTATTTGCATGACATGCCCTTCAAGACACACTATGTGCTCCAAGGGTGCCACTTGCCTCTTGATTGAATTTGGTAGATGTCAAATCCCTGGAGTCAATACTTCACCAGGTGATCTTGTGGGAGACTAAGGGTCTCCAAGGAATAAGGACCTTTCATTATTTCTCACCCCTTAGAATCATCATGAGCGACTGTCATAGTCTTCCCTCATGACATCATGGGTCTTCTCAAGCTAGGAAATCGTTAACCTACAATTCGAGCCACAACGGGAGTGCTAGTAGGTTGTGGCAGGGATGCTGCCACACCTCTCCCTCAATGTCTTTGGTTGTCATGCATGATCCCTCTAGTCCAAATGTGAGTCTGATTAGCGATATTTCGTCACCTTGGATCCATCAACAAACATGTCAGCGATCCATAAACAAAATCATATTATATCAGTTATATGTCACATATGCAATAACAAAAATATGCAAACCATAAATAGTTCACTCCCTTACTCGATCCAGATTCCTAGGAGGTTCATCAATGTTGTCAGCATCCTCAACCTATCAAGATTCTTCCACACTCAGGAGAACACAATCAATAGCACTTGTCTATACATAATAACATAACATAACATCATAAATCAAAATCTCATCATGAGAATCCATAAGTTAATGAATCACTCATATAATGAACCGGATCACTTGCACACAAGTGTCCTTAAAGAATGAGTCACATCCGACGTGCGCGAAAGAGCGGGATGTTACACACCTACTTATGAGTTTTATTCCTTATCTATTGATGAGGTGTTGTCATGATCCCTTGATGAGTTGTTAGTGATATCTAGATGTAGAAGTGGCCAAATTCATGTATTATAAATTGTTATCATGAGATTAAAACATGAGTAGAGAATGTCACAACATATTTTTTTCTAGTTCTTGTCTTGTCTTGTTTGTGCTCTGTTTGTTAACAATAGTTACTATTGACTTCTCAAGATTTGGATCTTGGGAAAAGAGTGCATTCATGGGTTTGGATCATGTTATAATATTTCCTTCATGGATTTCCTGTTTTCATGTACAATAATGCATAATGCAACAAAAACATTAATATTGAAATTATTGATAAACCTACTTGTATACAATGTTGAATAATTAAATTGTAGAATATTTTGTTTTTTATTAGGATAGTAAATAGCTTAGTTTTTAAGTTACTAACCTATTTCAAATGGTTATATATATATATATATATATATATATATATTTGTATGTATAATATTAAAATTATTAATAAAGTTTTTTCCTTTTTTTTAGAGCTAAAAACATAGCCATACAATATAAGATACAAAAATGGTACATATGTATTTGGTGAAGGCTTACCATATGGAAAAATAGGTCCTCCACTTTCTAGATATAAGCATACTCATTCATAGATTTCAGAATTATCTAGTTATTTATCGCTATACATAAATATATAACGACATTTACTATCATACTATAAATGAAAATATAAACTAAGTAATAAGAGACCATTTTGGAAGCAAGCATTAGGAGTTAGGACTCTAGCATCCATAGGCTAGTTCACTAGATTTTCTACTTCCCTCCCTTCCCCCTACATTGTACCCGAAGGATGGGGGTCATTATCTAACTAGATGGGGTTTTCTTATGTTCATGTAAAGCTAGAGGAACCATATTTACGGTCCATCACACCAGTTCCATCTATCATCTCAGAAACACCATTTTTTTATCCTGAACATAGATTTGAACACTACCAAAATTTCCATACGAGAATTCTATACTATGGAAAATGTATTTCTTTTACGAAATCCTTTATTCCGAGACATGAGCTATAATAGATTTTAATAACCAATATATGTTGATGATATGAAATAATTCTATATCTTGGGTTAGAGAAAAAGTTGAGTCTTGACTTTATCATTTAAATTCGGCTCTTAAATCTATTCATTAGATATATTTTATCATCTTCCATTTACTATGCTTCCTATTTCTTTGAGTTCATCTTTTACAAACTCATGAAACCTAGAGTGAAAAAATCACTCCATTACAAAGGCTTCTTTCTTAACCTAAGTAATGTATTTGTTTTCCCTAAGTTTTAATTCCTTTAGGGTGCAGGATGTTTGTTTTTTAAAAACTTAAAAAATACTTATCCATATTCATAAATGATATCTTAATAAGACATTAAATTAATTAATATTTTGATTCAAATAAATATTTAATTATATATATATATATATATATATATATATATATATATATGATTAAATAATTTTAAAATGTTATATTTATCTCCAATATTTACGTATCCACATATTTAAATTTTAATTTAAATAATTATTAAATAATCTTAAATAAGGAAAATGGTCCTTGCAACTTTTCTTTGAGATACTAAAAAAAAATAATCTTAAATATTAATTAAAGACAACTAGTTATCGTATATTTTGAGTTATTAGAATTTTATGGTTATTTTGTTTATTAGAGTGTTTTTCCAAACTCATTTTCCTATTAAACTTTAATGTCTTTTTTTTAATTATATTTGAAATTAGTTTATATATATATATATAGATTAAAATTATATTATATTATATTTCATTTTAATTTTTTTTAACAAAATATTTCATTTTCATTTTATAATTTCATTTAGCTTCATCCATATAAAACATATAACCATTTTTTACATTTATTTATTTAAAAAATTTCAAAATATTTATTATCTAAGTGAACGATAATAAATGGATTAAAATATGCATATTATGTCAATAAAATATGAAAGAGTAGCATGATAACTTCCATGTATCTATGTGTTTTCAAGGTTACACATATAGCTTAATCAAGGTTACACTTGGTGTATGTATATTATTTTTGGTGATTTTTTTAATTAATAATATTATATTGTGTATAACTATGTTGACAAAACCAACATTGAAATGAAGATTTTTTTTGTTTCTTTAATTTCACTTTTACAATTAAATCAAATTGTAATCGAATTCAATACAAGCAATGGATATGAACATTGGATTCTCCGTGACTTATGTCAGGAAAAAGAATGGTGGGAGGAGTAATATAGAGGATTAGGGTTTATAGTGGAGATTTTTGAGAGCAAGAAGGGACATGAGTTGAAAGGGTTTGAACATACGATGCAACATTTCAGGATCTACGACATAGATGTCATGGATGGAAGAGAAGGAAGTGTCCTCCTCACATATGATGGGTCGAGGATGGGATGAGTCTATGATGTTCAAGGATGTGGTACCGGGTAGATCTGAAATGACCATAAAAATGGGGGCCATAATTGTGAATGAGGCTCTTGTAGGAGGGGACCAGGGAACAAGCCACATGGAAAACAAAATTGAAATCTATGGGTCATTCATATCTGCAAACACTGCAAACGTGTATTCTCCTCATGTCCAACCATAACATGAGGATCCTCCATCAAATGATAAATGTCACTCACATAATCCCTCAAAATGGTTTTCATACATGACTGGCTTTCTGATTTGGAGGATGAGGGATGTACCCCACAACTCTACGCAAACATGCTCAACTTACATCCTGGATTCTTGAAGGGCCCTTTGCATGCTCTTCAAGGAATCTTGGGTAATATCAAACTCCTAGGTAAGTCTGTCAACTTCCTCCCCCTTTCCTTTAAGCGCATCCTAATGCATCCCACCAAGCATGAGAAGATGAACTCTATCCGAAATTAGGTGTAGGTAGTTAGACTTTATTACTACCACTGCCTCTCTAAGTGTATGGAAACATGCAAGGGGTGGATTTCCTAATAAACTATCATGTGCCCCTAAAAATCTCCAATAACAATCTACCAGCAATGTGTGCATTTCATCAAGATGCCTCATGGTTGTCACGATCATATCCTCACTGACCTTCAATTGCAGTTCCAAATAATTTGACTCATGCAATCCAACATCTCTACCATGTTGACATACTGACTCACCAATACTGCTCCTAAGATCAAATGTGGAATCCTCGTCATCATACACAATGACATATGTTGCACTACTCTTATCATCACCCATATGCACACCCTTAAGGTGAGTCCTTTCTCCAAATAAGAATTGTCATGTGTCATTGATCCATCGCCCTTAGTTGTATCTACACCCAAATCATCATGAATTCCATCATGAGTCTAAGATGATACCTCCTCCTTATGATCTGAAGTGTTATCCTCCCATATACCATATGTTCTCACGGCATGACCCTCTGATGGTGTGTCTAATGTTGTCATCCTTTCATTCTCATCACACAGATCCACACCCAAATCATCCTAAATATCATCACAAGGAAAATATTCCACCTTCTCCTCACGATATGAAGTGATATCCTCCTGTATACCACATGTGATCAGGTCAAAACCCTCCGGTGATATGTCCAATTCCATTATCCTGTGATCCTCATCGCACACATCCTCATCATGGATTGGTGTATTCTCATTCTCGAATTCAATATGTGACCCTGTCAATCCATTAATATGCAATGATGTTTCCATCTCCATGAAAATATTGGCTCTACTTTCCTCTTTATTTTGATAAGTTTGCCAATTTTGATAATTGCACTCATGAATTTCAACAAGTTTTTTCTCCAAATTATTATCAGCTGAAAATTTCTTCTTATGTTGATCTGATATCCACTCTATCAATGATGCAATTTCCTTCTTATTATGTTTTGGTATCCTTTGCAATTCTTGCAAAAGTTTTACCCTAATCGTTTTTGGGGTGTCCATCCTCCTAGACCAATGAAAAGATACCACTGCTCATAATTTTTTCTTCTTACTAAAGACCCCTTAGGTTGGGACGAATCTCTTCTTTGATACCACTTTAATATCCCCAAGTAGAACTACCAGGAGCTTAGTGGTTTATTTTTTTCCTCTTTGGGATGTTCTAACAAACAGTTTGTTATTTTTCCTTCTTAGTTGCACTAGGATAGTTTTGTAGAGTTTTGGAGGACAAAATTGATAGAAATATAGAAAATAAAAGATACACAACAAGATGTAATAGAAGTAACACAAGAAATAGACACAAATACATCAGATGTGCATTTTATTTAAGTATATAGTTGACCCGAATACAACAGATGGTCAGAGCTTGAATAGAGATGGAAGAATAATGTGAAGTGGTTGAGAATATGCTCAAGCTTCAAAAACAAATAGATATATAAGCTTCATTGAGCCTCCAATAGATGTATACAAGAGATATGATGGACTACGACTATTTCCTTCCTTCAATATGATGAATAACTAAGCAAAGATGCACCCTCCGTCGCTGGTCCACACCCTAGAAACTTGGATATGATGTTTTGACCACGCAAGTTCACAAAAATTACTGCAATATTGTAGTTTTAAAGAAGATGAAATCATGAAAATATATCCCCTAGATTTAGTAACAGATCTTAACTCTCCCACTCAATATCTCTAAGGGTAAATGTGCTCTCCCTCAGGAATTTCACACAACTAGGAGAATAAATGGATATGACATGAAAAAACTCAATAAAATGATTATAAAATACACCCCAGTGTTAGATATCACTTATGAAGTGATATCTCTTCCATATTGAAGGTCCACAATCCCCCACTAACTCTTCTCTCATGTACAATGCACCCCAATACTACAAAATAACCCCAAACCTGCACTTTCTTCCACAATCTACTTTTGAATCTAATTTGAAACTAAAATAGAATGGTGACGGTGGAATATTTCACCAACTTGACCAAGCTTGGATTAGGAATAAATGAATCTTTCACCTCCTTACTGATCTCCAGGGTTTATTCACTCAAAACCCTCAAAACGTTCAAGCTTCCATAGCTCAAAGATAAAGTGAAAATGACCAACAACATAAAGAGAGAATATAATTCCCTATCTCTCTTTTATACCCCATTTCACCTTTTTCCATTCAAGTGACTTTTAATTCATCTTTAATATTTTTCATGAAATCACTTTATTAATTTATTGAACCTTTTTACTCCAAAAGGTGGTTAATTCACCTTTATGATTTCTCTGACCATTGCAAGTCACTTTTCATCATCCTATCTTGTACATAATTTCACCTCGGTTCCAATGAGCTATTAAACTAAGGTATTTGTCCAATAAATGATCTCCAAATAGTACCTTTAGTGTGATTAATTAAAATATTCTTAAAAATAACCCTAAATTATGGAAATCATTGAAATGCCACGAAACCAAGAGCAGATTGTTGGAAAATGATCCTGATCATGAAATATGGTGAGTGCCTATCCTAGGCCCCATTCCTAAGATCATTGTTATCCTCATTTTACTCCTCTATTCAATCTTACATAAACTCAAAAAGTCTCCCCTAACTGCAAGGAAGGAGAATCCAAGAATAGGAACATTGCATATGTTTCCACTAGTTCTTATCTTGTCTTGTTTATGCTCCATTTGTTAACGAAAATTAATATTGACCTCTCAATATTTGGATCTTGTGAAAAGAGTGCACTCATGGGTTTATATCTTATTAGAAGATTACCTTCATGGATTTCTTATTTTTTATCTATAAGGATGCATAATGCATCAAAGAAGTTAATATTGAAATTATTGCTAAAGATAATTGTATACAATGTTTAATAATTATATTGTAGAATTTTTTTTTATATTAGAATTCTAAAGTGTTTTAGTTTTAATTTACTAACCTATTTTAAATTTTAAATGGTTATATATATTTCTTTTATGTATAATCTTAAAATTATTGATAATTTCTTTTCTTTTCTTTTTTTAAATCTAAAAGCACGGTTATATATTTATATTATATACAAAAATGGTATATATGTTTTTGGTGAAGGCTTTCCATAGGAGAAATTTGGACCTCCACTAACTTAATAAGATCATACTTGTTCAGATTTTTCATAATTATCCATGTATTTATTTCCATACAAAAATAAATAATAACATTGACTATCATACTATAACTGAAAATATAAATTTTACTATCATACTATAACTAAAAATATAAACTATGTAATAAGATACCATTATGGAATCAAGCATTAGGAGGTAGGACACCAACATCCATAGGTTGGTCCACTCGATTTACTACTTCCACCCCTTCCTCCTGTGTTGTACCTGAAGGATAGGGGTCATCATCTAACCAGATGGGGTTGTCTTCTGTTCTTGTAGAGCTAGGGAAACCATATTTATGGTCCATGACATCAGTTTCATCTATCACTTGAGAAACAATAGTTTTTATCGTAAACATGGATTCACACACTACCTCAAATTTTTTCATGCAAGAATTCTATACTATGGAGAATGCCTTGATGTTATGTAATCCTCTCCTTTGGGACTTCATGTATAAGAGATTTCAATAACCAATATTTCTCGATGATACAAAAGAATTATGTATCTTGGGTTCGAGAAAAAATTGGGTCTTGAATCCGTCTATTGAATTGCTCTTGAATCTATTCATTAGATAGATTATGTCGTCTTCCATTTACTCTGCGTTCTATTTCTCCCAATTCATTTTTGGAAAACTCCTGAAACTTAGAGTGAAAGAGTCACTCTAGTGCAAGGGATTCTTTCTTAACCTAGAAAATGTATCTGGGTTCCTTAAGATAGGATTCCTTTAGAATGTAAACCCTGTGTTTCTTGAAAAAATGAAAACTACTTTTATATCTTAATAAAATACAAAATTAATTAATCTTGAATATAAGTAAATATTTAATTTCATATAACTGTAATTATTCTTTTATAAAATTATATTTATTTTACATATATATATATATATATATATATATATATATATATATAAATTAATTTTATAATCAAATAATTTAAATGTTGTTTTTATTATTATATTTATCCACAATATTTACATATTCACATACATAAATTTTAATTTACTAAATTACAAAATAATCTTAAATATTAATTATTTAATATGATTAGTCATTTTTTAGAAATTTATATTTATATAGTTTATTGGAAGGATTTTCCATATATATATATATAGTTTAATTTAATTTATTTTCGATAAAATAATCATTAATTTTGATTTTGAAAATCCATTATATTTGATGATGATGACGATGATGATTAGCGTCCACTAAGACTTAATTTGTCTATCGGATGTTAAGATGGTAAGTGATTACTTGTGATTCTTTAGAATTTTGTTTCTATGCTTGAAAATCATTAAGAGAATATTTCCAAGATCACGATACTTTTGTTGAGTTAAGAGGTTAGGAAGGTTGGTAGTGTGAGCAATATTTTGAAAATGAGATCTAATATGGGTATAGGCTGGACAATCTAAGAGAAAGTTCTTTTCATCTTCAACCTTCTTAGTGTCACAAAGGTGACACGCTCTTTCATCCCATGGCGTTTTAGGAATTGACCAATGTCCAGTTTCACTATGGAGCCCGTGAGAATTTGTTCTTATCTTAGCAACGCTTATTTTTTTCTTTACACTTGGCAAAACAGATAGGTAATTTTGATCTTCTAGATTAGGGTTGATTACATCTTTATAATACCTTAATTTTCTTTTTTCCTCTAACTCTTTATCACACCATATGTTTTCCTTAAATTTTTATTTGGCATTTTTTTTAATAGTGTCTTTATTCTGCAAAAATGGTTTCTTCCATGATTCTCCAATAGTTTAGCCAAGACTGGGCATCTTTATGCCATCTTTGCTTGAGTCGATTATAGTTATGACTCAATTTTGAAACAATTTTAGGTAACCTCTTGTATCAATTTTACTTAAAAAAATTCAAAATATCAAAATATTTGGATGAATAATAATAAATGCACTAAAATATGCATGTTATGTAAATACAATCTCAATGCCATGAAACACTAAATTACATGTATCTATGTTTTTTCAATGCTCAACATATAGCTTAATCAAGGTTTTACTTGGTATATGTACATGTCTATGTAATTTAAATTATTTTTGATGATTATGTGAAATAATAAGATGATATTGTATATAATTACATTGAGAAAACCAACAATGAAATGAAAGTTTTTTTTTTTATTTCTTTAATTTTACTTTTACAATTAAATCAAAATGTAATGAATTTTAATTGAGTAATGGATATAAATAGTAATACAAATCTATTATTATTATAACAAGAAGTATATTTCATTTGGTATTTCAATGATGGATTTTTATTAAGTAAAATTTTTTAATACAATATATTATTTTGTTAAAATAATTTTTATGTCAATTTTGTTGTCTACAAATCTAATAATCCATCTTGCTTTATGTTATTTTGTTTTCTACAAATCTCATAATCTATATTTTTTTGGATAACTTTTAATAATTTTAATTTCATAATTTTGTTGGTGATTATTTAAATTAATATCATGATATTGTGTATAAATGGATTAAAATATTCATCAAAATTTATAAAGAATAAATATGTGAGGCAATCCTCCAAATACTTCCCCTCATTTCGGGGATGGTATGGGAAGTAAATCTATTGCTTGCATATTTGGAAACGTAATCTGGAGGGGACATCAAGTGAGGCCCAATAATATCTACAAAGGCATCAAGCTCACAGACCTGACCTTGAGACCTCTTGCTTGTAATTCATAAAATTTAACCACTTGAGCTAACCCATGAGACTTATAGATAACCCAAATTATGTTATGTGTTGTTGAATAAACATAAAAACACCAGACATCAACCTATTCATTTATATGTTGTATATGAGGTAACCATTTAGGAGATAATCCTTGAGTGGATCAATTTTCATGATCGGTATAATCCAACACTTATTTTGATTCTCAAAAGTCTCATATTGTTAAATGACATTTTGATTTAGAAATAACCAAATAAATCACAAGAGACTTGTAAAAGTAAGGGACTTTTAGAACATTGGGAAAATATTAGCTTTGATGTCACTCTTAATATTATTGAATAACACAACAAACTATGTGCCAAGGTTCACTAGTGTCAGAACATGGATAGTGGAAAAAATGGGTTATAGAGTTCATAGAATGGAATTCCTTGCACATAGTAAATGGATCCCTAGTCCAAAAATATTTCTAATCAACGATGTAGGTGAACCAATTCCATCTTAACTTTGGAAACATGCATTTGGATGTACAAGTGAAATTGTGGACATATTATAGAGCCATAATGTTAAGTATTGGAGTTGCAATGTTGCGCATGAATTATTAGAAAAATATTTATCTATTGTTTTCCAAACATGATAAAAATGTCAAGTATACTCACAGGTCATGTTGTGTTAAACATAGTGACCCATAAGTGTGTATCTTCGAGAAGCACTACCTTAAGGGGATAAACTAATCTTAAAATCTAGATGCCCAATACTTGGCTATTTTTGCAATTTTTTTTCTTTAAACATACGGGGAATATGATTTATGATACACCCAAGTATTTTAATTATTGTCCAAGGGAGATATTTCTAATCATCCAAGGTTATGAAATGCATTCCCTTTTTGGTTTCAAAAGATATTTCCATATGGCCTCAACCTTGTACAACCATGTATATTGTTGGGAATTGAGTTTCCATATCCTATTTATCCTCTTACATCAATTACTATCTTGGTGACAACCCAATGATATCTTGTAGCCATCAATATACTTCTTGAAGCTCTAGGGTTGAATCTTTCTCTATCTGACAACTAGGTCTAGGACCTTATAGGATAAGTTTAAGAAAGATTTTGTCTAAAATGAGGATTTAAATTATGTCCATGATTGGTCTCATTAGATTGGTTTGTAATGAATCCCTTATGGTTGGTTGACGATTCCATTCACTTGGTTGAAATGCATTCAAATCATCAAAAAATTTCATTTTTTGGGATAGTTTCATTGAAGGCTATCTCTTTAAAAATAACCATTGATGACCACAAAAATAGAGGGAGACTAGAGTAATTTCATAAGAAAAAGTTTGTTGACATGAACGAGGGAGTACAGGGTAGAAAACAAAGGTCTATCAATGTGGGGTGGTGCTAAGTTAACCATAAGGAACATCGATTCATTAAACATGGTGTTAGATTTTATTTATTTATAAAGCATTATTGTTACTTGCGTTCTTCTACTTCATTAGCATTAACACACCTATATATATATATATATCCAGTACCGAGAAGTAGAATGATAAACAAGAGACAAAAATAACACAAGAGATTTATCCTCAGAAAACCCAAAATGGGGGAAAAACCCAACAACCTTTCTTACATAGATTTTGTTCACAAAGAAAGTCCAAACAGATAAACCATAGCACAAAGGATATCTCAACTAGAAATATCACCACAGTTGCAACAACAACACTACACCAATATAGTGCACCTCCTCAAGGAGTAGCACATAAGAGAGAGATACCAAAACAATGAACAAGAAGAAACCGAGTCATTTCACTAGCTGCATCAGCTTCTCCAAACTTGCACCTTTCTCTTATGTATCTAGGAGAGTGTCTATGAGTGAACAAATGAGATAATACACCTATTTATTTATAGTCTTCATGTCCTTCTAGTTGGGTCGAATTTGATTCTGGGAATGTGTCTTTTCATTATTCTTTATTCTTTTGGGACAACTTCTCTTCTAGGGTATTTCAACATCTTTCCAACATATATATTGCTTCCATAATATTATCTACATCTAAGAAGGGTCATCTAGGAGGGAAATATCCTCCCACAACTACCAAAACATCAACACTCCATGTTAGTTAGAGAGGCATATTTCGCGATGTATTCATCTAGTTGTCCACTGACTACTCTGTAATAAGTTGGTAGCACACAACTGCCACAGTTCCATCAGTATATGAAATCATCTGTCATAGTGTCTACAATCAATTAACAGTCAACTACTATCCATGGACACAATGTCTCTCACCTGCAATCAAATGATAGCTACAGAAGTTACCACGATGCAATACAACAATCTCTATGATTATGAATCAATCAACTAGTGGTGCACAACCACTACAATATTCTCTCAGCCATAATCATATTCTACCACCTCCATGAGTATGCAACAATCAACTAGTAGCACACAAATACTATAATATGTCCTCATCCATAGTCAGGATCCATATGACTATGCAACAATCAACTAGTATCACAAAGCTACTACAATGCCATTAACCATATTCATACCTATGATTATGCATCAATCATCTAGTAATAAACAATTACTAAAATATGCCATCAACCATAATCATAGTCAATGTCTCTATAACTATGCAACAATAAGCTGGTAGCACACAACTACTACAATATGCCATCATCCATAGTTATAGTCTCATCTAGTGGCTCGAAGATACTCCCATAGTCCTCACGACTATACGTTTGATGTTTCTTCTCTCATCAGGTCTGGTAGTGCATAACCCCCTGAGTCACCTCACATGACTAATCTAGGGAACTGTTGGCTAGAGGGGTTAATTGGCATAAGAATAAAACAACACACTTCCCTCTCAATGAGAGTGGACATTTTGCATCACGTCAATCTTGTCTTTGGAGCACCTCAAGTATTTTCATCTCCTAGTCAAATCATCATGACTAATAGGAGAAAGACTGTGCCTAGACCATTCACCACTAGACAATCAGCATGGATAGTCTTGTGAGTGAATGTATCATTCTCCCTTGGTCAAATCAGCATGATCAATCTGGAAGAATGTCTGCCCAATGCTACTCATTTGTCCATCACCTTGGATAAAAGGTTGGTGAGAATGTCTATAATCTTCTCGTCTATGGATGTCTACTGGAGCTTCACTAGTCCCTTCTACATCGTGTCTCATGGCTTTCAATAATGACTTCTATATACTCTTCCTCTATTATATTGAGTTCCACTAGCATCTGCGTCCTTCTCAACCATAAGATCACACTGATCCCAAACTAAAGAAACATCCATAAGTACTCATTCGATCCACTGTACTCCCTTCCCATTCAGATTATGTATAACCCTGCAACTTCACATGTCCATCCGAGGTATATTTCAATCCTAATCCACTCGTACTATGTAGGTATCTCAACATACTTTTCCCTTTAAACCAATGCACATGTCTCGGTTCAACCATGTACTAACTCAAGGAATTCACTACAAAGCATATGTCTGGTCTGGTGTTAACTAGGTATATTAAGGATCCAATTAGTTGTATATACATCGTGGGGTCAACCAAATATGATGATGAGCCACTCAAAAGCTTCAAATGTATATTCATGGGTGTGGTCATGGACTTGTAGTCCATCACCCTGAATCTCTACAGGATCTCAACAATATTCTTGGCTAAGGAAAGTCTTATCTAATATCGGCAACACCTCCAATCCCATGAATTAATGCATCTGACATAGATCCTTCATCTTGAACTATGGAGAAGCTCCCTCTTTCACCCAACTATGAGTTTCTCATCCCCTGTCAGAAAAAGGTCATCCAAAGCTCATCAACTAATTGTTTGATCTGGCATATCATGCCCTGGGTTCCTTCTTGGGTCCATACAAATACTTCTTCAATCTTCATACATGAGACTCCTTATCATGTATCTTCTGACTACTCTATGTACACTTCTTCTAGCTACTGGAGCAAGTGTCTTGTCATAAAATCCTCAGGCCATAAAACAAGCTTTGTAGATCTCTATGTTTCCATCTGCAGAACTCTTGATCTTGTAGATCAACTTGGAAGTCACCACAAACTTCCCTTCTTGTCTCAGAATCAAGTTAAAATGTCCAAATCCAAGTCCTTTTGACTGGATTCCGTCACTGAAACAAAGGAATCCTCCAAGGAGGTCTTATATCTCCTCAAAGTCTATCTTCTTGTTTTTCAGTCCTGGAGGACGTCTCTTCCATATGAATCTAAATTTGAATTTGTATCTGAAGAGGAATACTTTCTGAATGAAAGTATATAAGCCACTAAATCTCTCTGATATCAGGCTCACACTAAGTCTACATGCTCCCTCTGAATCTTGACTCCCTGTGAGGGTATATATTCTTCGTAGTCATATTCTCCCTCTACATCTGTTGACTTCCTCTTTTCCTTTATTACATGGATGTGCGCAAATCTATGTTTGGATAACCTGCTTCATGTCTTGGCTAGAGACCATCTAAATTATTTCCTCCTGCAATCATCATTATATTTCCCTCTCAAAGATATTACACATGACCTTCCCAGAATAAGAAACAAGAACAATAATATCTCCACGGTAACCTCCATGGAGTTTACAAAATAACCTTCCTAGAATAAGGTCAACCAAGAACATCTCCTAGAGGAGATCATTTTATCTTGTAAACAAGTGTATTATTAATATGGGAATTTACTTAATGGTAATTGTATCGATAATAATCAAGTGTTACTAAACTATCAATAACAATGGAAATGATAGAATTCCAAAGATTGCTACTCTAGGTACAACATAGACTTAAACTTCATCAATATAAGGAAATATCAAACCTGATATGAAAACTTGGAGTTTAGTTGTTGCTATTCCACTTGGGTTTTGTTCTATAGTTTCTCTATCTTGTGCTTGGAAGAAATATTGGCTAAAAGGCATACTCTTCATCCTACTCTTCAACATCTGCTACATGTGCATGGTGCTTCTTCTTTCCTTGTCATTTTTTGCTAGTAGAAATCCTCGCTTTGAAAAACCTCAATTTCTCAAACTTCACCAAATTGTACATTTAGGGTTTCAAGGGGTGCTCTAGGTTAGGGCGCATTGCTATGTGAAAGAATTATTCCCAACGTCCTTGGGATAGTGCTCAACGAGCTTGACAAGGAATTGTAGCTACAAGGTGCTTCAAGGTGTTGTACTAGTGATCTGCCTTGCAGTGGTCAAATGATTTTGAAGGTAATGAACTCTGAAACCATATTGTATTTTACTTATTTACAGAGCATTAGTGTTACTTTTGTTCTTTTACTTCGTTACCATTAACATATATATATCTAGTACTAAGCAGTGGCAACATAAACAAGAGAAAAAAAATAACACAAGAGATTTATCCCATGAAAACCACAAATGGGGGAAAGACCCAACAACCTTTCTTCAATAGATTTCATTCACAAAGCAAGTCCCAACAGATGAACCCTAGATCAACCATAAATATCACCACAACTGTCGAAACAACACTACACCAAGATAGTACACCTCCTCAAGGAGTAGCACATAAGAGAGAGATACCAAAGGACTGAACAAGAAGAAACCAAGTCATTGCAATAGCTGCATCATCTTATCCAAACTTACGAATTGCTTTTGTGTAGCTGGGAGAGTGTGTGTGAGTGAAAAAATGAGCTAAGGTGCCTCTTTATTTATATTCTTCCCATCCTTCTAGCTGGGTCTAGTTCTCTTTTGGGAAGGTATCTTTTCATTATTCTTTATTCTTCTGGGTCGACTTCTCTTTTGGGAAGGTATCTTTTCATTATTCTTTACTCTTCTGGGTCGACTTCTCTTCTAGGGTATTTCAACATCTGTCCAATGGATCTCTTGCTTCTGGAATCTTTTCCACATCTAGGAAAGGTCATCTAGATGGAAAATATCCTCCCGCAACTACCAAAACATCAACACATGGCAGAATCAATGAATGATAACACATAGGGATAAACTAATAGAAATCGAGATGGAACAACAATGTTGCTATATGCTTGTTGGAAAAGTTAATGAGACCATTGTCAATGACATAATAACAATTTTGAATGTTTTTCAAGCATCATATCTAATATGGATGCTTTTTCTAAAATACAATCAAATTTACTCTTCTATCTATTTAGACTTATAGATGTATAAAGGAAACCATCATCTTTGCTAGGAAATTAAATATAAATTTTTTTATTTTTTATTTTAAGTAATAAAAAATTATTATTATTTGTTGTTGTAAATATCGAGGAGAAGAAATATATACTTCTAGTAAACTTGCCATGTAGTGTTTGAATTCCTTTCCATCATCTTTTTGTTCCTCGTGGCTTTGTATTTTAAACGTTTTGTTGTGTGTTAGTGAACACCTTTGGGCCAATTACCTAGGTTTTCGTGAGTCCTCTTCCCTCTCGTTTTCAAGGATAATATTTTGTATTGGAATAAACTTTGGCCATGAGGATTTGCATCCACATTTGACTCTCCTTTAAGTAATATTCATTGTATGAATTGTGTGTCCACACCAATTATGCACTTTCTGATTGTACGAAGTTCAAACCATAGACTAATTATAATGCAATAGGTATTAAGGTCAAATCCTCGACCATCTAAATTGTTAATATTGTTGGACCTCACTCGATATCCCCACTCGATTATACCTTCCATTAAAAAAAAAGAAAAATTCAAACCATAATGAAATTATATCAACCATGCGATTGCATCAATTAGTAAAATTATCAACCATGCAATTCCATCATGTTATATCAACCATTGGATTCCACCAATTAAGTAGTTTGTCATCACATTATATTATATTAACCATGCGATCACATCAATGAGATGCTTTAGGATTCGATAAATTTATATTTATATAACCATTAATGTTGGCTACGTTAAGATCTTTCATCAACATGGTTCGATATACGTATATATACACCTTTCTTCGATTGAATTGAAAAATCTGTCTTCAATTGAATACTCATTTTTTGGCTCAGGAATCCATATTTCCATACTTTCAAAATTAGGAACAATGGATTTGGAAACTTTAATGAATGAAATGAAGCATTCTATCAAGTCAATGGAGAAATCCAAATTTTATCGAGAATTCTTGAGACAGATGAATGACTCCCAGATAATGGGAGAAATGCGTAGGGTTCAACAAACAGACGTAAACCATGTGTCGTTCCAGATGGTTTTGTATGGACTCAGAAGTATTGAGAATAGCAGTTGGCTCTCGCAGTACTAATGAAGAAATATTCTAAGTGGATCAGCGAAATAGAAATTTACGATCCTCTTCTCAGTCCCCTTGATTGGGAAGTGATCAAGCATTTGGGGTGCACGTGTCTGTCCCACAACGAAAATGCAAGACGCACAACATGATAGATTGTGAAGCAAAAAGAGATGCAGAGAGAAGAGAATAGTATATTGAAAAGTATGAAGAAGTACAAAACTCAGAATATGGTTACAATGTAAAATGGTTGAGCTATATATGCTCAAGCAAGAAAGAAAATAGAATGTACAACTGTCCAGTATAGTTGGCAGTGTACAGTCAGACTGTTGAGGGTACAATATATTTAACACTCCCTCTTAGACTCAACAGTTACAATCATCAGCACTGACTATGCCAAAGTGTTGTCTCTGAAAATCAAAAACTGACTTTCCTAGTGGCTTGGTGAAGATATCAGCAAGCTGATCTCTAGAACCACAAAATTGTAGTGCAATGTCACCATTATTGACTAACTCGCGTATGAAATGAAACCGAGTGTCCATGTGTTTAATTTTCTTGTGAAACACATGGTTCTTGGATAATGCAATTGCTGATGTGTTGTCACAGAAAATAGGAGTTGGATCCTTTTCTGTTTGTGACATGTCTTTCAATAATCTTCTCAGCCACACAGCTTGACATGAAGCTGAGGTAGCAGCTACATACTCTGCCTCTGCAGAAGATATTGATACAATCGGTTGCTTCTTCTATGCCCATGAAATCAGGTTCGTGCCCAGTTGAAAAACATATCCTGATGTGCTTTTCCTATCGTCTAGGCTGCCTGCAAAGTCACTATCGTTGTAACCAGAAAGTTGATTACAATCAGATGTAGTGTACCATAAACCAAAATGTAGTGTTCCTGCTACATATCTCAAAATTCGTTTTGCCATTTTCCAGTGTGAATCCTTGGGTGA
>ML777681.1:556141-714836 GCA_009831015.1 Picea engelmannii
AATCATTGTTTCATTCATTGTTGATGCACTCTGTGCATAAGGTTGATTTAGATTTGCAGTTCTAAGGGTAAGGGGAAACATCCTATTTGGAGTCATAAGGATTTCAGAAATTAATTTTCTGCTGGGTTTTCTATCATAGATTTCACAAGATGCTCCCTCAAAAAGTACCTTATATCCTTTTTCAATGAGCTGTCCTACACTTAACAAATTATGTTTTAAGTCTGGTACATGGTAGACGTTGATTATGTCTTTCTTTACATTATGTTTTGTAAGAATAGGAACAGTTCCTTTTCGTTGAACTTTGACTAAATGATCATTACCAAGAGTAATATCAGAGGAAATTGAAGAATCAAGGCATGAAAGTAATTCTTTGTTACCTGTCATGTGATTGCTGCATCCACTGTCCAGCAACCAGAGATCTTTAGGTTGTTGTTTAGTTTTGTGGCATGAGAGAAACATACCTCTTAAGGTGTCTCCCATATGATTTGACACATGTGCTCTGCCTGAGAGCTGATCTGCTTGCTTCTTCCTGCATTCAGATTCATAGTGCCCGTAATTTTTGCAGAAATAACATTGTATGCTAGTTTTGTCATTAGACCTTCTCCCTTTGCCTCTTTGAGGCTGGAAATTCTGATGTTGATATTGTTGTTGATTTCTTTGACCTTGGAAATTCTGATTTGGATATTGTTGTCTGTTCCCTCCACTGGTATGAGGGTTACCTTGATTGTTCCCTCTTCCTCTAGTTCTTCCTCTGCCTTTCCCTCTTCTAAATGAGAAATGAGTTTGGAAGGCAGTGGAGATTGACTCATCTGTGAGATGTAGTCTTGTCTCATGTGTCACGAGAGAACCAATTAGTTCATCTGTTGAAAATTTTGACAGATCCTTGGATTCAAGGATGGCTGTGACAACCATTTCAAATTTCTTGGGAAGACTTCTGAGAATTTTCTCAACTATTCGTTGATCAGTGATGGTTTCACCAATGAGTCTGATCTGGTTCACGATGCCCATGACTCTGGTCATGAACTGATCTACAGTTTCAGACTCTGTCATTCTGAGAGTCTCGAATTGTGTCCGTAAGGACTGCAGTTTAACTGTTTTTACCCTGTCATTTCCTTGGTAGGAAGATTTGAGAATGTCCCAGGCCTGTTTGGAAGTACCAACGCCTGTGATTTTCGAAAAAATCGAATCATCCACCGAGTTCTGTATCCATAATTTTGCTTTGTTTTCCTTGGTCCTTAGAGTTGCCTGAGCAATTCTCTGAGCATTTGTCATGGCAGTGAGGGCGGCCGGATCTGGTTCCACATATCCAAGATCCACTGGTTCCCAACATTCTTGGGCTTGCAGGAACGATCTCATCCGAAGAGACCAAAATTCGTAATTCTTTCCCAAAAGAATCAGACCCTGAGTTGGTCCCAGATTGCTAGACAATGCCATATATAAAAAAAATTGTAGGAAAAAATAGAGGGAAAATTGTGTATTTACCTTCGATCTCAGAAACGTCGATTTGTTGATGGCCGAGGGGAGCTTATCGGGATTGAATTGGCCCTTTGGTCTCCTTGCAATGTGACCACGCATCTTTCTTTTAAAGCGCTATAGGTTTTTCCCGTTTCTTTGGCTTACAAATCGTCGTAATGCGAGAAAATCGCTTTTGGACTTTTCAACGGTCCAGATCTGCAGTGATCGGACGGTCCAGATCATATCGGGATATCGCGAATCGGGATTTCACGATTTCTGATGTCGAGGTTGTCTGACTCCTCGGTTCCGTGATCGTCGATTTTTCGATGGCGCTGTCCTATCGGGACTTTTCCCGATGGCTTCGATCTGCGACACGCGTCCTCAACAGATGGACGGTCGTGATCTCTCCTCGTGATTTCGCGATATGTTATGTCCCAGACCTCTTGTTGCCAGGATCCGCGAGATGCCAGATTCCGAAAAAACCGATGAAGTCGCTTATCGAGACTTTTCCCGAAAGCTTCGATCTCTACCACGCATCCTGAACAGATGGACGACTAGATTTGCATCGGGGATTTCACTGGAAAGAAACCCGATCACTCGTTCTCAGGTTTCCCGATTTGCCGAATCCCGATATGCCGATGAACTTTCTTATCAGGATTTTTTCGGGCTTTCGGATTTACGCCATGCGTACAAGATAGATGGACGGTCCTGATGCATCCTCGGGATATCGCGACATACGATGCTCCAAATCTCTGTCAACGTGAAACCCCGAATGCCAATACGCTGACGGTGCCCTTGATGTCCGCCACGTGTCCGGTAAAAAATGGACGGCTGAGATCTTATCGGGATTTCGCGTATCGCGATTTCATGAGTTGCGATGTCAAGTTTCTTTGACAACTTGAAACCCCAAATGCCGAAATGCTGACGGGCACTGCGATGTTCGCCACGTGTCCTAACAAACGGACGACTGATATCTTATCGCTATATCGCCTATCGCGATTTCGTGAATTGCGATGTCAAGTTTCTTTGACAACTTGAAACCCTGAATGCCGATATGCCGACGGGCTAATCTACTGCCACCTGTCCTATGAGATGGACGGCTGTGATCATTTCGGGATTTCACGATTTCGCGTATCGGAGTTTTTGGAGAGAGGATTCTTTCGCTCCTCCAACTCTTGATTCCCGATTTTGCGATGGGATAGGATCTCGCCACGTGTCTCTTGATCGGACGATCAAGGTGATGTCAGGATTTCACGACTTCACAAGTCGAAATCACTCCTGTGCACTGCAGAGGACTAAACCTCGTGCACCTTCTTACTGATCCAACGGCTGTCAGTCCTTTGCGCAAGATTTGACGGATGAAATTCCTTCACCCTTTCCGCGCTCTCCTCATCCCTTCTGATCTGGTTTCCCGCCTTGGAACCGTTCGCAGGACGAATTTCATGGCTTCAATGGCAGTTCTTTGCGCCTGAGATGCGTTCTATCCCGAATTTAACGGAATTTTCTCCTGCGGAAGAAAAGATTCGTGAATCTTTCAAAGATTTGAAAGAATTTCATGAATTCTTCATTCTGAGCTTCAATATTTAACAGTTGTGAGGGAAATTTTTGAGTTCTTTAAAATTTCTCGCCTCCTCCGGCTTTTCTTCGTCAATTTTTGACGATTCTTGAAAAAATTACAAGAATCTTTGGGATTTCTTCTTCTGCGTTCTCTTCGTTCAGGGTATTTTGAGCGTTGTACTCTCTGCTTCCTCCGTAAGCTTGTTACGGTGATCTTTAAAGAGTGTTACGGCCAACTCTCCAAGCCTTGTGAAAAAACTTTGTCGCGTGCTCTCAAGATGCGTGTAAGCTCTGCGCTGTGAGGATCGTGTTGCTCTCCCGACTATGTGAAGAGGCTTACTTATGAAGCTCTGATACCATGATAGATTGTGAAGCAAAAAGAGATGCAGAGAGAAGAGAATAGTGTATTGAAAAGTATGAAGAAGTACAAAACTCAGAAGATGGTTACAATGTAAGATGGTTGAGCTATATATGCTCAAGCAAGACGAAAATAGAAAGAACAATTGTCCAGTACAGCTGGCAGTGTACAGTCAGACTGTTGAGGGTACAATATATTTAACACAGCAGAGGAACCAATGCTATTCTACATGCCACACTGCCTAATGGATCTTTATAACAACGTTCTTCATGCAAACTCGACTGCCCATAATCTAAACAGGATTGTTGTATTGGGAAACCCATTGTCAGCATACAAGCGGAATTTTAAAGATATTTCCATATCCTCGGGCCACCTCCGTCGTGTGCCCAGAGATCATCTGAGGTATATTGTTGCGATTGTGAATGATGCGAGTACTTGTGAATTTGAGGTTCCAGTCAGATATCAAGAGGAAGAGGAGGCAACGTCAGAGATCACAACAAGTACAGTCTGCCACGTCTTCAATGATTTTGCTTGGCATTTCTTTCCCTTCAAGGGTACCCAAAATGATCTCGATGATCTATTTAGAGAGGCTGATGTTATGTGAACAATAATATATTGTGGCTAAGACTAGTCAAGGTTGATGTTCTGTTAACAGTAATATATTGTGGCTAAGTCCAGGCTGATGTTATGTGAATAGTAATTTATTGTACCATGGCCAAGTCCAGTCAATTCTGCACTCAGCTATGAATTTTGCAATGAGTTTTGTGCTCAGCCATTATGTTTGAGTTAAGTTGTAAACAGATCTATATTTTGTGTTTAACTGTTTGATATTTTGGGTTTTATATTTGTACCAATAAATAATAATAATCACAAAGTTTGAGACACAATGTATATAATAAGACCAATAAAAAATAATGAAAGTTTTTTAGCTTTATTCTTATATTAAAATAATAAAAGTCTTTATATTTATGTTAATAAAGTTGTTTAATATAATAAAAGTCTTTATATTTATGTTAATAAAGTTGTTTAAGATTGATTAATTACATCATTTTCATATATAAATATTGTGTTGAGACATTCATAATGCTTCTTTTTTTTATTAATTTATTTTAATTTTATACTAAATTTTAAACTATGATAATTAATTTAAATGGGTAGAAAGAAAGATATGTAAACTACAATTCAAATCTATATAATAATACAATGAGTTTCAAGATACGGTAAAGACGTATTGTGGGAAGACAAATCATCTTTCAGAAAAATGTCAAAAGAAGAAGGTTAAGTGAGCATTTCATTATGGTTGGATAAGCTCTTGGAAATGGAATCAACAAGTAAATAAGATACAAACGTCTTACTCTCTAGTCTAGACATTGGTAAAGATGCATTTGCATAGAGAAATGACAAAAAAATAATTTCAAACAACTATTCTAGATGATTTTGGGCCTGATCCGGGCCTAGTTATACATATTTTTGAAATTGAAACATGAATCCAAAGATGGTACTCTCTACATCTCAACAAGGAAGTACATTGATAAAACAACATGATACTCTCCACACCTTTAGGAAGGGGGGATATTCTCAAAATGGCTAGTGGTCAACCAAAACCACCACATTGTTCACATAAAAAAGGTTCGTGCTCAACCAAAAAAACTATCAGATATCATTAAAGAATAGAAGAATCCAAAAGACCAATCTTGGATGATCCGGATTTAGGAGTGGAACGAATTGATTATAGATTGAATACCATAAACACAAAGATAGATTGAATACCATAACACAAATATTCAGTGAAGAATATCTTCTATTAAATAATGAAATATGCTGAAACTGTAAAACTACAGAACTGGAACTTGCTTTAATGGTGGTAGCTATCTATGAGAAGAGATGTGGCTTCTACGCGCATCCCTCTGAGTAGAATGGATTACAATGAGTCTCCATAGGCCCTTTTCATATTACTCATGAATGCCAAAAACCTAGACATCCAAAAACCTAAACCTAGAAGGTGAAACACCAAAACCCTTGTCAGCATATTTGATATATTGTGGCGATTATGAATGATGAGAGTATAGTGAGAGGAGGCAACGTCAGAGATCAAAACAAGTACATTATGCCACGTCTTCAATGATTTTTCTTGGCATTTCTTTCCCTTTAGGGGTACCCCAAATGATCTCGATGATTTATTTAGACAGGTTGAGGTTCTGTGAACAATGATATATTGTACCATGACTAAGTCTACTCAATTTTGTGCTCAGGCTTTATGTTTGGGTTAAGTTGTACACCGATAAATATCCTATGTTTTAACTAATCGATATTTTTGGTTTTATATGTGGACCAATAAATAATAATAATCACAAAGTTTGAGACAGAAAGTATATAATAAGACCAATAAAAAATACTCAAAGTCTTTTAGTTTTATTTTTATGTTAAAATAATAAAAGTCTATATATTTGTGTTGATAAATTTGTTTAAGATTGATTAATTACATCATTTTCATGTATAAATATTGTGTTCAAACATTCATAATGTTTTTTTTATTTTTTATATTAATTTCTTTTAATTTTATACTAAATTTTAAACTAATAAATGATCATTAATTTAAATGGTAGAAAGAAAAATATGTAAATTACAATTCAAATCTATATAATAATACAATGAGTTTTCAAGACATAGGTAAAGACGTATTGTGGGAAGACAAGTAATCTCTCAGAAAAATGACAAAGAAGAAGGTTCAGTGAGCAGTTCATTATGGTTGGATAAGCTCTTGGAAATACAATCAACAAGTAAATAAGATACACAAGTCTTATTGTCTTCTCTAGAGATTGATAAAGATGCATTTGCATGGAGAAATGATGAAAGCAATATTTCAAACGACTATTCTAGATGATTTTGGGCATGATTCAGGCCTAATTATACATATTTTTTGAAATTGAAACATGAATCCAAAGGTGGTACTCTCTACATCTCAACGAGGAAGTACATTGATAAAACAACATGATAGTCTCCACACCTTTAGAAAGGAAGGATATTCACAAAATGGCTAGTGGTCAACCAAACCCACCACATTGTTCACATAAAAAAGGTTAGTTTTCAACCAAAAAAACTATCGAATATCATTAAAGAATAAAAGAATCCAAAAGATCAAGCTTGGATCTCTTCAAAAAAATTCTCTTTGCACCTGATAGGGGAGAATATCAAATAACTAGGCTTCAAGTTTTGAAATATGATTGGTAATGTTTCATACATTTCTTCATCAAAGCTCAGTTTGGAAGCTTTAGATTTAAAATTAAAAATGATACCAACTATTATTTCCTTACTGTTACAATTATTTAGACTTGTGATAGAGGGAGGTATGTTAGACTATGAGTCCTAAACAATCACATTGTTTGAGACACATAATTATGAGTCGTAATCCTTATCCATTGATGAGCTATTGTCATGATCCCTTGATGAGTTGTCAGTGATATCTAGATGTAGAAGTGGTCAAATCCATGTATTATAAACTGATATCATGAAATTAAAATATGAGTAGAGAATGTCATAAAGTTGTTTTTGCTAGTTCTTGTCTTGTCTTGTTTGTGATATATTTGTTAACAATAGTTAGTATTAACTTATCAACATATGGAGCTTGGGAAAAGAGTGCACTGATGGGTTTTGATTATGTGAGAATATTTCCTTCATGAATTTCTTGTTTTCATGTACAAGAATGCATATGCAACAAAGACATTAATATTGAAATTATTGATAAAACGACTTGTATATAAAAAACTTTTAATAACTTTTTTGAAAAGAAAAGTTATTGGAATAACTTTTTATAACCTCAGTACACATGGAATACATAATAAATTCCCTTTCCTTTAACTAGAAATGATTAATTTTCCTTGTATAAAAAACACTTCGCTACTTTCTATAACTAAGACCAAACTTTTAATTAACTGAAATTTTAAAAGTACCTCTTTTTAATTTTAATCTTACTTCTAAGATTACTTGTAAGTCTTATAATTTAATGAAAAATAATTTACAATTATCTTCACTTATTTATTTTTCCCCTTTTGTCTTGTACCCTTTTTAATTTTAATCTTACTTCTAAAATTACTTGTAACTTTTATAATTTAATGAAAAATAATTTACAATTACCTTCACTTATTTCCTTTTTCCATTTTGTCTTTTCATAAATATCATTATAACTCCTAAACATGAAACTTACTTTTAATTTTTTTTAATAATTTTAATTTTTTATTTTTTTATAGATATTTTAACCTTGAGTTAAACTTTAGCAGTTTATCCTTGATTTATATTTCACTTATTACTTTTATGTTATAACATGTTATTAATACTTATAGCTTTAGTTGGTGGGATCTTAACCTTAATTGAATTGAAATCGGTTCTTGTGCTTATAACTTGAAAATTCCTTTTTAACCTCATTAACCATTTATATTATTGGGAGTTTTTCATATATATATATATATATATATATATTGAAAAGTCACTATTTAACCAATCATGATGGTGGTTGTTGCATATGGAACGATCACTTCTTTAATCGTTGCTTGTACGAAAAATATGGTCCAGATTTGAATAGATTTAAGTGTAGGGACTAATTAAAATTTCTTGCTTTCAAAAGTTATAATCACCATACATAACGGGTGGAATGGTGGTTGTTAATTTGAATTGATGTTGTACATAATGCAATTTTGTGACAGTTGTGTTAATTATGAAGGGTTTGGGCCTTTTTCCCCCTGATTAGCAACCAAGTAATATTTCTTTAGTAAACTGGTAAACTGAATATATTTATATATATTGATTTTTTTTTCAAAAATTACTATTATTAATTTTTTTTTAATTTCTAGTTTCTTCAAGCTTGTAACAAAAACAATTATTTCTTCTAACAACAATTTTTGTTTTTTTCTTTTTCTTCAACCAAACATGATTTTTGAAATGAAAAATGGCGAAGGGCCAGTTTGTGGTCAAATACCAAACAATAAGAGAAATTCTAAAGATTTTTTTAATGTGGCTATTAGTCTATATGGCCAAAGGTCGGTATCAGAAAATGAGGCTCTAATACCACTATGGTGAACCAAGTTGGTTCAATATGTAAATATCCAATATAAATAGGACAATACACAATAATCCATTAAGGATAGTAAATATATAAAATAATAAATGTATAAGATTGTGATGTAGATGATTCTTACAAATGATGAATGGAGGCTTGTATATATATCCCGCATAGGGGTGCCCTTTCATAAGATACATGAAATTTCATATGTCATGTCTCTTCATAATTAGCAATTACTTATTACTTATTTATATTTATTTATATGTACATGTTTATATATATTTATGTTTTTTACAGGATACTGTACTTGTGTGTGATTGTGTATTATTTTTATTCTTGATGGTGTATTGCATCTAGTATTTCACACTAATATTTATTTTGGTGATAATATCAAGAATAAAATGCTCATGCAGTCATGAAGTGAAATGGTGATTGCAACAATTGAGTGTAATGAAGTCTTCTCAAACTTACAATATTTGTAAAATGGTGAAATATTGTCTCATTTTCAAATATTTGAAACAAATTGGAAAATCATAAATCCATCATCTATAAGTTTTTTTGATTCATGAGTTGTATTGCCAACATTAAAGAATAAATAATTGAATATGAAGAGTGAATTGTACAAAGGGAAAAGCAGAAAACCCTTTCAAGACAATAAAGTGTTTTTCAAGTAAAAAATCGATTGTGAATGTTATCATCAAGACCTACCTGAAGTTTTAATAAGGAGGTCAAGTGAGTCATCAAAATCAAGTCATTGTAATCACACTTGAGGGTGCATGATCGATAGTACCTGACACCCTAGGTCACATCAAATCAAGAAAATATGATATAAAAGAAATAAGTGCAAGAGAGTGGGAAAAATGAGTGTGAGAAAAATAACAAATGGGGAAAGAAGGGAATCATTTACAATTTTTCCAACATGAAATCAAGGAATTACAAGACTACAAGCATGAATTCAATAATTGGTTTATTTATATTGGAAATAAAATTAATATGAAAGATCAATTGATTGAAACACTCAAGATAAAATTAATTCAATAATAGAAAAAAACATTCAGGGACTTGGTTGATTCAACAAATGCAACAAATAACCTCATACAAAAGGTTGATGCAATTTGTGATATAGAGGATCTAATACAAAATGCTAATGCAGCTTGTGATACAAATGAGATGATACAAAAGGGTGATGGACCTTGTGACACAAAAGACTTGATGCATATGGTTGATTCTACTTTTGATACACATGACCTAATGATGGACACAAAAGGAACACAAGATATTGATGTTGTTTTCTTAACTAATCATGAGATGGAATCATGCAATGGAATGATGAAGGAAAGTCTCGTTTAATATGAGTCACAAGAAGACAAACATAATCAAATCAATGGTAGAAACACATGAGAATTTGAATATACAAAAGAAGAACATCAAGAATTACAAAATGATATTTTCATGTCAATTATTAGACCTTCGAAAGAATTTCCATTCAACAAATCTCAGCATGGCTTAGGTTATGAATAAGGAAACAACTTTCAATTTCCATATTAATCCAAGCCATTTTAGTTTGTGAATGCAATATTTCTTGAATAAGTTAAGAATATTCAGAATATGTTCCCACATTTTAATTAATTTTGTCACTTGGAAACACACTATTTTGATCTTCATCCTTGTTCTCATTGTGGGAAGAAAACTCATGTCTCAAAAAGTTTCAAAAGAAGAATAAGGTTAATTGTAAAATACATTATGGATGGATAAGCTATTGGAAATTAAATTAACAAGTAAATAAGATACATAAGTCTTATTGTCTAGTCCAGGCACATGTAAACACACATTTGCATTGAGAAATGAAAAAACTAAAGAAAATTCAAACAACTATTCCAATTGATTTTGGGCATGATATGATTCCAATTCTACATGTTTTTTGAACATGAAACATGAATCCAAAGATGGTACTCTCTACATCTCAAGGGAGGTAGTACATTTAAAAAACAACAAGATACTCTACACACCTTTGGGAAGGGAGTACATTCTCCAAATGGGTAGTGGAAAAGCAAAAACACCACATTCATCAAATAAAAAAGGTCATTGGTCAACCAAAAAAAGAATTAGATATCATTTAAGAACAAAAGAATAAAAAATATCAATCTTGGATCCCTCCAAAAAATTTCATCTTGCACCTACTAAGGGGGGATATCAATTAGTCGTTCTTCAAGTTTTTAAGTTCTATTGGCAGTTTTTCAAACATATCTTCATCAAACATGAGTTTGAAAGTTTCATATTGAAGGAAGAAGATGATACTAGTTTCTTTCCTTACTCGTGCAACTATTAGGACTTTTGATAGAGGGGGGTCGATGTTACACTATGATAAAATAAAAATTCACAAATGCTGAGACAACCTGCTTATGAGTTGTAATCCTTATCTATTGATAAGGTGTTGTCATGATCCATTGATGCGTTTTCAGTGACATCTAGATCTAGAAGTGGCCAAATCCACATATTATAAATTTATATCATGATATCAATACATGAGTATAGTGTGGAATAAATAATTTGTAATATACCCAAGTAGAATTACCCAGAACTTAGTGGTTTATTATTTTTCTCTTTGGATATTTAGACCCAAAATTTGTTTTTTTCCCTTCTTATTTTATCTAGGATAGTTTTGTAGAGTTTTGGAGCACATAAATGATAAAAATATAGCAAATAATATATACACAACAATATGAAATATAAGAAACACAAGAAATAGCTGCAAATACTTCAGATCTGAATTTTATTTAATTATATATCTAAACTCGGTAGAAGAGATGGTCATATATTGAATAGAGATGGAAGAATCATGTGAAGTGGATGATAATATGGTAAAGATTTAGAAACAAAGGGAGATATAGGTTTCACTGAGACTCCAATAAATATTTATAAGATATCTTATGGACTAGGAGTATTTCCTTCCTTCAATCTAATGAATAACTAAGTAGAGTTACACCCTCCTTGGTTAGTGCACACCCTATAAAATTGGATTTGATGTTTTGACCTCCAAACTTCACAAGAATGACTGCAATCCTATAGATATAAAAAATATGATCTCATGAGAAGAGATTTGTTGGCTTTGGTAACAAACTTGAACTCTCCCACTGAATATCTCCAAGGGTAAATACACTCTCCTTTAAGAATCCCACACAAATGGGAGAAAAAATGAATATGGAATGAAAAAACTCAACAAAATGATGAGAAAAGTTTCCCTTTTGTTAGTTAACACTTTTGAAGTGATATATCTTCCAAATACAAGGTCCATAAGCGCCTACAAACTCTTCTCTCACGGAAAGTGCACCCCAGTTCTGTAGGGAAAACCCAAACATGTTCTTTGCTTCAACAATTTGCTTCTGAATCTGATCTAAAATTGAAATACAATGGTGAGGGTGGAATGATTCACCACATTGACCAAGCTTGGAATAGGAATAGAGGAATATTTTACCTCCTTGCTGATCTCTAGGGTTTACTCACTCTGAACCCTTAAAACATTCGAGATGCCATAGTTCAAAGATACAAGTGAAAATGATCAACAAAATAATGAGAGAATGGAATCCCCTATCACTATTTTATAACCCCTTTCACCTTTTTTCCATTCAAGTGAACTTTAATTCATCTTTAATATTTTTCATGAAATCAATTTATTAATTTAATGAACCTTTTAACTCCAAAAGGTGATTAATTCTCCTTTATGATTTCTTTGGCCATTGAAAGTCACTTTTCATCATCCTATCATGTAGATAATTTCACCTTGGTTCCAACAATATCTTATAGTAAGGTATTTCTCTAAGAAACAATATCCAAATAGTAAATTAAGTGTGATTAATTAAAATATGCTTAATAATAACCGAAAATTATGAAAATCATTGAAATGCCACAGAACCAAGAGCATATTGTGCGAAAATGATCCCAATTATGAAATATGGTGAATGAATATCCTGGGTCCCATATAACTCCTCCAAACTCCCAATCTCATTGTTATCCTCATTTTAATCCTCTCGTCATGCTTACATAAACTCATAAAGTCTCCTCTGACTGCAAGGTAGGGGAATTGAAAAATGGTAGCATTAAAGTCTTTCACTCCCAAAGATTGCTTGTCCTCAAGTAATTTCATCAAAACCCTATGATCAACAGGTTGAACCAAACAAAAACTAATAATGATCCCTAGATCACAAACTAATCTGAATGACATGGAGCACCCATCGCCCATAATATTGTGCTACATTGTGCTCACCCAAGAAGTCTCATGAATACCACCGATCAATAGAGGAAATAGATACTATAAATACTTAGTCCACCCTTCATAGAATGTCCCACCTAAGACACAAATCTAATTCTCCATATTTATAAGATCCTGGATGTAACAACTCACTCTCCCAGTTTCCCAACTGTCAACCCATGAAATCCCAAGAGTAAACTCTTGTAAATCAAAGCACCTATTTCATATCTAAAAATAGATAAAGTATCAAACAATGTAATCCTAGAGCCCCAAACTAATCCTAGAAGGGAACCCCCATGTTGTCGTTGCACAACTATGATCATCATTTTCATATCAATGTGCCTAGTATGAATCATCCATTCTAGTAACCCAAAGATCAAATCCATGAATGGCCTAAAACCAATATCATGAATGATCCCCTAGAAAGGTGTCTTAGTGACGTCTAAATGTGAAAATTCATTGCCAACCTTGATCCCGAGTATCAGGAAGGAAAGTATATCCTTCCATATAGAGTAATTATCAACCTCCCAAGTATCAACGTACCAAAAATACAACATACCAATCATTACCACAAATCTATCGATCATCATCGCCATCTGGCACAATCAACCATTCAAATGAATTCTTGAATCCCACCAAAGAATTGGAATTCCACCAGTCTGAGTGCCTGCTGACTGTTGCTCCACTACAGTGACAAATATTGGATTCTAATCGAGCCTCATATCTAATCCTTGTATGCAATCAATTTATGGAAACCAAATACTAAGAATCAACTCCATGCTCCTACCAACACACATGGAGTAATTTGATATCCCTACTCTTTTTAATGTACTATGGCCACACCAAGGGTATAGACACCATATTATAAAGAAACTCTTCGCTATGTGGTACCTCATGCTCATACAAGTCCCTTGAAAATCCTACCAGAGGTGCATTATACATCACCTTCATAATCATCTCCCTAAGTTTTTCCTCAGGGGATAAATATGTGTCACATCTATAGTAGATTGTGTCATCCCTCAATATGTCTGTGGCATCCTGTGAACCAACCACATGTCTATTACGAGGCTTGTCGATAAATGCTAACATAAACAGATCTCCCTAGATCGACCTAGATCTAGAAAAAAGCGAAACAAAATATCACGCTTTCCCTAAGATATAACCATTAAGTTTATTATTTAACAAGAGAAATGCAAAATACCGTTTAAATATCACTCTCTCCTACCATCGTCATCCTATCTCCACTCTAGTTCTCTTGTGATATTGAATCTACAAGGGAACACAATCAAACCAAAGTGAAAGCAATATAATATACTCAACAGGAACCTATGTATGTGATCAAGGAATCATACAATAAAACAAAGAAAGTTTTATGAGAAATAAACATATCATTGTATCATATTAAAATGAAATTTGAGATTACAACCAAAGCCTTGATGTTGTGAGGTCCCCTYTTGATGACTCTTTGTTCCAACACACACACTTGCTCCAACCCTGAATGAAGAATATACTTAACCACTTGATGAAATGAAAGGAAGCCCTCAAGTATGAACTAAAGTACAATTCCTCATCCAATTATTTCCCTATTTAATATTCATTAACCTTAAATCAACCTTAGCCTTTTCCATGAGAAATCCCTCTTTATATAGGGGAAAGAGAGATGGTTGAAGAGATTAGGATGATCCCACCAAATCATAGAAGAGACTAATATCCAAACCATTCGGATGCCACATCATCTTCTAGAAGATCCCCTTCTAGAACTTTCGTAAAACTTGACCTTTTTTTAGTATTTTGACATCGCCACACCCTAGCTGTAGAGGAGAATATGGAGATGTCGTAGGCCAACTTAAGGGCAGGGGGCAACGATTAGGCATCATCGCACCCTATGTATAATTTATTTGCGACGACCTTTCTTAATAAGGTTTTTAAGAAGAGAAAGTCAGTCACTTCCCTCATGGTAAAAGACTCTTTTTGGGAACATGAACACATGTTTGTCAATGGATCACTAGGGTAAGCACAATAATGTGTAACAATTGCCTAAATAAAAAATTCCATGTTGTGTTTATAATACCCCCTGTCTCACCCAACTATCTCAAAGGATCCTCGCATGTCCTATTGTATATACTAAGAGCATCAAAGAACATAAACACAAATATATGCAACTGTAATAAAATATGGTAAGTGGTAGGTGCATTGTTCAATCCCAAGGGTTTGACGAAAAGATCATAAAGACACCTAAGAATAGTCTTGTGTATATCCTTCTCGGGTGATATTCCAATTGGATATCATTCTCCAAGGAGTGTACCATAGGATTCATCCCATGCACTAATGAACTATCTGAATAGTCTCTCAGAATCCACTCTACTCCCATACAATGGCATGCCTTCAAAGACATCTCCCCACATAGATGGTCAATCGTACTCCCTCCATCATCACAATTATTTCTACTGTTGGGAGTACAGCCTCCACATTCCATATACTTTCACAAATGAGTGGATCGTCCTCCTTTGGACCATCCATTATCCATCAAGTGAGAGTATTGCTCTCCCCTGAACTCGATTTTCTCCCATTATGTGACACTGTACCCCTCTGCATAACAAAACATGCCATTACACACCACTGCATACTGATGTATACCACTGCATATCATTTTGTATTCTATATTCTTCACCATATCAAAATTTGTACTACTGTCAGATGAACCTAGGTCCCAAATGGATATGTCCTTATCTATAATATACATGTACCCACAATATATCAATGCCTATAATTCCATGTTTTATAGTCCACAAGGTATATGCTCAACTGTCTCATCAGTGATCACGACTTGAGCCTTCAGTGGGCTCTCGAAAAGAACCATCTCCTTATCCCCATAATAGGAAAAAACTAAAATCTATAGATCATACCTATCAGAAAACACATCAAAAACTATAAGCTCCTCATGTCCAACCATAACACGAGGCTCGACCATCAAATAATAAATTTCACTCACATCATCCCTCGATATGGTTTTCATATGTGACTGGCTGTCTGATGTGGAGGATGAGGGATGTACCCCACTCAAATCTACACAAATCTACTCAACATGCATCTCTGATTATTGAAGGGCCCTTTACATGCTCTTCAAGGAATCTTGGGTAATCTCATGCTCCTGGTTAAGTTTGTCAACTTCCTCCTCCTTTCCTTTAAGCGCTTCCTAGTACATCTCACCAAGCATGAGAAGATGATCTATATCATAAATTAGGTTTAGGTAGTTATAATTTATTACTACCACTGCCTCTCTAAGAATATGAAAATTTGTAAGGAGTGGCTCTCCTCCCAAACTATCATGTTCCCCTGAAGCTCTTCAATAACATTCTACCACCAATGCATGCATGTCATCAATATGTCTCATGGTTTTCATGATCATATCCTCACTAAACTTCAACTGCCCTTCCAAATAATTTTACTCATATGAGCCAACATCTCTACCATGTTGACATACTAACTCACCAATATTTCTCCTAATATCAAACGTGAAATCTTCATCATCATACTGACTAGCATTCACTACACTACTCTTATCATCACCCATATGAGAACCTTGTAAGGTGATTCCCTACTCCAAAGATGAACCGTCACGTGTCATTTCTCCATCGCCCTTGGGTTTATATACACCCAAAACATCTTGAATCCCATCATGAGGCTAAGATGGTACATCCTCCTCATGATATGAAGTGTTATTCTCCTGTATACCAGATGTGCTCATGTCATGATCCTCTGATGGTGTGTCTAATGTTTCTATCCTTTCATTCTCATCACACAAATCCACACCCAAATTTGAAGGCACCCTAGTATTTGCTAACACTTATGAAATGAAATCTCTTCCACATCCAAGGTCTAGAAGCCCCCAAAAACTATTCTCTCATGAAAAGTGCACCCGAGTACTGTAGAAAAACCCCAAACCTACAGTTTTCTTCCACAATCTACTTTTGAATCTGATCTGAAACCAAAATAGAATGGTGAGGGTGGAATCTTTCACCACCTTGACCAATGGTGGATTAGGAACATAGGAATTTTTCACTTTCTTGCTGATCTATAGGGTTTCTTCACTCAAAACCCTAAAAACCCTAAAAACCTTCAAGCTGTTATACCTCAAAGATACAAGTGAAAATGATCAACAACATAATGAGATAATATAATTCCCTATCTCTCTTTATACCCCTTTTCAGCTTTTTCCATTCAAGTGACTTTTAATTCACCTTTAATATTTTTCATGAAATCACATTATTAATTTAATGAACCTTTTTACTCCAAAAGGTGATTAATTCATGTTTATCTAGATGTAGAAGTGGCCAAATCCATGTATTATAAATTGATATCATGATATTGAAACATGACTAGAAAATCTCATAGTCCTTTTTTCTAGTTCTTGTCTTGTCTTGTTTTTGGTTTATTTGTTAACAATAGTTACTATTTACTTATCAAAATTCAGAAATTGGAAAAAGAGTACATTCATGGGTTTGGATCATGCGGGAATATTTCCTTCATGGATTTCTTGTTTTCATGTACAAGAATGTATAATCCAACAAATACATTAATATTGAAATTTTTGAGAAATCTAGTTGTATACAATGTTTAATCATTAAATGGTAGAATGTTTTTCTTTTTATTAGGATAGTAGATTGCTTAATTTTAAATTTACTAACATATATATATATATATATATATATATATTTTATCTATAATAATAAAATTATTAAAAAAAAAATTATTTTTCTTTAAAGCTAAAAATATAGCCATACATTTATATTAGATACAAAAATGGTACATATTTCTTTAGTGAAGGCTTTCCATATGGAAAACTACGTTCTCCACTTTCTAGATATAAGCATACTCATTCATACTTTTCAGAATTATCTAATTATTTATTGCTATACATAAATATATAAAAACATTTACTATAATATGTAATAAGAGACCATTCTGGAATCAAGCATTAGGAGGTAGGACTCTAGCATCCATAGGCTAGTTCACTGGATTTTTTACTTCCCTCCCTTCCCCCTACATTGTACCCAAAGAATGGGGGTAATCGTCTAACCAGATGGGGTTTTATTGTGTTCATGTAGAGCTAGAGGAACCATATTTATGGTCCATGACATGAATTTCATGTATCATCTCAGAAACACCATTTTTTTATCCTAAACATAAATTTTCACACTACCTCAAATTTTCCATACGACAATTCTATAATATGGAAAATGTATTTCTTTTGTGAAATCTTCTACTCTGAGACTTGAGCTATAAGAAATTTCAGTAGCCAATATATATTGATTATGTCAAATAATTCTATATCCTAGGTTCGAGAAAAACTTGTGTCTTGATAACATCTTTTGAATTCGTCTCTTGAATCTATTCATTAGATAGATTTTATCATCTTCCATTTACTATGCTTCTTATTTATGTGAGTTCATCTTTGACAAACTCATGAAACATAGAGTGAAAGAATCACTCCATTGCAAGGGATTCTTTCTTAACCCAGGTAATGTATTTGGGTTCCCTAAATTTGGATTCCTTTTGTAACAACCCACCCTTTACGACATCAAAATCAATGTGCAACATGATTTTTTTTTCTTTTTAATGTTGCGTTAGAAAATTAAAACATCTCAATAAATAACATCATCGACACATCATTCACATATATTAACGAAACAATTTAATGCATTAACAATAAATTACGACACAATGTCGACACATCATCACGATGAACCACGACATGGATATCGATGTATTAACACATTAATTAACAATATCCCAGTATCATTGCATTCTACAATTAATACCAATGCATAACAACACAAATCATAAATTGCTCAATTCACCTCATAAGAAGAATCATTAGATAACATCAAGTCAACATGAGATAAGATAACGTTACTTAAGTATCATAAGGACAATCATAATAATGATACAAGATACTACCTGCCCAACCTACTTTGCAAGATTATGACCTCCAGGACACATAAGCAATGCTCAAGCCTGGGTTCCAATTGATTTTAACCATTTAAGCTCTCAACGATGACGATTGTTCTAAGGAACAAGGAAGTGTCTAAATATTGTGAAATCAATCACATCTCACTCTAGACCAGACCATCAATCACACATTAACAAGTTTCACTAGTGCAAGAGTAAGTTAGTTACTTAATATCAACATCTTAGTGTAAGAGTAAGTATCAACATCTTTCGTGGCACAATAGCCCAATTACTTAATCATGTACACATCAACAATTAAATGGCTCAAGAGAAACAACTTTAACCTGATTACATGTCAACATACCAAGGGTGCAAGAGTATTCTCAAACTTATTCACGACGCAAGGGAGTTTAACTACTTAACTTGTTGGACATCAAAATTACAATCAAGGTGCAAGTAATCTAACCACATATAATTTCAAGGCGTAAGAGAATCATTAGGTTTATTCCAAGGCGTAATAGGAAACAAAGTCTAACCCAATTATACTATCTCTCGATTAGCATTATTAAATGGTGTGATAATAATCTAAATACTTAATTAATCATTGACCTCAACTTATAAATCACCTTAAATTGAGGCGCAAGAGTAAGGTCAATTTGTTTATTGGGCAAGAGATCTAAGGTCTAACAATCATTTTCTATCATAAATTCCTTGCCCACAAGAAGTCTAACACAACCAATCCTAAATCACCTTAAAATCATAGCACAAGAGATCATAACGCTTAATCGATCAATATAAACCAAAGGGATACATATCCATGAATCAAACAATTCTCCACTCATTTTTCAATTTTTAATGATGCTTTTAATATTGTGCACATATTTGTCTACATTAAAATTAAAGTAGATGGACATAAAAAAATAGTGAAGATTCTAAACACAAGGATTTTCTCTTTTTAGACATTCTATTTATTCTTGTCTCGGAAAATCTATAAAATATAAATTAAGAGTTGTGTCTTAACTCAACTAAAATTCATTTCCATACATAAAATCTTAAATCCATAAAGGTGATTTTATTTCTAGTAAATTGTTTATCATCTTATTCATTTAAATAAATAAAACTATAAATTCATGAAGGTGTTTTATTTCTACTATAATCCTTATGAGCTAACGCATTTAAAATAATAAAAGTAAACTTGTTTGATTAGGTTGTGAGACTTAGACCTTGGATAAACTTGGTCTCGAGGACTTGTTGAAATTTATAAATATACATGAGGACATTGTTAAACTTTTTATATTTATAATATGAAATAAAGAGAAGGGTGGAATAAAGTGTAAAGTAATAATGGTATACAATTTAGTTTCCACTATAAAATAGATGAGGAACACTAGAATAAGGTTCGAAAAGGGTGTTGAAAAACACAAGAAAAATGTTTAATAAATAAAACTACTACGCATTTCCTTAAAATGACTTTTGGTGCTTCATCTCCTAGGGTTAGGTTTTTGGATGTCTAGGGTTTTTGACATTCCTCTTTATTGTAAAAATGCCTTCAAAGCCTCATTGTAATCATCCTCTTTCGAATGAGTGAAGTCATCACATCTCTTCTTAGAGATAAGCCACCACCATTCCAACAAGTTTGTTTCTATTGCATTTTATAGTTTCAGATTATTTCCTTATTGAATAGAAAACCAATTTTACTATATCTTTGTTATTTTGTGTTAAGAACCTGTTAATAATATGTAGTCATTTCATTCTTCTCACAAAATACATATCATTCCTAGTCGATAAATGATCTTCGACATTCATCATGGAAATATTCATGATCGGGTTGTTATTGGTAGGCGTAGGGGGTCCCTAATTGGCCCATGTTGTGCTTGTGGATGAGGAAGCCTGAGCCATATTTTTCCCTTGTGCAAAAGGGTTCATCAAAACAACATTCGATTGCTGGGATAATATCTTCTGGGATTTTGCAAGCCGAGGGCACAGGTGAGTCAGGTGGTTCTTCGTGCATAGATTACATAGATACTTTGAATTCTTCTCCATTTCCCCCCCACTAACATTATTGGTATTCTTTTTATCCCCTTTAACCATCTTATTTCGTTGTTTCTTCTTTCCCTCGATTTGTTGGTTGGACATGGGATTTGTTGACTGCACGCGGTGTACATATGACATATGGGTAGGGGGAACAACCAAACTCAGAGTCTGGTTGGCCATAATCTATTGTATCGACAATTCTTCCAACTGATTCAACAACAAGTCGATGGACTTGCTTTGTGTTGACTCAGAATATCATCACCATGGGGTCTAGACTTGTTCTTGTATTTATTGAGAGTAGACCATGGTTCATCTAGAAATATCTCGTGAAGCATGCCAGACTAAGAGTAGATCACTTCAAGATGTTGGGATCTCACAATAGCCTCCTCTTCTGAAAACACTATGGAAATCTCTATGTCCTTGTATACGTAGAGTACCAAACACTTCAAGAACCGCTCAAGCAAGAAACAAGAGGACCTTGAATTTAATCAAACTCTTTCTACATCGTCATTCTCAAATATGATCAGAGATGTGGTCGACCTTGGTTTTCTCAAAGTTGGTCATGAATTCGATGCCTGCATCGTATCTCACAAGTAATTGGAAATGGTTCAAGAATACCATCACCAATTCGTTAAAGTAAGAGTACCTTGAGACATCAAGCTCAATATACCACTTTTCAACACCCCCTATAAGAGTTCTTTGAAAAAATTGCAACTAGATAGCATCATCCTTCAACGAGTTTGATGAGCACCACAAGTGAAAGGTCATCACATGATCACCTAGATCTTCACCAATATTTCCCTCAAATTTCAGAATATTCGAAGGAAACTTGGTCAGCATGGGGGGCCAACATGAGTCATGACAAATCAGATCATTCAATAATCTCATAAAAGTATGGCAGAGGTGGAGTTGCTAGAAATGGTAGTTTTGGTTGTGAATTATTTACATGAAAAAAAGGGCCCTGGATTTTTAATGGCACTAAGTTTCCAAGAAAATTTCGTCTGTTCGCCAAGGTTTCTCTATAAACCATGGACTTGACCAACAAAGGGAAACTATTTCTATTGAGGTTTCATTGGTTGGCTCCCAAAATTGGACGAAATATCGTGTGCAGGGATTTATCCTTGCATTGTGTTCCAAGTAACTTGGACGGGGATGCCCCCATCCAATATGACGAGCATGGGTACAAAGACTTTCATGGGGTTCCATTGAGTATGGAAGGGGTTTCCCCTGACTGACATCTCTTGCAAGGGAACCAAGCCCTGCCAAGGATTCAAAAAACCTTGTGTGGAGTAAACTCTAGTTGTCACTCCCTTTGAAGGAACAATACCTTGCACCGGTTTCTGTTGACCAAAGTTGGGGTTTCCCCCTATCGATAAAGAGATCGAAGAAAAATTGTTGTTCCCAAACACACCAAACAAAGATAAGGACATAGATCCCACTGGTGTTATATAAGATGAAGGTCCTAAAATACCTCCATTAAACAAGCTATAATTAGCATTCGGCTCGATCAACTACTAAAAAGCACCACTGAGCGAAGGGGATGAAGGAGGTATAAGACCCAAACCATAAGGGATAGAATTAAAATGGAGAGTAGTGCTTGTGGTTTACCCTTTCAAGGGAGTATTTGAGCTCCTCGCCCCTAGACCCATGGCCTATAATGTGGAATAACTAAGAACTGTATTTGTATCAAAGTCGGGAATCCCATATGAGAAGGGATGACATGTCTCATTATGAGTAAATGAAACAATGTATGAATTCGTTAAAGGTATCAGATCACTACTTGAAGTTGAGGGAATCAAGACAATTGTGGTCTTGACCAATGAAGGTGTGAGAGGAGGTTGGATTCCCCCTATAGTAGTAGTTGTAACAGGAGTACGAGGACTCCCAAATGAGGTAACAACATTTTATTCCATTGGCACTCATAGAAATAGCTGGAACTCAGAAGATGTCACCTCGAGAGAGATAATTTGAATCAAGATTAGCGCCAACAAGTCAGTAATAGGAGGATTATCTAGCCTGAAACCCTAAGTTTGAAGGTCAAAGACATTGGATTCCTCCAAAGTCGGAAAGTATCCTATCGGAGTTGGCTTGAGCATAGTTTATGGTGGCCTGGTCGCTTCGAACAACCCTTCTTGATCAATTATTCTCCTCAATGGTTGAGGAGGTGGCTCCAAAGTAACCACTGATAGGCCCTGAAGCATTCACAAATGACGGAGTTGTTGATCTTCCACTTTGTGAAATAATCAAATGACACAGTAAGACTTGAATAGAGTAGAGCACGAATAGCACAATAAAACATTTCCTAAAGATAAATCAAGCAGTTGAATAACTAGTGAGAAGGATGGTTATGCCAATTGACACTAGAGAAACTAACTGGTACAAATAAAACGCGAATGCAGAATAACCTTGTGGGTTTAATATACGAAGTGCGATCCTAAGTCCACCCTAGGTATTGTGGTATACCCTCGTAGTCACCTATGTAAGTCCATAAAATATGAGAAACTAGGTTTCTAGATCATAGTCAATTATTAGGCGGGTAGAGTTGACAGTCGAGAATATCATAATGAGAAAGATAACAAGTTTGAATCCCTTTAGGGGTATTGAAAGCAATTGGTCCATAAGACAATTGAGGATATTGAAAAAATTCGAGGTCCATGAAGTTCTGTAAGAAAATGCAATCGGTATTGTTCCCAAGAAATACCCTCAATACACAAACCCCACTATGTTTAGTCCAACTTTTGACGGGTTATCTCCTATGCCTTTCCTCACACGACCTCTTGTTTACCACCCATGTTAGACGGGGATCTCGATTAACTCTTACAACACTGGACTTAAAAAACTTCCTATCTCATACTCCAATGTCTGTTTCAAAGTGGCCTTGAAGATTTTCCTCTTCACACCTAATTCAAGGCCCTAAAACCCTAAACTAGTCAATGAACCCTACAAACAAAAAGTCTAATATATTTTAGATTACGTGTTAATTTTAAGGTTTGATTTATGCAAAGGGTTCGGTAGTGAAACCAGTGGTGTTATGAAGAGACGAATAAGGAAGAGAACTTTAAATCATTTTAAAGAAAAAGATACTTGAAAATTAAAGGAATGCTTGTAAACAACTCTTTATAAATTCGACTTTTCTAATTGAAATTTTAAGATCTTGTAAATGAAGAAATCCTAAAATTTGCTTTATTTCGACTACAAGCTACTTATATTTCAGGTAATCGAAAAGAACATTGAAATGAAGACTTTTTTTCCTTTTGCAAATAACAACCTTGACTACTTTACCAAACTAAATGCAAGAATTTTTATTTTATTTTTAGATCTGCTTTAAGAAGAAAAAGATGAAGTAATTTTTTTATTTTTATTTTTTTTCAAAGAAAGAAACATTGATTGTATTGGGAAACCCATTGTCAACATACAAGCTGGATTTTAAACTTATTTCCATATTCTGAGGTCACCCTCGCCATGTGCCCAGAAATATTCTTAGATATATTGTGGCGATTGTGAACGATGTGAGTTACTTATTCAACAAGTATCAACATCTTTCGTGGCACAATAACCAAATTGCTTAATCAGGTACACATCAACAATTAAATGTCTCAAGAGAAACAAATTTAACATAATCACACATAAACATACCAAGGGTGCAAGAGTATTCTCAAACTTATTCATGAAGCAAGGGAATTTAACTACTTAACTAGCCAGACATCAACATTACAATCAAAGTGCAAGTAATCTAACCATGGATGTTTATAACACTACCTAATGGATATTTATAACAACGTTCTTCATGCACACTGGACTGTTGATAATATTAACATGATTGTTATATTGGGAAACCCATTGTGAGCATACAAGCTAGATTTTTAACTTATTTTCATATTCTCGGGCCATCCCTGCTGTGTGCCCTGAGATATTTGGTTTTAAACTGATCCGATATAGTTCTTTCCCTTCAGGGATACCCAAAATGATCTCGATGATCTATTTAGACAGGATGATGTTCTATGAACAGTAATATATTATGGCTAAGTCCAGTCAATTCTGCACTCAACCATGAATTCTACAATAAGTTTTGCGCTTAACCATTATGTTTAGATTAAATTGTACACTGATCAGTATCTTTTGTTTTAACTGATCGATATTTTGGGTTTTATATTTAGACCAATAAATAGCTATGTAATTTATACTTATTATATATCAATATAGTTTTATTTTTAGTTTTGGATTTATCATTTATTTTTTAAATTTGAAACTCAAAATTTTGATGAGAATAGATATTTGTGCTTTAAAATCAATATATGTAAAGTGAAATATAATATGGGTTATCATAAAAGGAAATATATTAAAGCATTAATAATATATAACCTCAGTGGGCCTAATGGTTAAGAACATGTGTTTCCTCTTAAGAGGTCACAAGTTCAAATCCAAAGGGGGGTAGGGTATGTATACCTCCATAGACTTTACCAGTCAAATCGCTAGGCAAAGGAGGGTCCCTTGTCCCACAAACTAGGGGGTCTCCTAGACCAATTTGGTGTGGTGGCTTGGTCGTGACCTTAAAAATAGATTATTATTATTATTATTATTAAAGCATTGTAATTTCTGAAATATAATATGGGTATATCATAAAATGAAACATATTAAAGCATTGTAATTTTTTAAAATAACAAGTATATACTAATATCATTAAAAAACAATGTCCCCGAGGTGTAGGACAGTCAGTGATGGAGTGTGTTGTTAAGCCACTCCGTGATGTTAAAGTCACCGGTTCGAAACCTACGTGGACAAAAAATCCAACCATGTTAAGGGTTGGTGTGGCTCAGGCCGGGTGCGATCCCCGAGTGATTTTGACGGCTTAGATTCCCCTGAGTCATGGTTTCTCAAGACACAGGTTAATCGCATAGCCAGCAGGTTCCGCACAAATTAACAAGCAAAAAAAAAATATCATTAAAAAATAATGAAATTCTTTTACTTTTGTTTTTATTGTAAAATAATAAAAGTCTATATATTTATGTTGATAATGTTGTTTAAGATTGATTAATTACATCATTCTTATATATAAATATTGTGTTGAGATATTCATAATGGTCTCCTTTTTTTATATTAACTATTTTTAATTTTATATTAAATTTTAAACTAATAAATGATAATTAATTTAAATGGGTAGATAAAAAAATATGTAAATTACAATTCAAATTTATATAATAATACAATGAGCTTTCAAGACATGGGTAAATACGTATTGTGGGAAGACAAAAAATCTCTCAGAAAAAATGTCAAAAGAAGAACGTTAAGTGAATCATTATTGTTGGATAAGCTCTTGGAAATGGAATCAACAAGTAAATAAGATACAAAAGTCTTACTTTCTAGTCTAGACATTGGTAAAGATGCATTTGCATGGAGAAATGACAAAAAAAAATATTTCAAACAACTATTCTAGATGATTTTGAGCATGATCTAGGCCCAATTATACATATTTTTTGAAATTGAAACATGAATCCAAAGATGGTACTCTCTACATATCAATGGGGAAGTACATTGATAAAACAACATGATACTCTCCACACCTTTAGGAATGGAGGATATTCTCAAAATGGTAAGTGTTCAACCAAAACCACCACATTCTTCACATAAAAAAGGTTAGTGGTCAAAGAAAAAAACTATCGTATATCGTTAAAGAATAGAAGAATCAAAAAGATCAAGCTTGGATCCCTTAAAAACAATTTCTCGTTGCACTTGATAGGGGATAATATAAAATAATTAGGCTTCAAGTTTTGAAGTACGATTTGTAATTTTTCATACATTTCTTCATCGAAGCTCAGTTTGGAAGCTTTACATTTAAGACTAAATATGATACCATCTATTATTTTCTTACTAGTACAATTATTTACACTTGTGATAGAGGGAGGGATGTTAGACTATGAGTCCTAGACAATCACAAAGTTTGAGACACCTAATTATGAGTTGTAATATTTATATATTGATGAGATGTTGTCATGATCCCTTGATGAGTTGTCAATGATATCTAGATGTACAAGTGGCCAAGTCCATGTATTATAAATTGACATGATGAGTGTAAAACATGACTAGAGAATGTCATAGTCTTTTTTTCTAGTTCTTGTCTTGTCTTGTTTGTGCTTTATTTATTAACAATAGTTACTATTGACTTATCAAGATTTGGAACTTGGGAAAAGAGTGCATTCATGGGTTTGGATCATGTGAGAATATTCCCTTCATGGATTTCTTGTTTTCATGTACAAGAATGCATAGTGCAACAAATACATTAATATTGAAATTTTTGATAAATCTAGTTGTATACAATGTTTAATAATTAAATTATAGAATGGTTTGATTTTTATTATGATAGTAGATTGCATAATTTTTAATTTACTAACCTATTTCGAATGGTTATATATATTGATTTTATGTATAATATTAAAATTATTAAAAAAAAAAAAAAAATTTAAAGCTAAAAATATAGCCATACATTTATGTAAGATACAAAAATGGTACATATTTCTTTAGTGAAGGCTTTTCATATGGAAAACTATGTCCTCCACTTTCTAGATATAAACATAGTCACTCATAGTTTTCAGAATTATCTAGTTGTTTATAGATATACATAAATATATAACAACATTTACTATACTAAGTAATAAGAGACCATTCTCGAATCAAGCATTAGTAGGTAGGACTTTAGTATCCATAGGCCAGTTCACTGGATTTTCTACTTTCGTCCCTTCCCTCTACATTGTACCCGAAGGATGCGGGTAATCATCTAACCAAATGGGGTTTTCTTGTGCTCATGTAAAGATAGAGGAACAATATTTACGGTCCATGACACCAATTTCATCTATCATCTTAGAAACAACATTTTTTTATCCTGAACATGGATTTTCACACTACCTCAAATTTTCCATCCGATAATTCTATACTATGGAAAATCTATTTCTTCTATGAAATACTCTACTCCGAGACTTGAGCTATAAGAGATTTCAATAGCCAATATTCTTGATGATATGAAATAATTCTATATCCTGGGTTCGAGAAAAACTTCGGTCTTGCACCCATCATTTGAATTTGTCTCTTGAATCTATTCATCAGATAGATTTTATCATCTTCCATTTAATATGCTTCTTATTTCTGTGATTTCATCTTTGACAAACTCATGAAACATAGAGTGAAATAATCACTCCATTGCAACGGATTCTTTCTTAACCCGGGTAATATGTTTGGGTTCCCTAAATTTGGATTCCTTTTGTAACGAGCCACTCGTTACGGCATCAAAATCATTGTGAAACATGATTTTTTTATCTTTTTAATGTTGGGTTAGAAAATTAAAACATCTCAATAAATAACAACCTCATTGACACATCATTCACATATATTAACGAAACAATATTAATGCATTAATAAGAAATTACGATACAATGTCGACACATCATCACCATGAACCGCAACAACCATATCGATATATTAACACATTAATTAACAATAGCCCAACATAATTGCATTCTACAATTAATACTGACGCATAACAACACAAATCATAAATCGCTCAATTCATCTCATAAGGACAATCGTCAAATAACAACAAGTTAACATAAGATGACATAATGCTACTTAAGGATCATAAGGACAATCTTAATAATGACACAATATACTACCCCCCGAACCTACCTTGCAAGGTTAGGACCTCAAGGACACATAAGCAATGCTCTAGCCTAGGTTCCAATTTATTTTAACCATTTAAGGTCTCAAGGATGGCCACTATTCTAAGGAACAAGGAGGTGTCTAAATCATGCTAAATCAGTCACATCCTACTCTAGACTAGACCATCAATCATACATCAACAAGTTTCACTAGCGCAAGAGTAAGCTAGTTACTTATTCAACAAGTATCAACATCCTTTGTGGCGCAATAACCCAATTACTTAATCAAGTACAGATCAATAATTCAATGGCTCAAGAGAAACAACTTTAACATAATCACACGTCAACATACCAAGGGTGGAAGAGTATTCTCAAACTTATTCATGACGTTAGGGAGTTTAACTACTTAACTAGTTGGACATCAACATTACAATCAAGGCACGAGTAATCTAACCACACATAAATTCAAGGTATAGGAGAATCATTAGGTTTATTCCAAGGTGCAATAGGAAGCAAAGTCAAACCCAATCGTACTATCACTTGATTAGCATTATTAAATGGTGCGCAAGTAATCTAAATACTTAATTAATCACCGACCTTAACTTATAAAACACTTGAAATTGAGGTGCAAGAGTAACATCAATTAGTTTATTGTACAAGAGATCTAATGTCTAACAATCATTCCCTATCATAAATTTCTTGCGCACTAGAAGTCTAACACAACCAATCCTAAATTTCCTTAAAATCATAGCACAAGATATCATAACACTTAATGGATCAATTTAAACCAAAGGAATACATATCCATGAATCCAACAATTCTCCATTAATTTTTCCATTTTTAATGATGCTTTTAATATTGCGCACATATTTGTCTACATTAAAATTAAAGTAGATAAACAAAAAAAAAAATAGTGAAGATTCTAAACACACAGATTTTCTCTTTTTAGACATTCTATTTATTCTTGTCTCGGCAAATGTCTAAATTATAAATTAGGAGAGGTGTCTTAATTCTACTGAAATTCATTTAAATACATAAAATCTTATATCCATAAAGATGATTTTATTTCTAGTAAATTCTTTATTACTTTACTCATTTAAATAAATAAAACTATAAATTCATGAAGGTGTTTTATTCTATTATAATCCTTATCGCATAGCTAATTTAAAATAATAAAAGTAAACTTGGGTTAATTTAAAGTAAAATATTCCTTATTTCTACTATAAACTCATGAAGGTGTTTGAATAGGCTGTGACACTTAGACCTCGGATAAACTTGGTCTCCTACCTTGAGGACTCGGTTAAATTTATAAATATACATGTGGACATTGTTAAACTTTATATATTTATAATATCAAATAAAGAGAAGGGAGAAATCAAGTGTAAAGTAATAATGGTATACAATTTAGTTTCCACCGTAAAATAGATGAGGAACACTAGAATCATATTTGAAAAGGGCGTTGAAAAACATAAGAAAAACTTTTAATAAATAAAACTACTACGCATTTCCTAAAAATGAAACAAACAATAGAAAGGAAGGCATCGGGCTCAGACTTCGAGACTAAGATGAATCCAAAACGCTTATGCAATTTTAAGCAGATTTAATTTACCCACGCATTGGATCAAATTTAATTTACCCTCATTACCGTGCGAGCCATCTCCTCGCAGTTCGCTAACCCAAAGTTGCTGGATAATACACGTTGAGCAATAATAATCAAGCAAATGGGAGTGAAAAACGATGGAAAGGGAAATATTCGCCGGGCAAGGATATGCCGAGTAAAAATAGGGGTCTAAACGATGTACAAGGGCGATGAGTTCGCAGGGCCATTAAAAACGTAAATGCAGAGTTAACAACAATTGCGCAGAGTAAAATAAGGGTTTGTTCACTGAACGTGAGTAGATTGATGACGAGTAAAATTACTCAAAGATATTCTGCGAATTAGCGGAGGAAGATTAGTTATGATCTCTCACCACGGTGCTAGACTCTCGCAGCGATGAGACCTATGGATGGCCCCAATTCTATGAAACGGAACCGGATTTTGCCACCACCTACCAAATGTTGGGTGTAAACGTAGTTGTCAATAATTTTCATCTTCAAGATGGGTTGTGTCAGCTGGGCCATATTTGTGTTCCATCAAGCAAGAGAGCGAAGCTGATTTGGGAAGCCCATTACAGTCAGTTGGAAGGACACTTCGCTGTCGAAAAGACAGTGACAATGCTACAAAAACATTTCTACTGGCCATAACATCGACATGAGGTCAACAACTATATCAGGTCCTGCAGTGCCTGCGTTATTGCCAAACCGAATACTAAGAAATAGGGCATGTACACCCCTCTTCCTACTCTTGACAGGCCATGGGAATCATCTCAATGGACTACATGTCGGGCCTCTCGTCCACCAAGCGGGGAAATGACTGTGTTTTTGTGGTTGTTGATGGTTTTTCTAAGATGATGATTTTGGTTGCTTGCAAGAAGAGCATCACAATAGAGGCCACTGCCAAGCTCATCTTTGCACGAGTTTGGGTACATTTTGGAATCCCACAAACCATTGTCTCATATTGGGACAATCGATTTCTCAGCACATTCTGGTTGAGCCTCTGGTCACTGCTAGACACCAAGCTCACCAAATCAATAGCCTTCCGCCCCTAGACAAATTGCCAAACCGAGGTCGTAAATCAAATGATTGTGCATATCCTTTGCAAGTATAATTCCAAGCACCCTCGCACATGGGATGAGAGCCTTCCTTTGTCCAACATAACTACAACCAAGCCCTGCATAGCTCAACCGGCCAGAGCCCCTTTCAGGTGGGGTTGGGATTCCAAGCATTGGGTTCCATAGATGTTGCACTTATCCTTGTGGTCACCTCGACAAAATCATCTCCTACTCCAACTGAAACTGACAAAGCTACCTGGTTCATTGAGAGGATCTAACACATCCACCAATAGGTTCAAGATATCCTACAGAAGTCCAATGACAGGTACAAACAACACCATGATCAACATCGGGTGGCACATCAGTTTCAGGTGGGCGACAAATTTTGGTTGCACTTGCAGAAAGAATGCCTTACAAGACCCCATCGGAAGCTTCACCCACTCTGTTATGCATCATAAACCATCTCCAAGGTTGTGGGGGATAATGTTTTTGACCTCAACATTCCTCCCTTGGTCTGCACCTAGTGTTCAACATGAATCTCTTTCGCCCTTATTTCCCACCATTATTGGACACCTCAAAAGTAGCTAAACATCTGACACCCTTAGAGCTCAACCCCAACTACATACAACAAGAATCTAGTGATCATATTGTGGACACACAAATCAAGGGCACTCGATAGAAAATGATCCAGCTTTATCAAGTCATCAAAGCAGGGCAGATCCTACACCAAGGCAAGTGGCTCACTCAGGGCCAAATTCAGTAGAAATTTCCTCCTATGATAGGGGAACTCAACACAATGGAGACCATTGCTTCCTAAGGAGGGAGGATTGATCGAGGTCGATATCGATGCCCACCCACCTTTTCCAACTGACTCAAACTAGTTTTTTGGCAATTTACTATTTTTAGCAGTTTTTCACTTCGAGAGCCATTTTGAGGCCCTAAACGATGTTTTTGGGAAAAATGGCAGCATTAAAAAATATCTTGAAATATTGCCCCCAAAATGAATCTCCTCGATGATACCTTTCCAACGAGCTATCATACGCCTAAAACAAATATTGTATGCAAACGTTACTACCTCGGGAATTTGATGTACTAACTTACCCAAACGACGTTCACATGTCTTTTGGCGTTTCATCTCCTAGGGTTAGGTTTTTGGATGTCTAAGGTTTTTGGAATTCCTGTTTATTGTAAAAAATCCTTCAAAGACTCATTGTAATCATTTTCTTGTGAATGAGCCCAATCGTCACATCTCTTCTCAGAGATAAGTCGCCACCATTCCAACAAGCTTATTTCCGTTGCATGTTACAGTTTAAACATATTTCCTTATTGAATAGAAAACCATTTTTACTGTATCTTTGTTATTTTGTGTTAAGAACCTGTTAATAATCTATATTCATTTTGTTCTTCTCATAAAATCTAGATCAATCCTAGTTGATAAATGATCTTCGACATTCATCATGGAAATATTCGTGATCAGGTTGTTATTGATAGGCGCGGGGGGTCCCTAACTGCCCCATGCTGTGCATGTGGATGCGAAAGCCTAAGCCATATTTTTCCCTTGTGGAAAAGGGTTTGTCAGCACAACAATCTATTGTTCAGATAATAGCTTTTGGGCTTCTGCAAGCCAAAGGAACAGTTGAGTCACGTGGTTCTCCATGTAGAGATTACACTGATACTTCGACTTCTTATTCTCCATTTTCCCCCAACCAACATAATTGGTATCCTTTTTATCCCCTTTAAACTTCTTATTTCATTGTTTCTTCTTCCCCTGGGTCTACTGGTTGGACTTAGGATTCGTTGACTGCACACGGTGTACATATGATGTATGGGTAGAGGGAACAACCAAACTCAGGGTTTGGCTGGCAATAGTCTGTTGTATCGAAAATTGTTGCAACTGATTCGACAACAAGTCTGTGGACTTGCTTTGTTTTGAGCCCAAAATATCATCACCATGGGGGCTAGAATTTTTCTTGGCCTTATTGAGAGTAGATCGTGGTGCATCTGGAGAAATCTCGTAGAGCATGCGAGACTGAGAGCAGATTAGTTCAAGATGTTGGGATCTCATAATAGCCTCCTCTTCTCAAAACACTCTAGAAGTATCTACATATTTGGATACGCAGGGCACCAAACACTTCGAGAACCACTCAAGAAAGAAAGAAGGAGGACCTTGACCTTAATCAAGCTCTTTCTATGCCACCATTCTCATATATAATCAAAGATTTGGTCGACCTTGGTTTTCTCAGAGTTGGCCATCAATTCGGTGTCTGGATCGTATCTCACAAGTAATTGGAAAAGTTCAAGAATAACATCGCCAATTCATTAAATTAAGAGTACCTTTAGGCATCGAGCTGAATATACCACTTCTCATCACCCCCTATAAGAGTGTGTTGAACAAAGTGCAACTAGATAGTGTCGTCCTTCAACGAGTTTTGCGAGCACCACAAGTGAAAGGCCATCACATGATCACCTGGATCTTCGCCAGGATTTCCCTCAAATTTCAGAATATCCAAAGGAAACTTAGTCGGCATGGGGGGGCAATGTGAATCATGACAAATCAGGTCATTCAGTAATCTCGAAAAGTATGGCATATGTACAGTTGCTAGAAATGGTAGTTTCGGTTGTGAATTATTTACACAATAAAGAGGGACCTACATTTTAAATGGCACCGGGTTTCCAGGAAAACTTAGGTTGTTGGCCAATGTTTCTGTAGAAAACATGGCCTTGACCAACAAAGGGAAACTGTGTCTGCTGAGGTTTCATTGGCTGCCTCTTGAAATTGGACAATATATCCTGTGTAGTGATTTCTCCCTACATTGTGTTCCAAGGACCTTGGAAGGGGATGCCGCCAGCCGATCTGATGAGCATGGGTACAAATCCTTTCTCAGGGTTCCATTGAGTATGGAAGGGGTTTCCCCCGACGAACATCCCTTGCGAGGGAACCTAGCCCTGCCAAGAATTCAAAAAACCTTCTGTGGAGTAAATTCTACTCATCTCACCCTCTGAAGGAATAGTACCTTGCACTGGGTTCTATTGACCAAAGATGGGGTTTTCCCCAGTCGAGAAAGTGACCAAAGAAAAAGTGTTTTTATCAAACACACCAAAAAAACAGAATGGCATAGATCCCATAGGCATTATATAAGATGAAGGTCCCAAACTTCCTCCACCAAATAAGTTATAATTAGTATTCGACTCAATCAGCTTTTGAAAAACACCACTGAGTGAAGGGGATGGAGGAGGTATATTACCCCCACCATAAGGGATAACATTAAAAGAGACAATAGTACCCACGTTTTATGCTTGAAATGGAGTGTTTGAGATCCCCACCCCTAGACCCATGGCATGTAACGTATAATAAGTAAGAAACATGTTTGTATCAAAGGCGGGCATCACATATGAGAAGGGAGCACCTGTCTCATTATGAGTAAATGGAATAATGGTCGAAGACATTAAAGGTATCATATCATTGTTTGAAATTGATGGAGTCGAGACAACTATGGTCTTGACCAATGAAGGTGGGAGAGGAGGTAGGATTCCTCCTGCAATAGTAGTTGTAACAGGAGTACGAAGACTCCTAGATGAAGTAACAACATTTTATTTCATTGCCACTCATAGAACTAGATGGAACTCATAAGATGTCACCTCGAGAGGGACAATCTGAATCAAGATCGGTGCAGACAAGTCGGTAATCAGAGGATTAGCTGGCCTAAAACCCTCAATTTGAAGGTTAGAGATGGTGGATTCCTTTAGAGCTAGAAAGTATCTTCTCAGAGTTGGCTCGGGCACAATTTTTGAGGGCATGGTTGCTTCAAACAAAACTTCTTGATCAAGTCTTTGCCTCAATGGTGGTGAAGGTGCCTCCAAAGTAACCAACAACATGCCCTAAAACATTCACAAATGACGGAGCTATTGATATTCCACTTTGTGAAATGATCAAATGACACAGTAAGGCTTGACTTGCGTAGAACACAAAGCACACACTAAAACATTTCCTAAACATAAATCAAGCAGTTGAATAACTAGTGAGAAGGACTGTTATGCCAATTGAAACTAGAGCAACTAACCGGTGCAAGCGAAACTCGAACACAGAAGCACCCTCCAGGTATACTCTATGAAGCACGATCCGACATCCGCCCTAGGTACCATGGTATACCACAAATGTCACTTGTGTAAGTCCATAAAATATGGGAAGCTAGGTCTCCATCTTGTAGTCAGTTACTAGGAGGGTACAGTCGACAATCAGGAAGATCTTAATGAGGAGTATAGAAGGTTTGAATCCCTTCAGAGGTATCGAAAGAAATTGGCCCATAAGAAAACTTAGGATATCGAGCGAATTTGAGGTTCATGAAGCTCTGTAGGAAAATGCCATCGGTATTGTTCCCGAGAAATACTCTCAATACACAATCCCCACTACGTGTAGTCCATCTTTGGAGAGGTTATTTCCTCTAACTTTCCTCATATTACCTCGTGTTTGTCCCCTTTGTTAGAGGGGATCCCGATTAACTCTTACAACACTGGACTTAAAACACTACCTATCTCAAACTCCAATGTTTTTTTTAAAGTGGCCTTGAACAATTTCCTCTTCACACCTAATTCAAGGCCCTAAAACCCTAAACTAGTTAGTGAACCCTACAAACAAAAAGTCTAATATATTTTAGATTATACGTTAATTTTAAGTCTTGATTTATGCAAAGGGTGCGGTAGAGAAACTGATGGTGTTATGAAGAGACGAATAAGGAAGAGAACTTTAAATCATTTGAAAGAAAAATATACTTCAAAATTAAAGCAATGCTTGTAAACAACTCTTTATAAATTCAACTTTTCTAATTGATATTTCAAGATCTTGTAAATGAAGAAATCCTAAAATTTTCTTTCATTTGACTACAAACTACTTATATTTCAGGAAATCGAAAATAACTTTGAAATGGAGAGTCTTTTCCATTTTGCAAATAAAAACCTTGACTACTTTACCAAACTAAATGCAAGATTTTTTTTTATTTTTGGACCTGCTTTAACAAGAAAAAACTGAAGTAATTTTTTTTTTGTTTTTTCAAATTAAGAAACATTGACAAAGAGAAAACTGAAAACAAAATTGATAAAGACCCTAGTCCCACTGCGGATCGCAGAGATTCAACCAAGAAACCGAAAGGAAGATCTAAAACTTGATAGCTCACTCTAAACCTTTCTAGGGAAAACAAAATAAGACTAATGAACAGGTAAACCGAAACTTTAACCCAAGCTATGGCCACAAACATAACTCTGACTGATTCAAGAAATTCTTGAGAAGTTTGAACTTCAATCAGGAAAGAGACAAACTCTCTCTTTATAGAAAAATACTATCAAGAAATAGAGACACAGGTTTTTGCATCAACAACCTAGGTATGTATGCAATTTGTTTACTGTGAAGGGCGCATATGTATGTGGGATGACCCAAAACAAGGTGCCTACACCTCTGAGACATTTGAAAAATAAAAAAGACAAGACAAACTTACAGGGAAGGGAAAGTTGGTATGCACCTTGCAGATGACCAAAAACCCCCAAAAGACTCAGTAAAATTTATTGAAACTCGAAAGGAAAACAAGAAACAAATGAACAACCCAAAAACCTCCCTAAAAACCTTATAGAGAGCCCCCAATATGGTCACCAATTCTGCTAGTGGGAAAATCCCTCTATAGTTATACCAGGGTTTAGGATATAGACATGCCAAATGACCATCTAAAAGTAAACCTAGTTTCTATGCTACCCCAAACATACCAAAATAAATGAAAAGAAAGCAATAGAAGAGAAGATCGGTAACTGTAGCTTTTATCCAACATTTCGTGATGATCTCCTCAAGCTCTGTAGTTCCAAAGACTACAAGTCTCCTCCCAAATTTGACCTGCATGAAAGACTAGGCAAACAAGGCTACAAACATGCTATTTCTATTCATAAATTAGGGTTAGATATCAAATGCTATGTATAAATCAAAGAAAATACAGAAAACATCATCATTTGGCACGAGGAAAATGGATTCTTTTATTTATTAAACAAAGACTGAAACTTACAATCCTTTCAGGCCATCATTCTGCGAACTTGGTCTGGGCTCCTCTTTACAATGCTCCAAGTGCACCTTCAATAAGCCTCTTCTCACAATCTACTAATCACCTCAAGGAAAGGGAATGAATTGAATGGAAGAAAATGGGTTGAAGAGGGAATGGTGAGGCATTAAATCACAAAATGTTGCAAATGCTTGGGCAAGGAAGGGAAGTGAAATTGGGTAGAGTTTCACTATTTGTGTGCTTTGTAATGAAATGAGACCCAAAGACCTCCTTTATATGACAAAAACATGGTTATTTGGTTGGGGGACGGACTATAGCAAGTGAATTGGTTGGGAAACCTCCAATAGCCTATGAATTCCACTGAATTCCTTACAACTTTTGGAGGTATATGCGGGTTGTGTATTGTGAAACAATCGTAAGTATGTGGGTTGTCTAGCATGCAACAAGCATATGTACACGGATTGTAGTAGTGCAGGCCGCGTACATGATCTAAAAAATGGTTGTTTAAGTAGAGTTCCTCAACAATAATTTGGAAAATTATGCAAGTAAGAGGGCCAATGCCATGTATGCATGAGTATGAAATTTTAGGGTTATAACACTCTTCCCTTTATTTTTCAAGGATAATATTTTGTATTGGAATAAACTTTGGTTGCGAGGATTTGCATCCACATTTGACTCTCCTCTAAGCCATAGTCACTCTATCAATTGTGTGACCACATCAATTAGGCACTTTGTGATTTTAAGAATTTCAAACCATATCTCGGTGGATTAGCTTGAGTGGATGAGTGCTAAGGTTATAATGGAAGAGGTCTCATGGTCAAATCCACGACCATCTAAATTGTTGATATTATTGGGCCTCACTCATTCCCCACTGGGTTAGGCCTAGTAATTAGGCCTCACGGTTTACCTCGTTTACCATCCAATAAATGTGGAAAAATACTCGGAGAGTTTCACGTAATTTCTTTCATCGAAAAAATAGAAAAAGAAAAAATGTTCAAACCATAATGGAATTATAAAGACCATATGATTGCATCAATTAATCAATTTTTTATTGCAAATTCACGGAATAATAAAATTATATCAACCATGTGATTTCGCCAATTAAGTAGTTTATGATTAAAGAAATTAAGGCCATGGTCAAATTGCTTCAACAATGTGAACAAATAAAATTCATAAATTTTATGATTTCAAGATAATTAATTTACATCAACCATATAACCATGTCAATATAAGTAGTCTATGATTGCAAGGAGTTCAAGTCATAGTGATCACATCAATAAATTATTTCCATATTGTGGAGATTGTGAATGATGGGAGTACTCATGAATTTGAGGATCAAGTCTAGAACGTCTTCAATGATTTTGCCTCACATTTCTCTCCCTTCAGGGGTATCCAAAATGATCTCGATGATCTATTTAGACAGGCTGATGTTCTGTGAACAGTAATATATTGCACCATAACTAAGTCCAGTCAATTCTGCGCTCAGCCATGAATTTTGCAATGAGTTCTGCACTCAACCATTATGTTTAGGTTAAGTTGTACACTGATTTGATCAGTATCTTGTGTTTCAACTGATCGGTATTTTAGGTTTTATATTTAGACCAATAAATAGCTATGCAGGTTATACTTATTATATATCAATATAATTTTATTTTTAGTTTTGGAGTTATCATTTTTTTTTTAAATCTACAACTCGGAATTTTGATGAGAATAGATATCTGTGCTTTAAAATCAGTATATAAAGTGAAAAATAATATGGGTTTATCATAAAAGGAAATATATTAAAGCATTGTAATTTTTTTAAATAATAATTATATAATAATACTAATAAAAAATAATGAAATTTTTTTAGTTTTATTTTTATGTTAAAATAATAAAAGTTTATATATTTATGTTGATAATGTTGTTTAAGATTGGTTAATTACATCATTTTCATATATAAATAATGTGTTGAGACATTCATAATGCTCTTTTTTTTATATTAATTATTTTTAATTTTATACTAAATTTTAAATCAATAAATGAGAATTAATTTAAATGGGTAGAAAGTAAAATTTGTAAATAATAGTTCAAATCTATATAATAATACAATGAGTTTTCAAGACATAGGTAAAGAGGTATTGTGGGAAGACAAATAATCTCTCAAAAATATGTCAAAATAATATCGTTAAGTGAGTCATTATGGTTGGAGAAATGATGCGTTTCCATGGAGAAATGATTAAAAAAATTATTTCAAACAACTATTCTAGATGATTTTGGGCATGATCCCAGCCCAATTTTAGATATTTTTTCAAATTGAAACATGAATCCAAAGATGGTACTCTCTACATCTTAACGGGGAAGTACATTAATAAAACAACATGATACTCTCCACACCTTTAGGAATGGAGGATATTCTCAAAATGGTTAGTGGTCAACCAAAACCTCCACATTCTTCACATAAAAAAGGTTAGTGGTGAACCAAAAAAACTATCATATATCATTAAAGACTAGAAGAATCCAAAAGATCAAGCTTGTATCCCTTCAAAACAATTTCTCCTTGCACCTAATAGGGGAAAATTTCAAATAATTAGGCTTCAAGTTTTGAAGTACGATTGGTAATCTTGCATACATTTCTTCATCGAAGCCCGATTTGGAAGCTTTAGATTTAAGACTAAAGATGATATGAGCTATTATTTCCTTACTAGTACAATTATTCAAACTTGTGATAGAGGGAGGGATGTTAGAGTGTGAGTCCTAGACAATCAAAAAGTTTAAGACATCTAATTATGAGTTGTAATCCTTATATATTGATGAGGTGTTGTCATGATCCCTTGATGAGTTGTTAATGATATCTAGATGTAGAAGTGGCCAAATCCATGTATTATAAATTGATATCATGAGATTAAAACATGACTAGAGAATGTCAGTCTTTTTTTCTAGTTCTTGTCTTGTCTTTTTTATGCTTTATTTGTTACCAATAATTACTATTGACTTATCAATATTTGGATCTTGGTAAAAGAGTGCATTGACAAGTTTGAATCATGCCAGAATATTTCCTTCAAGGATTTCTTGTTTTGATGTACAAGAATGCATAATGCATAATATTTCCACAATGGATTTCTTTTTTTAATAATTAAATTGTAAAATGTTTTGTTTATTATTAGGATAGTAGATAACTTAATTTTAAATTTACTAACCTATTTCAAATGGTTATATATATTGTTTTTATGTATAATATTAAAATTATTAAAAAAAAAAAAAAAATTAAAGCTAAAAATATAGCCATACATTTATATAAGATACAAAAATGGTAAATATTTCTTTAGTGAAGGATTGCCATATGAAAAACTGCATCATCCACTTTCTAGATATAAGCATACTCATTCATAGTTTTCAGAATTATCTAGTTATTTCTTGCTATACATAAATATATAACAAAATTTAATATACTAAGTAATAAGAGACCATTATAGAATCAAGAATTAGGAGGTAGGACTCTAGAATCCATAGGCTAGTTCACTGGATTTTCTACTTCCCTCCCTCCCCCCTACACTGTACCCAAAGGATGGGGGTAATCATCTAAACAGATGTGGTTTTCTTGTGTTCATGTAGAGCTAGGGGAGCAATATTTACAGTCGATGATGAAATATATCATCTTAGAAACAACATTTTTTAATCCTGAACATAGATTTTCACACTACCTCAAATTTTCCATTCAACAATTCTATACTATGGAAAATGTATTTCTTTTGTGAAATCCTCTACTGCGAGACTTGAGCTATAAGATATTTCAATAGCCAATATATCTTCATGATATGAAATAATTCTATATCCTATGTTCGAGAAAAACTTGGGTCTTGAACCCATCTTTTGAATTTGTCTCTTGAATCTATTCATTAGATAGATTTTATCATCTTTCATTTACTATGATTCTTGTTTATGTGAGTTCATATTTGACAAAATCATGAAACACAGAGTGAAAGAATCACTCCATTGCAAGGGATTCTTTCTTAACCCGGGTAATGTATTTGGGTTATCTAAATTTGGATTCCTTTTGGAACGACCCACCCATTACGACATCAAAATCAACGTGAAACATTAAGTTTTTTTTTCTTTTTAATGTTTTGTTAGAAAATTAAAACATCTAAATAAATAACAAGCTCATCGACACATCATTCACATATATTAACGAAAAAATATTAATGCATTAACAAGAAATTATGACACAATGTCGACACATCATCACCGTGAGCCACGACATGCATATCTATGTATTAACACATTAATTAACAGTAGCCCAACATCATTGCATTCCACAATTATTTCCGACACATAACAACACAAATCATAAACCACTCAATTCATCTCATAAGGGGAATCATGGGATAACATCAAATTAACGTGAGATAACAAAAGGCTACTTAAGGATCATAAGGACAATCATAATAATGACACAAGATACTACCAGCCCAACCTACCCTGCAAGGTTAGGACCTCCAGGACACATAAACAACACTCAATCCTAGGTTTCAATTGATTTTAACCATTTAAGGTCTCAAGGATGGAGACTGTTCTAATGAACAACAAGGTGTCTAAATCCTACTAAATCAATCACATCTCAGTCCAGACTATACCATCAATCACACATCAACAAGTTTCACTAGCACAAGAGTAAGCTAGTTACTTATTCAACAAGTATCAACATCTTCTGTGGCACAATAACCCAATTACATAATCAAGTGTACACATCAAAAATTAAATGTATCAAGAGAAACAACTTTAACATAATCACACATTAACATACCAAGGATGAAATATTATTCTCAAACTTACTCGTAACGCAAGGGAGTTTAACTACTTAAGTAGTTAGATATGAACATTATAATCAAGTCGCAAGTAGTCTAACCACATATCATTTCAAGGCACAAGAGAATCATTAGGTTTATTCTAAGGCGCAATAGGAAACAAAGACAAACCCAATCGTAATATCATATGATTAGCATTATTAAATGGCACACAATTAATCTAATGACTTAATTAATCACCGACCTTAACTTATAAGTCAATTTAAATTGAGGTGCAAGAGTAACGTCGATTAGTTTATTGTGCAACATATCTAAGGTCTAACAATCATTTTCTATCATAAATTCCTTGCGCGCAAGAAGTCTAACACAACTAATCCTAAATCACCTTAAAATTATAGCTCAAGAGATCATAACACTTAATCGATCAATTTAAACAAAAGGCATACATATCCATGAATCCAATAATTCTCCATTCATTTTTCCATTTATAATGATGCTTTTAATATTGCACACATATTTATCTACGTTAAAATTAAAATAGATGGACATAAAAAAATAGTTAAGATTTTAAACACAAGGATTTTCTCTTTTTAGAAATTCTATTTATTCTTGTCTCAATAAATGTCTAAATTATCAATTAAGAGAGGTGTCTTAATTCTACTAAAATTCATTTAAATAAATACTTTTTTTAATCCATAAAATCACTAAAAATCATATTTTAAATGAGGACTTGTTGAAATTTATAAATATGAGAACATTGTTTTTTTCCACGAGAAAAATACTCTTTATATTCAAAAGGATATAAAAAATTTCAAGACTAACAACTCAGAATCATGACTATAATCGCTTCCGATCAATGAATTTCTGACCCAAGGTGAAAAAGACAAGTCAAATCTTAATCTTGTTTGGAGGACCTTCATTTCCATCCTCCCAAAAAGAAAAGCAGATATGGCCCGAAGGAAGATGCAAAGCATTTTTTGATAAGGTATCCACCTCGTTGTTTTCTTCTAGAAAGATGTGTTGGAAAGAGATATTTTTAAATGACAAAGCTGCTTCTTTGGTTCTCTCTTTCCAGTATCCAAGAACTGTTACCTAGAAATCAGCAAGACCATTTAACCAGTCAATGATAAGTTTAGAGTCTCCAAGAAGTATCATGTCTTCGGTGTATCTACTTGCCAAGACTAGTGAATCCAAGCACCTAAAATATTTGCCTTTGTATTTGATCCATGTCCACAGTTCAAGGTCCAGTGAATACAGGAGTGAGAGTTTAAGACAATTTTCCCCCCAGCTCCGCAAAGTGCACCTCCTTGTTGAAAGGCTTCGTCAAACCAGGCCACTATTCTATCAGTAGTGATAATAAAGGTATGTCGACTGGTGGGCGAAGCCTTTAACACCGATCTATAGCTTGATGCTTCCGCAAGAAAATGGTTTGTGATACTAATAGAAGAAGGAGTCCTCTCTTGAAAAATTTCTTCATTTCTGGCTTTCCAAACATGCCAGCAGAGATGGATAAGGATCAATTTATGAGTGTTGTTTTTATTGAACCAAAAGCGCATATAGTCTTGAATGCTGGAGCCCGACCAAGGAAAGATGATCTTCAGCGCGGATTGGAGGACTGACCAGATCGCTCGAATGAAGGGACAGTGAAAGAACACGGGGAGCGTAGATTCATTAGCCGTCTTGTAGAGTATACAACGGCTCGGGCCCTCCCAGCCACGAGCTTGTAGCTTGTCCCACATTAGTAATTTGTTTTCAGTCAGGATCCACGAAAAAAGTCTAAGTTTCATGGGGTAGTCATCTTTCCAAATTCTTTGTCTCCAGCTGTCTTTAATAGGTTTCCAGCAACCTGATGCCAAAGAAAGATATAAATTTTTTACCTTGAGCTGGCCCGAGCCATCTCCTCCCGTCCAGCTAATAGAATCTGGTTTCTATTGTAATCTTAGGCTCGATTCTTTGATAGTCATGATGAAGCCATCCCATTTGGATAGAAGCTCAGGCTCAAGTTCAAGATCTGATCCACTGAGCTAAGAGTCACCAAACGAACCTTCTGAAGTCTGATAGCAGCATTGATTCAAAAAGATGATATTTTTAGCATGTAGGTGTGCTAGAAGAGGGGGTGAGAGTAAGAATTTACTCCCCAATCCTAAGAAGTTGTCTCTGCCAACTTCAATTAGGCATCCATTACCCGGATTCCACGAGATCCATTGTAAAAGAACCGGAAGGGAGGATAGGAGATGTTTCCAGATTCGAGAACCTTTTGTGGGGCTTCCTGAGGCAAATCTGATCCATAGATGAACCGGGAGTTGACGAAGATACTTTGTTGAGATAAATATATTCCATAGGCCTGGTTTTGTTAGAATTCTCCACAGAGTATTTTCCATGAGTGCTTTATAAAAAAGGGGTAGATTTTTGAGGCCCCAACCTCCCAACGACTTTGGTTTTGATAACACCTCCCACTTGCTGAGATGAAAGCCATTATTCTTTTTGCTTCCCGACCAAAGGAAGGAGAAGATGAGTTGACGAAGATAAATCAAAATAGCTGCCGGGATATGTGCTGATGCCATCCAATAAACTGGGATACTTTCCAGTACAACCTTTATCAGGACATATCTTCCTCCCATGGAGAGAAATCTGTTATGCCAACTTAGAATTTTGGCTTCAAATTTGTTAATTAGCCAGGCCGAGTCATGTTTTGTATAGCAGGAGGATTTTAAGAAGTATCCCAAATAGGAAAATCCCTTTGATAACTCCAGAGATGATATTCCATACAACTCTTTTAAATCTGTAAGCAATGGGTCTTGGACATAATATTAAATAATATGAGAACATTGTTAAACTTTATATATTTATAATATTAAATAAAGAGAAGGGTGTAATAAAATGTAAAGTAATAATGGTATACAATTTAGTTTCCATCATAAAATAGATGAGGAACGTTAGAATCAGATTTGAAAAGGGCATTGAAAAACACATGAGAAACTTGTAATAAATAAAACTACTATGCATTTCCTTAAAATGAAACAAACAATAGAAACGAAGGCATCAAGCTCAGACTTCGATACTGAGATGAATCCAAAACGCTTATGGAATTTTAAGCAGATTTACCCAGCAGCAGGGTAACCACACATCTGATACAATTTAAGTTACCCTCATTACCATTGGAGCCATCTCGTGTCAGTACACAAACCCAAAGGTGCTTGATAATACACATTTATCAATAATAACCCAGCAAATGGGAGTGAAAAACGATGGAAAGGGAAATATTCACCGGGCAAGGATATGGCGAGTAAAAATAAGGGTCTAAACGATGAGTTCGCAGGGCCATTAAAAATGTAAATACTGAGTTAACAACAAATGCACTGAGTAAATTAAGGGTATGTTCACTGAACGTGAACAAATTGTTGAGGAGTAAAGTAACGCAAAGATACTCACCACGGTGATAGACTTTTGTGGCCATGAGACCTCTAAATGGCCCCAACTCTATGAGACAGACTCGGACTTCGTCACCACCTACCAAATGTTGGGTGTAAATGTAGTTGTCGATAATTTCCATCTTCATGATGGATTCTTATGTCATGTAATATTCCCCAAAAATAAATTATTATTGAAGTCTCAATACACTTAGAAATTTATTTTCGTTTTTGGTAAATTCGAATTTGGAAAATTATTGCTATTTATTGCAATTCTGAATTTAGAATTTAGTTAATTGTAATTTATTATTATCACTGTTGGGCAAAGATTTGTTTTCTCAACCAACTCTTTGATTATGACACTTGTAATATTTTTATTTTTTTTATATTTATTGCTGAGAAAAAAATGGAACAACTAGGTTGAAATCAGTTGACCATGACTCCATGAGTGGGGAACATGTTTGAACTACCTCAGGGTTGAATTAAACAAGTGGAAAATCATGAATTTAGCCATTCGCAGCCCCTGAAAATCAGGGATTTGCAATGCCGCAAAAATTCCCAAGGGGAAAAGAACTAGGCACAAGATGCTTTTGCATATATAGCATATGGGAGGAGGCAAGACGTTGTGTAGTATGCGGAGGGAAGGAGTATCACTTGTTGTTATGAGCACTCATTTCTGAGTGTGAGGCAATGATAACTTTTCTGATTCTGAAAGAGGATGATAGCTAAGAAGGAGTTTGGAGTTCACCCTCATGGATTCATGATCAGGCTAGGGGGTGAAAGGAGAAAGTAAATTGGTTGTTTATGTTCTATGGTTGGGTGGAACCTAGTTGTTCCAATTGTTGTTTCAACACTTATTCAGATATGTTCATCTACTCTTCCGCGGTTGAATGTCCTATTGATTAAATAGTTGGTAGCATACAGTTTACTTAATTTTGGATGAATGTCCTATTGTTTTACGGCTGATAGAATACATCTGCTTGTGTTGGTAGAATGAAACAAATTGTGGAAGAGATTTTACTGTGGAATTTATTTAGTAAGTAGAATTATAGAGCTACTGTGTATGATAAGTTGGTGGTGGTTATGTGGAAGTTTCTTATTCCAATGATATACTCTCTGAACTGTAGTATAAATGTAGATTCATGTGTGAATATGTTTAAGGACTTATTGCAGATTTTTACAGATTGAAATTTAGTAAGTACAAACCTACATGAATTATATACATGCCTTTTTAAGTTACGACAAATCTACACCAAATAGAAGGATTTCCATGATAATTATAAGTTATACCATAGTTGTATATGTGTGCGTGTGTGTGTAAACATGTTGTTGCTCATAAAAAAATTTAGAGCCACATGAATATCTAATACACAAAAAATTTCATATTGACTATTACAGGTATTTTCCATTAAATCCAGCTAAATTAAGTGTAGGATATGATTACTATATTTTTCCTTCTAGAAATCTTAGGAGAAAATGTCCCGCGACATAAATACATAAAATATGTTATCTATTACATAACTGGAACAAGATGAGTTTTGAAACCCCACACAATATATGTGAACATAACTATTAAAAGGTGAAATTCATAATTAATATGGGGTTCCCCTTTGTCCTTTCAGTTATGGCTTAAAGATACAAGTAACCAGTTGCTTTAGGCACCTAGTGTGAAACTAATTTTCTAATAACTTCCTAGGGTGTAACCTATCACTGTAATAAAACCTGGATGGGTATTATCCTTTCAACGCAGTGAGTTGGAACTTGAATACCTTGTGAGTGGGGTGCCTTTGTAAATCTCCAATTCCCCCAGCGATCAAGTCCTGTAAGAGAAGACCAAGAACATCAGTAAAAGAGTTATGAAAACAAATCAATGAAAAATTAAATATCAACTTGATGTAGTAAATGTTCAAAACCAATTTACAAAATCAACACTTTTGAGTTTGTAAACACGTGGATAGTCACTTAGCTTAAAGAGGATGTGGGGTTCCTTGCTCCATCAACGATGCTGAGCAAATCGCCCATAACACCGAGGGGAGAATTGGATTTGAAATAGCTGATGGGTACCCTCGCCGCAAAAACAAAGGTCCCATCATTAGTCTTGCAATCGAATACATTAAAACAATTGCTCAATTAATTTCAAGCATATAGTACATTTAAACATGTAAGTCACCTATTGCATAACCAGAATGATAAAAGTACAGAGTATAAAACAGGTTCCACAGATTTTCCGATTCGGATATCAGATAGGGTTTTCAAGATGTTGTCCTCCTGTTTAGCTAAAAACCACATACTCATGAAAAAAGAAATAAAACCAATAACAGAGTTCTGGATATTCGGAATTTGTTTACATTATGCTAACAAAGTGAGAATTCATAAGTTAACCTCAGAACTTCAAAGGACTAAAATTTTATACAAGGTAAAGCATTTCTGTCGAGGCATTACTCTTCCCAGCCCAAACTTACGAAATGGTTACGGGACACCAGAGTCAAAATTATTAAACTTATGTTTTAATGTTTTAAAAAATCGGTCAAGTTACACACAGTCCTTCAAACGCATATAATTTGAGGCGAATGTTGTATAAACTTACATGGGTATAACTCAGACGAAACTTAGTGTATTTCAGGGAATTGTTTCACAATTTTAACTATTTCACCATTTGGTTATTGGAACACAAAGGGGGTTATGGGCCAGATACTAAAGGCGAATACTCAGTCGAAGAGACCTCTTTGTACAATAATGGATAACTCTATGATTATATTTATATACATATTGTGTTATCTTTAAACCAAGTTAAATATGGACAAGCACCAGGATGTATACTCTCAACATTGGAGATTGGATATTTCAAAATGTAAACAGAGGTACAGAACCTAAAATATTTTCACATAACTGTTAAGTTAAAGACTCAAGGAAAACGTGATGCACATAGAATTAACGAGGCAGATAAAGCTATGCCAAAGATGTGAAACCTCTGAAAGGTTTGGGCCAAGAACTCGTATCGCTATCAAATTGAGTAAACATAAATAATATAGAAACCGATAACCCAAAATACAATAAACACGATATTATTTATATTACCGAACTAGCTCCTGTACTGTGTGGAAAGTTTTCGCTCCCATTGGCTTCATTACATTCTGGGACTTCCTACGGGTTACTCATAAAGAAAAATGCATGTTGTAGGGTATAAGGAATTTACAAAAATGATACAAAGATTTTAAAATGGAGCCACCGTAAAACCCTAGACATTACCGAGTATACTACCAACCTTTAAACATGATATCTCAGACTACGAAAGTTAGAACCAATAGATTTAATAGGAGTTAGATGACGAATGGTGTGCATGGTTCCCTTTTAGAATTCATAGAGAGTTTAGATAAACAACCAAGAAGTGACTTACCTCACATAGGGTGGCAACCGACTGGTGAGCGTCTCCTAATCTCCTTTCCTCCTAGAACGAGCCCAACTCCACGAATCATACCATGCTACCGATTTTAATAACATCATGGTTAGCATTTCAATGCTCTTGAAAATACACAGAACAAGGGTGAAAAATGAAACAATAATCTTAGAAAATCTCCACCAAGCATATTAATGGTGATAGTTATGAGTTGTACCTAGGCCATGTGAATAGAGTGAGGTGGCTGAGACACAATGGGCACAAAGGTCGAGTGATGGCCCAAAGGAGTACGCTACAGGACCTCTTAAATGTCACAGGAAGGGTTATTTAAGTCATGACAGTTTTACTCTGCAAATTTTTGTAATGTTCCCCAAATTTACCAAATTTTTTTTTTTTTCTTAGGGACATTAAATTTCTTTATCTTTGAACAACTTATCTCGAAATACCTATTGTTATTAAAAATAGGTAGTTGTCATCACTATCAAATTTTCAAGATTTTTATGTTTTCCAATTATTGACATAATTAACTAACATTATAACAAATTTTATCTCTGAGATATTTCCTATTGCACATTAATCATATGCTCAAAGGGTGAAGGGTAAATTTGCCATAACCCAGCCTCTCATATTACACACATATCTAAAATAAGCACGTTGATTGCAAGAGTGGTTTCAAACCAACCCATTTTTTTCCCTGCAATCCTCCTCGAGCTAACACGTACACTGTAGGGCTCCAAAAATGTCATACAAATATCACTCATTACCATACATTTTTCAACTATGCTTCCACTACATCACTCATTATTCACTACCATGTCACTTCATTTTCCCAATTATTCACCATTAATGTCTCATTTATATTTTGCAAACATTTTTTTATTTTCAAGCATTTTTAAGAGAAATTCTATTAAAAATCAGAAAATAATATATTTTACTTCATATATGGAAAGTGGATTGTTTTTGTGACATGTGTAGGTGCCAAGGAAGCTTCCAAGACACCTTTATGTGGCCTTGAATGATCAAATTCGAATTTCATAAGATAAGAGATCATGATCTCATGGAGAAGATCAAGGACAAAAGAGGGTTATGTGTCTAGATGGTTGAGAGATGTATGGAACTAAAGAGAGATTAGTGGATAATCATTATTTTTTTGTTACTCATCCCATTGTATAAATAGGAGTACAATCTCCTCAATTTAAAATCTAGAAGTTTTGTAATCTTAGAATCTTGAAGCTTGTAATCTTAGACTTAGAGAGAGTTGTAATCATAGAGTGGGTTTTTGGAGATTTTGAAATAAAGAATCATACTTCGATTTTGCTTCTACATCTCAGTCTCCTTTAATGTGGTGTGCTTGTGGAGTTATGGAGGGCCCCAATGGCCTCACTTGCATGCTGATTTTCTTATTTTAGGTATAACTTAATTTATGTTTTTGTTTGATTTCAGTGTTTAAAGTTTTGTTAAATGTTCTAATACTAGAAGGATCTTATTTGAAAGTGCTTTTGTAAGAGAACCATAAGATCTCAGACAATTATTAGATTTAGGTTTGTTTCATTTCATCTTTTAAGTTTTGTTAAATGTTCTAATATTGGAGGAGATCCTAAAAACTATGATTGACATCATCAATTAGAACTAAACATTTTGGCGCCGTTGCCGGGGAAGTGCAACTAGAAGGATTGAGTAATTATTTTCTACATTTGCTTTTATGAACTAACTTGTGAACCCTGGTGACAGCAGGATATTCATAAAGGATTTCAAAGTTTGGAGTGTTTTATTTTCGCAATTAGTTAATTAGTTTTAAATTCAGTTTTTAAACCCCCCATTTCTTACTAACTCATCTACGCATGAGGAATTTGAAAATGATAAATAGGTACTTCTTGGAAAGAAAGGATAATATCAATGACTGGTTTAAGAAGAACCTTGCGTTAATTCCAATAATAAGACAAGTTACTCACATCGTTGCAAATAATCAAGTGAGAATTTTGAATCTTGATGTGAGTATTTTCAAATTCTTAGTCCGTAGATGGCTTCACTGGAAGCATTCTTTTACCTAGGAAATAAAAAAAATCTTTCAAACAAGTTAGATAGAATAGATTAGGACAATTAAACGAGCTCGTTATCGTTAGAAGTGCTAGTCGTTAGAAATTTTTAATCTTATTTAAAAAAAAAAATAATAATAATAATAAAATAATAAATCATCATGAATAAATTTTCCACGCTAACCTGCATAAATAAAAATAAATCAAGAGATTAGTATGCTCTCTTCCTGCACTTCGTGCGATCAAGAAGATCAGAAAATATATTGAATTATTTAAAAATAATAAAAAATAAACAAATCTTGGTGGAAATTTAATTGTAAATCTTCTATCAATCACACCTGTTGACTTTATCCGTATCCCGATCCATATCAAAGCATGTATCAACAGCTATGTTTGGGGGCCCTTAAGATTAATTGGCAACCTCCTTCTGAAAGACTAGCTGTAGGCACAATTGATAATGGTATTTATGCTATTCAAGATGATATTTTAGGACAATTACCTACAACACATATTGAAGGGGATAGGGATAAGTGGCTGGAACAACCAGTAGAATTGGAGGATGTTATGGACTGGGAACAAGAAAATGATGATACTAGATCAGAGTATAATATTAGTGATGAATGTACAAGTGAAGGCAAGCAAGGAAGTCTGAAAGTGAATTTTATAAAGGAGTTAGAATGCAGTGTGGATGAAGATGAGACAACAGAGGTGAAAGATAGTAGCTCTGTTTTGAATCCTCTACTAGGCAAGATATGGATTGGTATGATCTTGCAATTTTAGCTTACAAAGATACAACTAAAGGGGATTTTCAAAGTACTCTCGAGTCTGCACAAAAATATGCCAGTCAAATTTAGTATCCTAGAGAGAGTTGTAAATCAAATGTGAGCCCATTCCTAAAGATTGAAGACAATTTGATTGTGGTCTGCACCTAAATTGCTGCAGATTTTCTCTTCTACAAGTATGAGATCAAAACAACGTTGCCTTGCAAGATGATACTCATTTAGATGACAGAATGCAAAATACATAGGATGAAAAGGAGCAGGTAGTATTTCACCGACGAAATTATTGGTGGTCATCTTTGTAATTCAAATGGATGCGAGAATGCTGTGGATTTCTCTTCTTGTATTTCTTATAACATGGAAAAATGCAGACGCTAGGAAGATTGTTATTTTTGAACATTCTGAAATTCTTGTTAAAGGGTGTCTCTCTCTCCACTTCCCAAGGGTTCCAACATATTGTGGGAATGGGCCACTATTGATAAAGCATGAGGTTTTCAATTTGGCGAATGGGAACTTGATTAAGGAGGAGGCTCAACGAGTAGTTCTTGGTGGAGAGTCTGGAGACATGCAAGAATGGCGGTGGATGAATTTTCATTGACAACTGAACTCTCCTATTCATGCTCCAAGGTTTCAGCCTGAAGAGTGTCGTCGTGGCTACCTGATTCCGAACGTGATGTGAAGGGTATTGCTTTGATCCACATTTTCTAATTACAGGGGGAGGCATATCCATTAGACAGTTAAGAGGAGATCTTTCACCGATAATATCGACCAACCATAACCTCCCTCGGTTCGGAATTGAATGGGGTCTGTATCGAATGGGGACTTCCTTCTCTCTCATATGGCATACTTTCTCTTTATCGTCTAGTGTAAATGATGGGGTAAGTTATAAAGTCTGGTGCTTCAAATGAGGGTTCATAATTCTATTTATCTTCCCGCCAAGGATGCCATTTCAATAAGATTTTCACTTTATTTGTATGCTCTAGTATATTGAATTTGGCGTACTTCTGGATTTGATCACCTCATTCTTTCTATTAATTATATGTCCTTTCTTACATAGCCTTCCTCTATGTGTATTGTTACGCAATACCTGGACGAGTCTTCATTCTCCTAAAGAAAGTAGACTTGCTGAACCTTCGTGAAGATTGGTCAATCTCGATCAACGATAAAAGCTTCGACACCTACATATCTGCCAGTTCCCCAGGTAAGTTCAGGTAAGACTCTAGTTCATTTTGGCAAGGATTTGGATATTGATTTTGTCATTCATTTTCAAAATTAAAATATTACTATTCCCTTGCAAAAGCTAATGCCTCTGTCACATGTCAGAAATAAGGTTCTCAAGTTTGCAGGAATGAACAATGTTGCTCAACCCATATGCACAATCGAAGAGGGAGAAGATGAGCCGATCAACATAAAATCAAAAAAATATGGTTGACTCCCTAAACCCTCATTCTCAGTCGTTCTTTATTATTTTTTAATTGGTGATTAACATTGCCATGCACATGCTATTGATCATGCACATTCAAGTAAACATCTCACACAAAGAAAGAGATAAATTGATTTTCATGATTATTAATGGACTGTTATCAACATCAAGAATTAGACTAAATTTATGTTGTTGAGTCTCCTAAAGCTGTTTCATTTGGCATCTATTTTTGCGTAAGAATCACTAAGAAATTGGACATTTATTTTTGAACATACTTATGTTCTTTATGCCAAGTTTTTTGCAGATTTTGGATGAACAAATGATCATTAAGGAAACTAATTGAGCGCTCAATTCATCTCCAAAAGATTGATTTCATGAGAAATTCTAAAGAGCAAGTCTATGAACATAAACAAAATTTCCAGAAAATTGTGAATTCTTGCAACTTCCTGTAATAGTTTAATCGTTTGACATGTTGCATGACAGATTAGAAAAATTGGAAGAACTCAGTTTGTTCCTAAATGTACAAGGATGTTGAAAAACCTATCCACACTTGAATTCGACATCTCCAAGTGGCTGGTCAAAGACTAGTCAAATTCAACAATGTTTAGCAGAATTCAGGAGCAGATTTGCTATGTTTGAGAATTTACATTCCATTGCTATATTTGAAAGTTAGTATGCCATAATTCATTTCTTTCCAGCAAGATTCATTATCCATTTCGCATTACACTTCACTTCATACATCACATTCTCTTCAATCCTAACTCACCAATAAAACCAACAAGGCTCATCCACAAGTTTTTTTTGGCGCACTTTACATATTCATTGTCAGTTTCCTTTTTTTCCCTACACTTGCAAATAAACCCTTCCTTCCACCATTGAGTCAAAGTCCTAGATTCTAATTATATTTGTAAAAACACCTAGAGGCTTTCATGCCTTAATGGCAAGTACTCTTGCCAATGAACAATGGGAGTACATTAGTATCCCTTGTTCGTTGGATCTTGTAGGTGAATCGACCACAACAAACTTATTTATACCTACAAAAATGTGTTAGGAATATTGACTCCCACTGGAATCAATGGTGGGAGCTCTCGTGTTGACTAGTGGCATTCATTAATGGCCACTAAGTCAACAACTTCTTGCTATGTTCGACACCATCACATTTAATCACATAGTAAGATTTGTGCCATCGACCATTGAAGACTTGAAGACCCATATTTCATAGCAGATGAAGCAGATTTCCTTTCATTGTTTTTTCAGTTTGTCATGATTTGAGGACAAGTCAATAAATAAGGCTAGGGGGAAAATGTAACTTCTATATTTTGTATACCTTCCAAGCCTTATACATTTTCATCCATATTCAACAAACTCATCAGATTCATCAGATTATCCAACAGAAGATCCAACAGAAGATACGACAATACAAATCCATCTTTCATCCACAACTTGCAGAAGAAGCTTCAGCTCTGAATTACAACAGCTGAACATCCATGATTCATTCACTTCTATAGGTAAGTAAGGTATGATGTTTTCTAACCTTTAATCTTGAAATTCTTTTTAGATGCTAAAATGATGATATCTGGAAAATATTCCACTATTCCCTTTCTCATTAAAAATTTCCAAAAAAAACCATTAGTTGGNTTTTTCCTTCATTCATATTACATCCTAACCCACATAGTATTACCACAATAAAAACTACTACAAAATGATGAGCATATTAAATGACTTCTTAAAATGATTGATCTCAACAAATTAAATAATGATTGTAACACAAGAACTAATCATTCAAAGATGTAAATGCTTTGCAAAAATAAAAGTTATCAAAAGATGTGAAAAGTTAAAAAGGAAGTACATGATTGAAAGATGGTTGTTACACAAGAACCAAACATCTTGTAAAAGGAATCTCATCTAAGAATCAAATCAAATAAGTCATTGTAGTAGCTTGCATGAGGACATGCAAGAGCTTCAATTCGGGAGTATACTGGGCTCCAAAAATGTCATACAAATATCACTCATTACCATACATTTTTCACCTATGCTTCCATTAAATCACTCATTATTCACTACCATGTCACTTCATTTTCCCTATTATTCACCATTAATGGGTCTCATTTATATTTTCCAAACATTATTTATTTTCAAGCATTTTTAAGAGAAATTCTTGATTAAAAAATAGAAAATAATATATTTTACTTCATATATGGAAAGTGGATTGTTTTTGTTACATGTGTAGGTGCCAAATAAGCTTCCAATACACCTATATGTGGCCTTGAATGATGAAATTCGAATTTTATAAGATAATAGATCATGATCTCATGAAGAAGATCAAGGACAAAAGAGGGTTATGTGTCTAGATGGTTGAGAGATGTATGGAACTAAAGAGAGATTAGTGGATGATCATTATGAGTTTGTTACTCATCCCATTGCATAAATAGGAGTACAATATCCTCCATTTAAAATCTCGAAGTTTTGTAATCTTAGAATCTTGAAGCTTGTAATCTTAGAATTAGAGAGAGTTGTAATCTTAGTGTTGGTTTTTGGAGATTTTGAAATAAAGAATCATACTTTGATTTTGCTTCTACATATGAGTCTCCTTGAAAGTGGTGTTCTTGTGGAGTTATGGAGGGCCCCCATGACCTCACTTGCATGTTGATTTGCTTATTGTAGGTATAACTTAATTTATGTTTTTGTTTGATTTCATCTTTTAAAGTTTTGTTAAATGTTCTAATACTGGAAGGATCTTATTTGAAAGTGTTTTTGTAAGAGAACCATAAGATCTCAGACAATTATTAGATTCAAGTTTGTTTCATTTCAGATTTTAGGTTTTGTTAAATTTTCTAAGATTGGAGGAGATCCTAAAATTCAGGTGTTCTTGTAATAGAACCTTAGGGTCTTGACAATTCCTAGATCTAGGTTTGATTAGTTGTTGAAAGAGATTTTGATGAATATGTTCTTGTAAGGGAAGTTTAAGATCTTAGACATATTAGGAATATTTCTAGATCTATATATTTTAGGTAGCGCTTCTAAGTTTACCTTCCTGGGTTGAAATTAAATAAAATCTGATTGAAATCATCAATTAGAACTAAACATACCCCATCATCAAAACAGTGGCTGAAAATTGCAGCCCGCTCAATGAAAAATTATCCTCCGTACAAGTTTTGGCTTTGCAACTCTCCATGTCCATTGATATCCTTGCTATCAGTTCTACTTCCGATCAACAACTATTATCAAACTTTGTTTCACCCTACTTTCCTTTTACATGCATCTCCCTAGATTCCCATGATTTTTCGACACATAACTCCCCTCTAGATCAATGACTATCATTGACTCCGCCTTTTTGTCCTCTGATAGTTTTGAACTCTCAATTCTACTCTACTATGCGTGAAAATATCCTGGAGTGGAAGATATATTTCCACCTATCCCCTTGAATCCATGGCTAGGATCTCCTTTGCATAATTGGCCTTCGTGGATCTCGAATATCAAGTCCATTTTTCCTTCCCCTTAAGTATGTGAAATCCTGCCACGTGTCCTCTTAAATCAAACAGTCTAGAAATTACTTTGGGTATTTACCCAGATTCCACATATCTTCTCCACATCTCCTCTCCAGATCTGATGACTCAGATTCACTTCAGGTGATCTAACAGCTCAGATCTGTTCGGGCTCTCCAGAATTCGTAGGTCTCAAATCTTAATATCTTGTCCCTGCTGACTGGGTATCTCTCGAAGTTCTAGATCTGGCACCATGTGTCCTCCTTCGCATCGACATTTCTCAGCTCTTTGGCTTTCTGGGCTTTGGTTGATTCAACACTTCAACTTCCACCTCCTTTTGGATCTCTTAACCCATTGACACATATCCTCTCTAGACTCTCCTTTCGCAAATCGGGATTTCACGACTTACAACTGTGAAGTTAACACTTCCTCCCCGTTCCCGACTGTTGACACACCGACATTTTCGGAGCCCCCCAAATCCAACGGTTCGCGCTTTTATGGATCTAATAGTATATATATTCTCTTTGTGTATCAGGACTTTATATTTTGTGAAGTTGGATGGGTGCTCACTTCCCTACTCCCAATCCCTGCTCCAAATCCCTGATATTTCAAAATTATCCCTGGAAAATCGACGGTCCATATATCTTCTTGATTGTGTTTCGTGAATCCTCACGACTCTTCCCTTTGACCTTTTCTCTCTGCGAGTCAGCGAAATGGTGATATCTTTCCACATGTCCCCTTTCGATGGATGGTCCCAATGATTTCGAGATTTTGCATTTCAGGGTTTCGCAGATTTCACTCTGCTTCTTCCAAATCTTCTCGTTTGCAAAATTCTGATAATTCCCTATGACTAACCAGTGTGCTACTTCTCTGAGATCTAATAGTTTGAAATATTTTGGCTTCTCCTGAATGGACATTAGCCCTTGATCTTCTTCCGATTACCTCGAATGTTTGTGCTCCACATTTAGATACTTCAACACTTCAAGACTTGGATAATTTTTTAAGTGTTTCCTCTTGAGGCTTAAAACCATTATCCCTCTTTATCTTTGTTTTTGCTATCTTCCCTAACTTGGGAGATTTCAAATGTTTCAAATTCTATGCCTTCCAAATTTCTCTTGCGAGCCATGTAACTTTAGGTCTCGTCTGCGTTTTATGAAATCATTGTTCATCTTGAGATTTCGTCAATGAAACATGACTTTGGCCCTGCACACACTTGCGCTCTGTGTGCAGCTTCGCACTATCTCTCATGAGCTTCTGAAATTCGAAAGACTCTTCACCTTAACCTTCTTGAAACTACACTATATCTAATGACCCTGATTCTGTTGAAAAAGATACAGATCTACCCTAACACATTATTATCCTGATAGTCTTTATACCAGGCTCCTATAAACAACTAGTTAAATTTATCTGCAATCCTTAAAGAAAAGGATAGAGGGAAAACCCCTACTAGAGACGATTTCCCTAAATAGTATTTATGATCGTAGGTGTTATGTAGAGTTTGAAGAATTGTTTAAAATATTGAACTGAATCTACAATAGGTAACATGTTTATGTAGTTAAAATCCATGGACATTTCTCCTGAGTTTATCAAAGGAAGAGAACTACAACCTTTTTCTATATTTCATACAATCGGCTTAAAAGAAAAAATACTTTCAATAGCCAAGAAATAGCTTATGTGTAATAGATGTTTAGATAGATCATAAATTTGATAGGTAACAACACATATACATACATACATACATACATATATATATATATATATATATATATATATATATATATATTTCAATTATGATATTCCCTCAAAATTTCGTTGGTAATTGTAGAATTTAAACATCCTTAATATCAACCACAGATCGATCCGATAAAAAWWWTTTCGATTGTACCAGAGATTAAATCACATGAGTAGGAGAACCTTTACACTTTCGTTAACAGTAATACCCACAATACTTTTTCTTAACTCTACTTAGGAAAACTTCCATACATTTATCAACGGTTAGCACATACAATAGTCTTTTTTGGCTCTACTCAATGCATAAATTTAACTGTAGAGATTTATTCAATAATTTATTTCCTTATACCCAACAAGTAGATGTAAGATATAAATCATCCATCAATAGAACATTTAACCAGAACTAAGTAAATACATTCTACCAATTATTAATCAACATAACGATCAATCAGGGAAGAGTAGAAGACCATATCTGAACAAATTGTTGGGACAACAAATGGAGCAGCCAAGTTCCACCCAACCATAGAACAGAACAACCAAACTATTTGTTCTGTCCACCCCCTAGCCCGACCATGAATCCATGAGGGTGAACCTCGAAACTCCTATTTTGCTATATCCCTCTTTCAGATCCTAATTCTCCTTGCCTCAAACTCAGAAAAAGTGCTCATAACAACAAGTGACATTTTTCTTCAGATCAAAAGTTCTCCTTTCCTCACACTCATAATTAGTTCTCATAACAACAAGTCCATCTTTTCCCCCAGCATACTAGGTAGTGTCCTGCCTCCTCCCATATGTTATATATATGAAAAAACATATTTTTCCTAGGCCTTTTCCCGTTGGGAATTTTTGCATCTTTACAAATCCATGATTTCCAGGGGCTGTAAATGGTCAAATTCCTGATTTTCCACTTGTAAAATTCAGCCCTGAGATAGTTCAAGCATGTTCCCCACTCATGGAGTCATGGTTAGCTAATTTCAACCTAGTTATTCCATTTTCTTTGAGTAATAAATATAACAAGAATTTGTCTCTTATAAGTTTCATAGTCAAAGAGTTAGTTGGGAAATCAAATCTTTGCCCAATAATAATTAATCACAATTAACTAAATTCCCAAATTCAGAATAGCAATAAATGCAAATAATTTTCCAAATTCCAATTTGCCAAAAATGTAAATAAATTCCCAATTATTTTCAGACTTAAAAATAATTTATTTTTGCGGACGTTACATCCTTTCCCCCTTCTGTACAACATTGTCCTCAATGTTCGTCCCTTTCTTGGAACAAGGTTGGATGAGATTTCTGCAAATCTCTTTCCAACTCCCAAGTGGCCTCCTCAGGACTAAAGTGATTCCTTTGCACTTTTACCTGGGCGATGACTATGTCTATAGTGTTATTTATCTCCTGTCCAGAATGCGTAGAGGTTCTTCTTGGAACTTGCCTTCTGTTTCCACCTACACCATGTTCCAATCGATCATGTGAGTAGGATAATGAACATAATTTTTTAACAAAGAAACATGAAATCCATTATGAATTTTCAGATTTGCAGGAAGAGTAAGTTGATATGCCACGGGTCCAATTCGAGCTAAGATCTCAAAAGGGCCACAAAACCTAGGCACCAACTTGGAAAAGTTTCCTATCTTTAGTGACCTTCTTTTGTATTTGACTTTTAAATAGATGCAGTCTCCCACTTGGAATTCTTGGTGTCTTCTTTTCAGGTCCACGTAACTTTTATGTCTCTCTTTTACTTCTTTTAAATTATGCTCTAATTTTCTTACCATACTCTCCATTTCTTGGAGCATTTGTGGCCCCACCATGAGTCTGACAACTAGATTATCCCAACTAATCGGAGTCTTACACTTTATGTCATACAGAACTTCAAAGGGGCTCATCTTATTTGTTGTCTGGTTACCATTATTGTATGCAAATTCCACCAAGTGTAGGTAGTCTTCCCACTTACTTGGATTCTTCCTTACGTACATACGTAACATATCCTCCATGATTTGGTTTGTTCATTCAGTATGCCCATCCATTTGTGTATTGTAGCTTGTTCTGAAATTCAAGTTAGTATTCAACCCTGCAAACAATTCTTTCCAAAATGTAGATGTAAATTTTATGTGTCTATCGGAATCACCATTTTAGGAATTCCATGCAGTCTAAAAATTTCTTTCATGAATATTTAAGCGATGTTAATAGCTTTATAAGTATACTTTATCGGAATAAAGTGTGCATATTTACTAAGCTTATCAATCACTACCATAATTGAATTATTCTTTTTTTGAGTTCAAGGAAAACCTGTAATAAAATCCAGTGAGATAGTCTCCCATTTCCATTCTGGCACAGGTAGAGGTTGCAATAGACTGGTTGGATGTTGGTGTTCATCTTTCACCTATTGACAATCTTGGCACCTGGATAAGTATTCTGCTATTTTGCCCTTCATATTAGACCAAAAAACTAACTTCTTGAATGTTGTCACCATTTTCTCGTATCCCAGATGACCAGAATATGGTTTCTTATGTACTTCGTCTAAAACAGTCAACTTTAATTCAACAGAATCTGGTATGTATAATCTGTTTTTAAATCTTAGTAGACCATTTATGTCTAAATTTTCTTCATTGTTTCGTAAATCTTCCACTGTTTTAGTGTAATTTTCATCATTATTACTTGCAGCCTTTATCCTTTTCTCAAGATCAGTTTCAACCCTCCTAATGTTCATTTCAAATATCCCATGATTTATTCTACTTAAGGCATCATCCACCTTGTTTTCCTTACCCTTGATATGTCTTACCTCAAAGTCGAATTCTCTCAACAAGACCAACCATCTTCCTTGCTTTGCGTTAACATGTGGTTGACTAAACAAAAATTTCACACCATTGTTATCAGTCAATAACAAAAAAATTCTTCCCATTATATAGTGCCTCCACATCTTTAAAGTGTGTATTACCACTACTAACTCTAAGTCATGAGTGACATAGTTTCGTTCGTGCTAGTTTATTTTTCGAGATTCATAACAAATAACATGACCCTCTTGAGTTAGGATACCACCCAGACCTTCCTTACTTGCATCCACACAAATTGTGAAGTCTTCGTTTGGATCTACTACTTTTAAAATGGATGTAGTTGTTAACAATTTCTTTAACTTATTAAAACCATCCTAACATTTTTGTGACTAGTTAAACTTGGTTTCTTTATTTTTGAATGATGGGATGGGGTATGAAATATTGGAAAATCCCTCTATAAATCTGCGGTAATATCTGGTGATTCCCATGAATGACTAGATGTCCGCTACATCCTTAGGGATCGACCATTCCATGATGGCTCTTATTTTCTCTGGATCGAATGCAATACCTTATTTAGATATTACATGTCTTAGGTACTGTATTTTATTTTGATAGAAGTCACACTTGTCGAATTTAGCATACAATTTGTGTTTTCTTAAAGTCTATTGAACTATCCTTTAGTGTTCTTCATGTTCTTATTTTGCTTTAGAATATACTAGGATATCGTCAATAAATACCAAAACAAGCTTATCCAAGTACTGACTGAAAATGTTGTGCATTAAACACATAAATGTCGTTGGTTCATTAGTTAGACCAAATGGTATAACAACGAATTCCTAATGTCCATATCTCGTTCTGAATGTTTTTTTACTTATGTCCTCATCTTTTATTATAACTTGGTGGTAACAAGATCTTAAATCCAATTTAGAGAAAATCTTTTCCCCACCTACTTGATCGAACATATCATTGATTCTAGGTAAAGGGTATTTGTTTTTAACAATCATTTTGTTTAACTTTCTATAATCAATGCATAATCTTAGAGCTCTATCTTTCTTTTTAACAAAAAACATTGGTGCTCCCCATGGTGAGACACTTGGCCTAATGTATTCCTTGTCCAAAAATTCTTTTAGTTGAATCTTTAATTATGTTAACTCAAGTAAACTCATTTGGTAGGGTGCCTTATATATAGGATTCGATCCCGGTAGCAGATCGATAGAAAATTCTTTATCCCTCCTTGGGGGAAATTCAGGTATCTCATCAACAAACACGTCTATAAAATTCTGCAAGACAAAATAATTTTTTGGCTAGGTTTTTTTTTTTCCAATGGATTTGTCACTTGGATGGCATAAAAATATGGCAACCTTTTATCACGCACTTCTTAGATTACACTGTTGAAATCTTTCTAACTGAGATTGGTTTTCGTATGCCTTGAACAGTCCTAACAATGTCATTTTCGTCTTTATATTTGAGTGATTTTTCATAACAATCTAAAACTACTTTATTCCTTTATAATGAGTCCACTTTGACAATTATGTCATAAGACCCTAATGGTAGAATGTTCATATTTGTCTTTGTGTTTTGACCACCTAAACTGAACTCACAGTCGGAAATAAAATCAGATACTTTTCTTTTTGTTCTTGTTGCTAGTTGTACTAGCCAAGATTTTGCATGTCTTGTTTTCTTAAGTTTATTTGAATCCACTACACCAGGAGCAATATAACTCAACATAGCTCTAGGATTAATTAAAACATAAATACGAGTATTGTTAATTTTACTTTCAATTTCCACTACACTGGATTGGTGATCATCTTGTCGATCGTCCACGACTGCATTGATCCGACATAAACTATTTCCCACATCTCCCACTATAGAGGCTTCCTATAAGTTGTGAACCATAGTCCTGGCTGCTGAATTCAAATGTGGACAATTCCTCCTTAAGTGAGGTGCTCCACATTCCCAACATTTTAATGGTTCTATGGGACTATCCCCAAACTTTTTTGTTCCCAGATTGACTGGTTTACCACGTCCTTGGGTTTTCTAGTTATTGGGGTGAAAATATTTCCTTGGAAAACTCTTTTCTGCATTCTAGAAAGCAGGTGGTTGATATCCCTTCTTCTGCCGATTCATTTTGTCTTTTTTCTTGTCTTTCCAATACTTGGGAAATTATTACCACTATGTGTATTGGTCGTAACACATTTGGGCCTTCCTGAAAACTTCACTTAAGGACTTGGGGTTGTCGAATTTCATTTTTTCCTTATAGGACTGTGGTAAACATCATAGGAGCCATTGGATTTTTACTTTTTCCTCCTGGATATAAGGTACAAAACTTAATAATTCCAGGAATTTGTTTATCACAACATCCATATTCATTTGACCGAGTCGTAGTTCATAAAAATCTTTGGTTTTTCTTTCATAGTAACTTTCAGAAAAATATTGTTTCTTAGAAAGTATGTCTTGAAATACGATCACTCCATCTATTTTTCCTTTAGGCCCTTGGACAACTTCAGGTCCTGCCAACATATGCTTTCTTTTCCTTTTAGGTTATATATGACCATTCTGACCTTCATGTTGTTGGAATAATTGTAGATTTGAAAATATTTTTTATGTCCAGTAACTAGGCTTCAGCCTCCTCCCCTATTCTAGATTCTCCTTCAAAGGTGGACGGTTTGATTTTCTTGAACCCTCCCTCTAGGTGGTCCACCTATTTCCTTTTTCTTCCTGTGGTTGTTTTATTTTATGTTGATGGTGTACTTTCAGAAGAGTTGTCCCCTTTTTCTCCTTCAGGACTAGGATTTTTAGAGTTCCTTTTGCTGACCTCTTCTTCCTCATTATTTTCCTTTGGGAAATTATTTGTTACTATGCTACACACCGGTACTTCATTTATTTCCTTCTATTATTGTTGTGCCTTTTTCATTTTCTCATTGTCTGCTTTGAAAACTTGCAGTTCCACAATGAGATTTCTCATGGTTCCCAAAACCTCAGTAGGTGAAATTTTGTTAGTGTTCTGCCTCAATTCTTCAGGAGGTCTTTTCTCAGGATTGTCCTCAAGTCTGACCTCAGTTTCATTCTGTGCTTCCATGATCACAAAAGAAATAATTTTTTTTTGTTTCTAACCGTAATTTTTTTGTTAGTTTTTCATTAAACAGAAAACATGTGCTAAGAAAACATTTTTGGCCCTGTTTAAGGTCCAAGTGTTGTAACCTTTTCTCTGATACCATATGTAATGTTCCCCAAATTTACCAAATATGTTTTTTTCCTAGGGACATTAAATTTCTTTCTCTTTGAACAACTTATCTCGAAAGACCTATTGTTATTAAAAAGAGGTAGTTGTCTCACTATCAACTTTTCAAGATTTTTGTGTTTTCCAATTAATGACATAATTAACTAACATTATATTTTTTTTTATTCGTGATATATTTCCTATTGCACATTAATCATATGCTCAAAGGGTCAAGGGTGAATTCTCCATACCCTAGCCTCTCAGATTACCCACATATCTAAAATATGCTTCAAGGATAGTAAAGCCCCACTAACATTATGATCCTTTCCACATATCTATATACATGTATATGTATTAACGTTAGATTCACAGAGGGAGAGCCCCACTCAAATTAAATAAAATCTTTAAGCGTAGACAATAGCCATTTCATACAGGTATAAATGAAGTGGAGTTTAAAACATAGATTTGTGTGATTAAAGTGAAGGTTAAGTGCCTCTATTGCAGAGTTGAAACCTTCTCTCTTTGTGTGGTCTGACTTCTTCTCAGTTTACAGGTGCTAGCTATTCTTCACTAGCCCCTTCATTCATATGCCCTTGGGCTATGCTCTTGTGCTAATGCACGATTGTGGGCATAGGAAAGAGTGTTTTCAAACCAAACCTCTTTTTTCCCCGTAATACTCCTCCAGCTAACACGCGCCTCGTCATTAAAACAATGGTTGAAAATTGTGGCCCACTAAAGGAAAACTTATCCTCCGTGCAAGTATTGTCTCCGCAACTCTCCCTGTCCATCATTCTCCTACCTATCGGTGCTACTTCTGATCAACAACTATTATCAAACTCTATTCTGCCCTTATTTTCTTTTCCATGTGTCTCCCTAGATTCCTATGATTTCTCAACATGTAACTCCCCTCTGCATCAAAGACTATTGTTGACTCCGCCTTTTCGGCCTCCGGGAGTTTTCAAATCTCAATTATACTCTCCTTTGCATGACAATATCATAGAGTGGAAGATCTATTGTCACCTATACCCTTGAATCCACAACTAGGATCTCCTCCATGGATCCAGCCTTCAAGGATCTCAAATCGCAAGTCCCTTTTTCCTTCCCCTTAAGTATGCAGAATCCTACCACTTATCCTCTTAAATCAAACAACCTAGAAATTATTTTGGGTTTTTTCCCAAAGTGTACAGATCTTCACCATGTCTCCTCTCTGGATCTGATGGATCATATTCACTTCAGGTGATATGATGACTCAGATTTGTTCTGGCTCTATTGACTTCGAAGGTCTCAAATATCAGTCTCTCGTCCCTGCTGACTAGGTATCTCCCAAAGTTTTAGATTTGGCACCATGTGTCCTCCTTCGCATCGAGGGTTCTCAATTCTTTAGCTTTTTGGGCTTTGGTTGATTCAACACTTCAACTGTTGCCTCCTTTTGGATCTCCCAACCTGTTGACACATATCCTCTCTGGATCCAACAGTCTAGACTCTCGTTTTGAAAAGTAGAATTTCATGACTCGCGACTCCCAATTTAACACATCCTCCACATTCGTGACTTCCAACATGCCGACATTATTGGAGTTCCCCAAATCTAACGGTTCACGGTCCTCTGGATCTAATGGTCCAAATCTTCCCTTTGCGTATCAAGACTTCATGTTTCATGAATTTGGATGGGTGCTCACTTCCCTACTCCTGATCCATGATATTTCAAAATTTTCCATGGACAATCAACAATCCAGATCTCTCCTAAGTTAATGACTTAGTTTAAATCATGATTTCGCGTTTCACGAAATCTCATGAATCCACCCTTTGACCTTTCTACTTTGCGATTCAATGAAATTTTGATCTCTTGCCATGTTTCCCTTTTTAATGGATAGTCCCAATGATTTCAGGATTTTTTGTTTCGGGGTTTCACAGATTTCACTATACTTCTTCCAAATCTTCTAGTTTTGTGAAATTCGTATAATTCCCTGTGACTAACCGGTGTGCTACTTATTTGAGATCTAATGGATTGAAAGATTTAGGCTTCTCCTAAATGGATATTAACCCTTTATCTTCCTGCAATTACCTCGAATGATTGTGCTCCACTTTTAGATACTTGAACACTTCAAGAATTGGATACTTTTCCAAGTGTTTCCTCTTGAGGCTTAAAACCACTATCCCTCTTGAGATTTTTTTCGCTATCTTCCCTAACCTGGAAGATTTCAAACATTTCAAAGACTATGCCTTCCAAACTTCTCTTGTGAGCTTTGTAACTTTAGGTCTCATCTTCTTTTTCTAAAATCATTGTCCCTCTTGAGCTTTCGTTAATGAAACATGACTTCGGCCTTGTACACACTTGCGCTCTGTGTGCAGATTCACACTATCTCTCCCGAGCTTTTGAAAGTTGAAAGAATCTTGACCTTAACCTTATTTCAACTAAACTGGATCTTTTGACCCATATTCTGTTGAAAAATGGACGGTTATACCCTAGCACATTACTAGCTTGGTAGTATTTATACCAGGATCCTACAAACATCTGGTTAAATTTATCTTTAATCCTTAAAGAAAAGGATAGAGGGGAAACCCCTAGTGGATATGATTTCCCTAAATAGTATTTATGATCGCAGGTGTCATGTATAGTTTGAAGACTCATTTAAAATATTGGACTGACTCTACAATAGCATGTAGTTAAAATCCCTAGACATTTCTCCTGATTTTATCAAAGGAAGAGAGATGCAACCTTTTGGTCTATTTCATACAGTTGGCTTAAAAGGAGAAAATACTTGCAATAGATGAGAAATATATTCTTTGTAATAGATATTTAGATAGCTCAGAAAGTTCATAGGTAACAACATACATACATACATACATCCATACATACATACATACATGCATACATACATACATACATACATACATACATACATACATACATACATACATACATACATACATACATATATACATACATACATATATATATATATATATATATATATATATATATATATATATATATATTTCAATTTTGATATTCCCTCAAAATTTTGTTTGGTAATTGTATGATTTAAACATCCTTAATATCAACCATAGATCAATCCGATAAATTTTTTTATATTGTATCTAGAGATTAAATCACATGAGTAGGAGAAATTTCACACTTTCATTAACAATAATACCCATAACAGTTTTTCTTAACTCTACTCAAGAAAACTTCCATACATTTATCCACAGTTAGCACATACAATAGTCTTTCTTGGCTCTACTCAATGCATAAATTTAACTGTAGATATTTATTCAATAATTTATTTCCTTCTACCCAAAAATTAGTTGTAATCTATCAATCATCCATCAATAGAACATTTAACAAGAACTAAGCAAATACATTCTACCAATTATTAATCAGCAAAACGATCAATTGGTGAACAGTAGAAGAACATATATGAACAAATTGTTGGGAAAACAAATGGAACATCCAATTTCCACCCAACCATACAATAGAACAACCAAACTACTTGTTTTGTTCGCCCCCTAGCCTGACCATGAATCCATGACGACGAACCTCAAAACTCCTCTTTCACTATAGCCCTCTTCCAGATCCCAATTCTCCTTGCCTCACACATAGAAATAGTTCTCATAATAGAAAGTGATGTTTTTCTTCAGATTGGAAGTTCTCCTTGCCTCACACTTAGAATTAGTTCTCATAACATCAAGTCCGTGTTTTCCCCCATCATAGTAGAAAACATCCTGCCTCCTCCCATATGCTATGTATATGCAAAATAATCTAGTGCCCAGGTCTTTTCCCATTTGGAATTTTCCCATCTTCACAAATCCCTGATTTTCAGGGGTTGCCAATGGCCAAATCCTCGATTTTCTACTTGTAATATTCATGCCTAAGGTAGTTCAAGCATGTTCCCCACTCATGGAGTCATGGTCAGTTGATTTCAACCTGAATGTTCCATTTGTCTCTCAGCAATAAATATAACAAGGATTTGTCTCTTAATAGTGTCATAGTCAAAAAGTTAGTTTGGAAATCAAATCTTTTCCCAATCAGTCACAATAATTAATTACAATTAACTAAATTCTCAAATTCGGAATTTCCATAAATTGCAATAATTTTCCAAATTCGAATTTGCAAAAAATGGAAATAAAATCCTAAGTATTTTCAGGCTTAAAAATAATTTATTTTGGGGGATGTTACAATTTTATTATCAATATTTATGGTAAGTGCGTGATAGTTTGTTTAGGGTTTTAATTATTTCTTTCTTGCTCATCTGATTATGGTTTTCACTTACCTATCATATACGTTGGCCCTTTTGCCAAAGTTGGTTAGCATAGGAGAATTAAAAGACAAGAAATGAAACTCCCTGTACCAACCTTATAGTCACAACCATTCAAGGATTTAACACTTTTACGTTTAGGTGACATGTTAAAAATAACTACACATGAATCAACCTTGTATAAAGGAAAATATTGCACATACGACCTATGGTTAAGAAATACATTAACCCTAGGGGGTCCTCACATGTATTTTCTCTCCCATAGTATGCCCTATGGTTTTGTGCGCAAATAGAATGGATTTATCAAGGTGAATAGAATGGTGGTGATTAAGCTACCCTTTCAACCTCTCTTGGAAAATTAGGATTGAGTTAGGCTTGTATCTTTAAGTCACACCTGTGTCAAGGAACTGGTAAGTGTAATTTATAGAAAAATAAAAGAAGTGATAGAATTATTATATATTTATAGTTAAGGAATTCTTGAAAGATTTTTAAAGTAAATAAATAACTCAAATGACCCTAATTTAAAGAAAAATATTTTTTTTTATTCATAAATTTGGGGTACATTACATCTCGCCTGGGACATATTTGTGGTCCATTGAGCGAGTGAGTGAATCTAATATGGGAAGACCACTACAGTCAGGTGGCATGACCCTTTGGTGTTGAAAAGAAAATGGAGATGCTACAGACACATCTCTATTGGTTGAAACTTCGACAGGAGGTTAGCAAGTATACTAGGTCCTGCATTGCCCGCATTGTTGCCAAACCAAACACTAAGAAATAGGGCCTATAAACCCCTCTCCCTAGTCTTGACAGACCATGGGAATCCATCTCAATGGAGTACATTTTGGGCCTCCCATCCACTAAGCGGGGAAATGACTATGTTTTTGTGGTTTTTGATCACTTTTCTAAGATGGCGATTTTGGTTGCCTAGAAGAAGAGCATCATAGCAGAGGCCACTGTCAAATTCTTATTTGAATGAGTCTAGGTACATTTTGGAATCCCACAAACCATTATCTCATATTAGGACAATCAATTTCTCATCACATTCTGGTCAAGCCTCTCGTCACTGCTGGACACCAATCTCACCAAATCCATGGCCTTCCACCCTGAGACAAATGGAGAAACCGAGGTCATAAATCAAATGATTGTTCATATCCTTCGCATGTATAATTCCAGGAACCCTCACACATGGGATGAGAGCCTTCCCTATGTCCATCATAGCTACAATCGAGCCTTGCATAGCTCAACCAACCACAACCCCTTTTAAGTGGGATCGGGATTCCAACCATTTGGTCCCATAGATGTTGCACTTCTCCTTTCGATCACCTCGACCGACTCATTTCATGATCCAACTGAAGCTGAAAAAGACACCTAGTTCATTGAGTGGATCTAACACATTTGTCAATAGTTTCAGGATATCCTACATATGTTCAACAACAAGTAGAAGCAACACCATTATCAACATTGGGTGCCACATAAGTTTTAGGTGGGCAACAAAGTTTGGTTGCACTTGCAAAAAGAATGCCTTACATGACCCCATCGGAAGCTTCTCCCACTCCTTTATGGGTCGTACGCCATCATGAAGTCTATGGGGGATAATTCTTTTGATCTCAAAATTCCTCCTTTCCTTGTCCTGCACCCAATGTTCAACATCGATCTCCTTTGCCCTTATTTTCCACCATTAGTGGACACCTCAGAAGTAGTCGAGAACTGACACCAACAGATCTCAACCCCGACTGTATACAATATGCATACAATGATAAGATTTTGGAAACACATATAAAGGGCACTCAATAGCAAAGGATCCAACTTTATCAAGTCTTGAAAGCAATTCAAGTCCTACACCAAGGCAACTGGCTCACTTGGGGCCAAATTCAACAAAAAATTCCTCATCTGATGGGGGGAATAAATGAAATGGATACCATTGATTCCTAAGGATTTAGGATCTATCTAGATGGATATTGGTGGCCACCCACGTTTTCCAACTTGCTCAAAACATTTTTCAAGCAATTTTATTAATTTACTATTTTTAGCAGTTTTTCACTTCCAGAGTTGTTTTGATGCCCTAAACGATGTTTTTTTAGGAAAATGAGGAGAAATTAGTAATATACTTAAATATTTCCCCTAAAATTAATCTCCTCGACGATACCTTTCCAATGGGCTATCATATGCCTAAAACAAAGATCATATGCAAAAGTTACGACCCCGGGAAGTTGATATTCTAACTTACCCAAATGGGGCCCACATGGCTTTTGGTGCTTCATCTCCTAGGGTTAGGTTTTTGGATGTCTAGGTTTCTTGGCATTGTTGTTTATTGTAGAAATACCTTCAGAGCCTCATTGTAATCATCTTCTTGTGAATGAGCACAACTGTCACATCTCTTCTCAGAGATAAGCCGCCACGAGTCCAGTAAGCTTGTTTCCACTGCATTTTATAGTTTCAGGTTATTTCATTATTGAATAGAAAACCAATTTTAGTGTATCTCTATTATTTTGTGTTAAGCACTTTTTAATAATATGTAGTCATTTTTTTTCTTCTCGTAAATATGGATCAGTCCTAGTGGACAAATGAGCTTCAACATTCATCATGGAAATATTCGTGATTGGGTTGTTATTGGTAGGCTCGGGGGATCCCTAAATGCCACATGTCGTGCTCTTGGATGTAGAAGCCTGAGCCATATTTTTTCTTTGTGTAAAAGGGTTTTTCAGCACAATATTTTGTTATTGGGCTAATAGCCTAAGGGCTTATGTAAGCCAAGGGTACAGGTGAGTCAGGTGGTTCTCTGTGCCGAGATTACACAGATACTTTGACTTTTTATTCTCCATTTTCCCTCGACCAAAATTATTGGTATCATTTTTATCCCCTTTAACCTTATTATTTCATTTTTTCTTCTTTGCCTCTGTCTGTTGGTTGGACTTGGGATTCGTTGACTACATGCAGTGTACATCCGACATCTGGGTAGGGGAACAACCAAACTTGAATTTTGGTTGGCTACAGTCTGTTCAATTGATTCAACACAAGTCCATGGAATTTCTTTGTGTTGATCCCACAATAGCATCACCATGGGGCCTAGACATTTTCTTGGCCTTATTGAGAGTAGACCGTGGCACATCTGGAAAAATCTTGTAGAGCATGCCAGATTGAGAGTAGATCGGTTCAAGATGTTTGATCTCATGATAGCCTCCTCTTCTAAAAACACTCTAGAAGTCTCTGTGTCCTTGGATAAATAGGGCACCAAACACTTAAAGAACCACTCAAGAAAGAATTTAGGAGGACCTTGAACTTAGTCGAGCTCTTTCTATGCCACCATTCTCAGATATGATCAAAGATGTGGCAACCTTAGTTTGCTCAAAGTTGGCCATCAATTCGGCACCTGCATTGTATCTCACAAGTAATTGGAAATGGTTCAAGAATACCATCACCAATTTGTTAAAGTAAGAGTACCTTGAGCCATCGAGCTCAATATACCACTTCGTAGCACCCCCTATAAGAGTGTGTTGAAAAAGCACAACTAGATAGCGTCATCCTTCAACGAGTTTGACGAGAACGATAAGTGAAAGGTCATCACATGATCACCTGGATCTTCACCAGGATTTCCCTCAAATTTCGGAATATCTGAAGGAAACTTAGTCGGTGTGACATCCCAAAAAAAAAAAAAAAATTGAAAGTCAAAATTTGTTAGAAAAACTATTGTGTTTTTAGTAAATTCGAATTTGGATTTTTTTTTTCCATTTATGGAAATTTCGAATTTTGAATTTGATAAATTGTAATTCATTATTATGACTATTGGGCAGAGACCTAATCTGACCCAACTAACTATTTGACTATGACACTTGTATGTAAACAAAATATGTTTTATTTATTATAGGAGGACAAATGGAACAACCATGTTAAATTTAGCTGACCATGACTCCATGAGAGGGGAGCATGTTGGAACTACCTCTAGGTTCATTTTAACAAGTGGTTAATCAAGGATTTGGCCATTGGCAGCCCTTGAAAATCAAGGATCCAGAAAGCTGCGAAAAATCCCAAGGGAGGGAAAAGACCTAGGCAAAAATGTTTTTTGGATATATAGCATATGAGAGGAGGCAGGATGCTATCAAGTATGCTAGGAAAGGAATTACCTCTTGTTGTTGTGAACACTCCCTGTTGAATTGGAATATTTTCCATCTCTGTTGAATTATTCAATCACTAATGTAGTGCATCTATTAATTCTGAGTTGGTATAATAACCTAGGTGAAATCTGTTCGAGTGTATAAAGCATAAATACTAACATAATTCCCTAGAAATATAATTCCGAGTGACTCTTATGGTTGGATTAAATTCTGAATGAATTTTAGATCTTACCTTTTAAAGATTATGACAGATAGAAAAGATTATGCATGGTTAGATTCAGGAAAAAAATCATTTCTTTAAACTAGAATTTTACTATACAAAAGTAACTATAGGATAAACTACCAAAGCATCAAAATTCCCTTTTCAAGACTAACTATGTATAAATGGATTTTGAGCTAAGTTTGTATTTCTGCAAGTAAAGCTTAGGTTCATAATTACTTGTTCAAGACCTTCATTTTCCGCATAGAATTGAATCAAAACTAGTGCAAAACACCATCTATTTCATAGTATAATTATATTCATATAAAATATATAGGTTTAATTACTATTGGCAATCTGTGTAATTACATTTATAATTAATGGAACATATCTAATTACATTTATACGTTGTTATAGGTTGCATACCTATAACAAAATGTATAAATATTAGATATGTTCCTATATTATGTAAATGACAGACTGTTCTGGAAGATATGTAAATACAACTATATAAATGAAATCTTGGATGTAGGAGACCAATAAATTTATTCCGAAATAGAGAAGCTAGAATTTTAATGCATTCGTAGGTACGATACGAGTTGGATTTTCCTTGCCTTAGGCATGACAAAAACTCATTTCTTATCACTATAAATCGAATACAAAAAAATAAAGGAGTACCAATAACTCTATTACCATAGCTAATTTCTGGTAAATACATTATTTCTGGAGTAGTCAAGTTGAGGAAACATAAGTCGAAATGCCTTGGATGTAATATTTATTTTTAACAGTAATTGGTGCTGGATAATCAAGAGACAAACTCACTATGATTTACCATATCATCTGAGTACATTCGATAGGGACTGTAGCTCAATATCAAGAAAATTATTACCTAGTTTGACCAAACTCAAATCGAACACAGAACTTTATGCAAGAGGGGTTTCACTTCATCCTAACAATACTGAGGGCAGAACAAAACTAATTGAAAAATGGAAAATTGGATGGAGCCACGAGCACCATTTTCCTAACACCTGTAGAGTTAAAACTAAGAGGAGATGGGCTTGGAACCCGAATACCTTTTGTGCCAAGAAAAGGGGTGGTTATCTGAAACTTGTGCAGACTGAATCCCTACAAAAGTATACCCTATAATTATTAACAATATGTACATGAATGAAAGATAATGAAACATCAAAAGGATTGATGTTTTGTTAAACAAATAGAATATTCTAGAGAGACACTTATCTTTTGGCAAGCATGGTCATGTTTGTCCCCAGCACTTGCTAAGTAGATGGATTTCCAGGCTAAGGGAGAGTGGTGTAGTAACTCCTTGACGGGTACCATCACATAAAATAAGGCCCATCATTAGTGAATTATAGACAATCTTAAAAAGAACAAAACTAACCAGTGGAAAACTTTCTTTCTACAACAACCAATGAATCTAAATAAATTGAAATAGTCTACAGGGATAGTCTTGCTTTAACTTATAGACGTCATAAGTTATGATGTATGAATTCCCACTATAAATCCTACACATTGAACTGATACTATACCTAAATGTTAAATTCAAACCTTCTAGAATTTGAAATGTATAAAGTAATGACAGTACAACAATCAATATAGAGATTTCATGACCAAACACGAGAGGTCGCATTGCACTTGTAGTATTCTTAACATAATAAATTACGATTCGAATATCATTCGGTGAAAGTAAATAGTCTTTTTAAACATAGAACTATTAACTCATAGTGTCATACACTGTAAGGAAGTTCCTATGGATTATACAAGAGCACTTTAAGGAGATTTTGTTATTTTATACCCAAAAAAGAATGCATTATCCTTAAAGAAACTTCTCGGTGTAAGGACCAGTTAAGAGTTGGAGTAATAGCATTGATGGGTGGACTCACCCCTTCTAGAAGAGAAAGAATAACAAACAATATAGGGAGTTGCACACTGAGTTACAATTAAATATAACAAAACTTCTTATGCTTTCAGTACTGTACCTCGACACGAAACCATAGGGTAAGATCAAGCAAGAACATCAATATTAAGACATAAGGAATCCCTAAGTTGCCTTCTTCCGAGGAGACTAAACTGGTAAAATAATTTTCAAGTGGAGCGAGGATATGGAGCAGTGAGACCTCAGAAGTATTAAAACAGAAACCAAAGAACTTCTCAACTTTTAATAGAAGCAGGAATAACCCCAAATAATTTCCTAGTAATATCGATTAACAAAAGTTATAGAATGAAGAAAGACTTTCATTGCAGTGTACTTCACTCTCCTACTTAAACAAAAGAGCCTCGAAAACTTACTAGGAAGGTGGTTAACGATGGTTGTTCCGACGATCAACGATCTCCAAGGTTATAGCCTCCTACGCTGAGAAATCAACATACAAAGTCTTTCAAACCAGGAAAAAATTTGCTTAACAGGGAAACAATACACAGAGCCTTTCGGATTTTGCAACGATAGGAAATAAACTCGCCTATCCCTAAGGGGAAAACTTCACACTGCATAGAGTAAATGTTGAAGGTATAGGATTGGTGGATCCATGTGCTAGGGCAGAGCTAGCACGATGGGATTAGAGGAGGGATCAAGTGAAAGGGCCATCAGAATGTGTGTGATAAAACCTCCCCATTAATCACGGGTTCATAACATTAAACCCCTTTGACAAGTACACCTCCTACCTTAATAACAATATAGTGAAATTAATGACAACCATGTCGAGAGATAACTAGTCATGACTAGTTAGGTACAAACTGCTTTGTCCCAGTTAAACCACCATCGTCTTTTTGTTTTGATAAGACAAAGTTGAGTTCAGACTTAGTTGAACAAGACTTTTGCGTGAGATTTTTCCTTACCTAAACCTGTTTTAGCATAGTGACTAGAAGAACTATAATTACGAAGGAATTCACAGTGAAATCCGTTTAAATGACTCGGACATGGTCAAATGGTATGATATGTTATGTATTTTATACTAAGGGTAGAACATCTAATGCTACAATCATTTTGGTAGGTGTTCCATTATTACAAGGTCAATTATATAGAATTGTGCACAAGCATGAAAGGCCAGATATTAAAAAAAAGAAAACTAGGACTCCAATCCTATTTGTACATTTCTATATAGATGGATATAATATTATGAGTTTAATATCTATATGTGAAAGGATAAATTATATGTGTTGCAGAAAGGTGTTAGAACTTTTGGAGAGCCGCTGATATAAATTTTTTAAGTTAGTTTGGTCTAGGATTGTTCTCACATGACTAGCATAATATAAATATATGATCAGAGTGAACGTTACCTATCCCTTAAATTTTATGAATATTTTAGATGAAATTGGAGGTTAATGTCCCATAGAATTTTTTATTTTTATGCCAAAATTGAGGTACATTACATATGGTATCAGAGAAAAGGTTACAACACTGGACCTAAACAGGGCCACTGTAATTTCTTTATATATATTCGATTTAAGTAAAAGTAATAAGAATTTTTGTTACAAATAGAAAACCCTTTATGTTTTATGTGAATTATAGTAGTTCAGGATGATGTAGAAATCAAGATGGAAGGGGATCCAAAGAAAGGACCTCTGGGAGATCCAAGACAGAATAGTGACAGAATCTCACCTATGGAAGTATTGTAAGCAATGAGGAATCTTATTGATGAACTGCAACTTTTCAAAGAAGACAATGAAAAACTGAAGAAAGCACAACAAGAATAGAAGGAGATAAATGAAGTCCTGCTACGCAGCATAGTAACCGAGAAAATACCAAAGGACGATAATCATGAAGAAGAGGTTAGTAAGAGGGCCTCCAAGGACTTTGGTCCTGAAGCAAAAAAAGAGGACAACTCATTTGAGGTACCCCTTCAACTGAAGATAAAGGAAAACGAGATAGGAAAAGGAAACAAGTAGATCATATTGAAGGGGAATTCAAGAAGATTAAACCTGCTACATTTGACGTGGAATCCAGAACATGTGAGGAAGTTGAGGCATGGTTATTAGATATCAAAAAATATTTCCAGATATACAATTATTCTAGTAATGTGAAAGTCAGAATGGTCATTTACAACCTGAAAGGAAAGGCCAACATCTAGTGGCAAGATATGAAATTGGAAAAGGGCGTAAAATAAAAACATATGGAATGGTCGAAATTCAAGAAATATTAAAAGAAACAATACCTATTTGAAAGCTATGATGAAAGGAAAACAAAAGAATTTTACGAATTAAGACTTGGACAAATGACAATGGAAGACCTTATAAATAAATTTCTAGAATTACTAAGATTCGTACCTTACATTCAAGAGGATAAGGTGAAAATCCAACAATTCTTAATATGTTTACCACAATCCTATAGGGATAGAATTGATTTTGACAACCCCAAATCCTTGAGTGAAGTATTTAGGAAAGCACGAATGTGCTACGACCAGTATAAATAACGAACGAAGTTTCCCAAAGTCTGGAAGGATAAGAAACAAGATCAAATGAACCAGTGGAAGAAGGGATACCAGCCATCTCCTTACTGGAATGCAGCAAAAATCTTTTTGAGAAATGATTTTCACTCCAACCATCCAAATACGCAAGGCAGTGGTAAACCAGTAAATCTGGGAATGAAGAGGTTTGGGGACAGCCCCCATGAATCGTTAAAGTGTTGGGAATGTGGAGAACCTCACCTAAGGAGGAACTGTCCACATTTAATTTCATCAAACAGAACTGTTTTTCATAACTTGCAAGAAGCCTCGAAGGTGGGTGATGTGGGCAGAAGCCTGCATCAGATAAATGCAGCCATAGATGGTCGACAGGCTAACCACCAGTCCTCTATGGTAGAAATTGAAGGTAAAATCAATGATGCTTGAATTTTTGTTTTAATTGACCCTCAAGCTATGTTAAGTTATATTACTCCTGGTATAGTAGAGTCAAATAAACTTAAGAAACTAAAGCATGCAAAATCATGGCTGGTACAACTAGCTACCGAAACTAAAAGGAAAGTAGTTGAATTTATTTTTGATTTTAAGTTTAGCTTAGATGATCAGAACATAAGGACAAATATGAACATCCTACCCCTAGGATCTTATGATATGATTATCGAAAGGATTGGTTGGAAAATCTCAAGGCAGTACTCGATTGTTATACAAAGACACTTAACTATAAAGACGATGATGACAATACTATAATAGCCCAAGGTGTACCAAAACTTGTATCAGTTAGACAAGTTTCCATGATGCAATTCAAGAAATGCATGAGAAAGGGATGTCAGGCTTATGCCATCCAAGTAACAAACCCATTAGAAAAGAAATACAAACCTAACTTGGAATACTTTGTTGTTTTACGCGATTTCAGAGACATATTCGTTGATGAAATACCTAAATTACCCCCTAGAAGAGAAATAGACTTCTCCATAGACCTACTACCTGGTTCAACCCCTATCTATAAAGCACCTTACCGAATGAGTATAACAAAATTGACGGAATTGAAAATCCAACTGCAGGAGTTATTGGAAAAAGAGTATATTAGACCGAGTGTTTCACCTTGGGGAGAACCTGTCCTCTTTGTGAAGAAGAAAGACCGTACTCTAAGACTATGTATCGATTATAGACAATTGAACAAAGTGACTATTAAAAACAAGTACCCTTTACCTAGGATAAATGATCTATTTGATCAAGTAGGTGTGGAAAAGATCTTTTCGAAGTTGGATTTACGATATGGATATCATCAAGTTAGGATAAAATATGAGGACATAAGCAAGACAACTTTTCAAAAAAGATATGGACATTATGAATTTGTGTTCATACCTTTTGGGCTCACTAACGTGCCAGCCACATTCATGTGCTTAATGAATAGTATTTTTAGTCAATACTCAGACAAATTCGTTTTGGTGTTTATTGACGATATACTGGTATATTAAAAAACAGAAGAAGAACATGAAGAACACTTAAGAATCATCCTGCAAACCTTGATGAAACACCAATTGTATGCTAAATTCGATAACTGTGATTTTTATCAGAAGAAGATACAATACTTAGGACATGTCATTTCTGTAGAAGACATTGCAGTCAACCCTGAGAAAGCAAGAGCCATTATGGAATGGTTGGTTCCAAAGGATGTAGCGGACATCCAACCATTCATGTGAATCATCGGATATTATCTCAAATTTATAGAGGGGTTTTCCAAAATAGCCTACCCCATCACATCATTACAAAAGACCGGGACCAAGTTTAACTGGTCACAAAAGTGCCAAGATAGTTTTAATAAGTTGAATAAATTATTAATGACTTCACCCATTCTAAAGGTAGCAAACCTAGATAAAGACTTCATGGTCTGTGTTGACGCAAGTAAAGAAGGACTAGGTGGCGTCCAAAAAGGACACATTATTTGCTATGAGTCCCGGAAGTTAAATTAACATGAGAGAAACTACGTCCCTCATGATTTAGAATTGGATGCAGTAATACATGCCTTAAAAATCCAGCGACACTACATAATGGGCATAAATTTTCTACTATTGACAGATAACAATGAGGTGAAATACTTGTTCAACCAACCAGATCTTAACACAAGGCAAGCAAGATGGCTAGCCTTTTTGAGTGAGTTTGACTTTGAGGTAAGACATATCAAAGGTAAGGAAAATAAGGTAGCAGATGCTTTAAGTAGAAGAGTCCACGGGATATTTGAGATAAACGTCAGTAGGCAGAAAGTGATTTGGAATAGAGAATAAGGACGACATGTATTAATGACGAAAATTAGACTAAGTTAGTGGAAGAATTACATGACACTACAACAAACTCACACGAACGAGACCTGAGTATCGATAAACATGGGTTACTATGTTTTAAAAAAAAACTTTACATACCCAATTCAATAGAGTTAAAGATAACAGTTCTTGATGAAGTGCATAAGAAACCATATTCTGGTCATCTAGGATACCAGAAAACATTAACAACACTCAGGAAATTTATGTATTGGTCTAATATGAAGGGGGAAACAACATAATACTTGGCTAGGTTCCAATACTGTCAATAGGTAAAGGCTGAACACCAGCATCCAACCAACCTATTACAACCATTACCAGTACCAGAATGGAAATGGGAGACCATATCGCTGGACTTTATTACAATTTTTCCCAAAACTCAGAAACATAATGACTCTATCATGGTTGTAATCGATAAACTCAGTAAGTTTGCACACTTTATTTTAGTAAAGTGTACTTTTAAAGCTATAAACATTGCTGAAATATTTATGAAAGAAATTTTTAGACTGCATCGTACTCCTAAAATAGTAATTTCAGATAGAGACGTAAAATTCACGTCCTCTTTTTGGAAGGAATTGTTTGCAGGGCTAAATAAAAAAATAAATTTCAGTATGATCTATCATCCACAAACGTATGGACAAACCGAAAGGACAAACCAAATCATAGAAGATATGTTCTGCATGTATGTAAGAACAAAACCGAGCAAATGGGAATACTATCTACACCTGGTAGAATTTGCATATAACAATGGGTACCAAACGTCAATTAAGCTAAGCCCCTTCGAAGTAATGTATGACACGAAGTGTATGACTCCAATTAGCTGGGACAACCCGACTGACAGACTCATGGTTGGACTAGAGATGCTCTAAGAAATGGAGAATATGGTAAGAAAGGTACAATGAAACTTAAAAGAGGCACAGGATAGGCAGAAGAGTTATGCGGACCAAAAAGTAAGACACTTGGAATTTCAAGTGGGGAATCATGTATACTTAAAAGTCAATGCTCAAAAAAGTTCACTAAAAATCGAAAACTGTGCCAAGATGGCACCCAAGTTTTGTGGGCCCTTTGAGATACTAGCTCGAATTGGACCCGTGGCATACCAACTTACACTTCCAGCTAATCTAAAATATTCCTAATGTATTTCATGTTTCTTTATTGAAAAAATATGTTCATGACCCTACTCATATGATTGATTGGAACATGGTGTAGGTGGAACCAGAAGGCGAGTTCCAAGCGAAACCCATGCATATTCTAGAGAGAAATAACACTTTGGAACAGAGCTGTCACTCAGGTAAAGGTTCAATGGAAGCACTTTAGTCATGAGGAGCCCACTTGACAATTGGAGGGAGATTTGCAGAAATCTCATCCAATCCTGTTCCAAGAAATGAATGAACACTGAGGACAATTTTTTATTGAAGAGGGAAAGGATGTGACATCCCCCCCAAAAAATAAAGTATTTTCAAAAGTCAAAATTTGTTAGAAAAACTATTTCATTTTTAGTAAATTCAGATTTGGAATTTTTTTTCCATTTATGGCAATTCCAAATTTCAAATTTGATAAATTGTAATTAATTATTATGACTATTGGGAAGAGACCTGATCTAACCCAACTAACTATTTTTGTATGACACTTGTATGTAAACATAATATTGTTTTATTTATTGCAAGAGGACAAAAGGAACAACCATGTTAAATTTAGCTGACCATGACTCCATGAGAGCGGAACATGTTGGAACTACCTCTGGGATGATTTTTACAAGTTTCCAATCAAGGATTTGACCATTGGCAGACCCTAAAAATAAAGGATTTTGAAGGCTCTGAAAATTCCCAAGGAAGGGAAAAGACCTAGACAAAAATGATTTTTGGATATATAGAATATGAGAGGAGGCAGGACGTTGCCAAGTATGCTGGGAAAGGAATTACCTCTTGTTGTTATGAACACTCCCTGCTGAGTGTGAGGGAAAGAAGAAGAAGTTTTTTGAAATTGAACGACGTTGTTGAGGAGGAGTTCCAAGTTAATCCTCATGGATTCATGGTCAGGCTAGGGGGTGAATAGGACAAGTGATTTGGCTGCCCTGTTCTATGGTTGGGAGGAACATGGTTGTTCCCTTTGTGTTTCCACAAGCAGTTTAGATATGTTAAATTACCCCTTCTCTCTTTGAATACTTATATATCTGATGTAATGCATTTGTTAATTTTGAATCAGAATAGTTTTCATCTCTGTTGAATTATTAAATCACTGATGTAGTGCATCTATTAATACTGAGTTGATATAATAACCTGGGTGAAATTTGTTCAAGTGTATGAAGCATAGATACTAACAGAATTCCCTACAAATCTAATTTTGAGTGACTCTTACGGTTGGATTAAATTATGAATGAATTCTAGATCTTACCTTTTAAAGATTATGACAGATTGAAAAGATTATGCATGGTTAGATTCTGGAAAACAATCATTTCTTTTAAACTAGATTTTTACTATACAAAAGTAACTCTAGTATAAACTACCAAAGCATCAAAATTCCTTTTTCAAGACTGCCTATGTATAAATGGCTTTGAACTAAGTTTATATTTTTGCAAGTAAATCTTAGGTTCAGAATTACTTGTTTAAGACCTTCATTTTCTACATAGAATTGAATTAAAAGTAGTGAGAAACACCATCTATTTCATGGTATAATTATATTCATATAAAAGATATAGGTCTAATTATTGTTGGTGATCTGTGCAGATGTTACAGAAGAAAACAAAGGTTTCATACCTACAACAGAATGTATAAATATTAGATATGTTCCTATATTATGTAAATGATAGACTATTCTGGAAAATATGTAAATACAACTATATAAATGAAATGTTGGATATAGGAGACGAATAAATTTATTCCAAAATAGAGAATCTGTAATTTTAATGCATTCGTTGGTACAATATGAGTTGGATTTTCCTATCCTTTGGCACAACAACAACTCATTTCCTATCACTATAAATCGAATACAAAAAAAGAAAGGAGTACCAAAAACTCTATTACCATAGCTAATTTTTGGTAAATAAATTAGTGTCGGAACAGTCAAGTCGAGGACACATAAGTTGAAATGCCTTGGATGTAATATTTATTTTTAATAGTAATTGGTGCTCGATAATCAAGAGACAAACTCACTATGATTTACCATATCATCCGAGTATATTTGATAGGGACTGTAGCTCAATATCAGGAAAATTATTACATAGTTTGACCAAACTCAAATCGAACATAGACATTTATGAAAGAGGGGTTACACTTCATCCTAAAAATACTGAGGGCGAAACATAACTAATTGAAAAATGAAAACTTGGATGGATCCATGAGCACCATTTTCCTATCACTTATAGAGTTAAAATTGAAAGGAGATGGGGTTGGAACGCGAATACCTTTTGTGCCAAGAACAGGGGTGGTTATCCGAAAATTGCGCAGACTGAAGCCCTACAAAAGTATACCCTATAATTATTAACAATATGTACATGAATGAAATATAATGAAACATTAAAAGGATTGATGTTTTGTTAAACAATTAGAATATTCCAGAGAGACACTTATCTTTTGGTAGGTAGGGTCATATTCGTCACCTTTGCTTGGTGAATGGATGGATGTTCAAGCTAAGGGAGAGTTGTGCAGTAACTCCCTGATGGGTACCCTCACATAAAATAGGGCCCATCATTAGTGAATTATAGCCAATATTGAAAAGAACAAAACTAACCAGTGGAAAAATTTCTTTCTACAACAGTGAACGAATCTAAATAAATTGAAATAGTCTACAGGGCTAGTCTTGCTTTAACTTATAGATGGCATAAGTCATGATGTATGAAGTCCCACTATAAATCCTACACACTGAACTGGTACTATATCTAACTATCGAATTTAAACCTTCCAGAATTTGAAATGCAGAAAGTAATGACAGTACAACAATCAATACAAAGATTTCATAACCAGATTCGAGATGTCTCATTGCACTTGTAGTATTATTAACATAATAAAATTACGATTTGAATATCATTCGGTGAAAGTAAATAGTCTTTTTAAACATAGAACTATCAACTCAAAGTGGCATATACTATAAGGAAGTTCCTATGGATTATACGCAAGCACTTCAAGTTGATTTTGTTATTTTATACCCAAACAAGAATGCCCTATCCTTAAAGAAACTTCCCGATGTAAGCGCCAGTTAAGATTTGGAGTAAGAGCAGTGACAGGTGGACTCACCCCTTCGTGAAGATAAAGAACAAAAAGCAATAGGGAGTTGCACATAGTGTTACAATCAAATATAACAAAACTTCTTACGCTTTCAATACTGGACCTCGACGCGCAACCACAGGGTAAGAGCAAGCAAGAACATCAGTATTAAGACATAAGGAAACCCTAAGTTTCCTTTTTCCCAGGATACTAAATTGGAAAAATCATATGAAAGTCAAGCGAGGAGATGGAGCGCTGAGACCTCGGAAGTATCAAAACGAGAACCAAAGAACTTCTCAACATTTAATAGAAGAAATAATAACCCCGAAGAATTTCCTAGTAATATCAATTAACAAGAGTTACATAATGAATAAATAATTTCACTGCAGCGAACTCTTCTCTCCTACTTAAACACAAGATCCTCAGAAAATTACTAGGAAGGAGGTTAACGCTGGTTGTTCCGACGAGAAACGATCTCCAAGGTGATATCCTCCCACTCTAAGAAAGAAACATACAAAGTCTTTCAGACAAGGAAAAAATTCTCTTAACAGAGAAACAATACACAGATATTTTCGGAGTTCGCAACAACAGGGAATAAACTTGCCTAATCCTAAGGGGAAAATTTCACACTGCACAAAGTAAATGTTGAAGGTATAGGACTGGTGGAGCCATGTGCTAGGGAAGAGTTGGCACGGCAGGATTAGAGGAGGGGTCAAGTGAAATGGCCATCATAATTTGTGTGACATAACCTCCCCATTAATCATGGGTTCAAAATCTTAACTCCCTATGACAAATACGCCTCCTACCTTAATAACAGTATTGCAAAATTAATGATAGTCATGTCGAAAGATGACTAGTCGTGACTAGTTAGGTACAAACTGCTTCATCCCAGTTAAACTACCATTGTCATTTTGTTTTGATAAGATAAAGTTAAGTTAATACTTAGTTGAACAAGACTTTCACGTGATATTTTTCCTTACCTAAACTCGTTTTATCATAGTGACTAGAAGAACTGTAATTATGAAGGAATTCACAGTGAAATCCATTTAAATGACTTGGACATGGTCAAATGGTATGATATGTTATGTATTTTATACTAAGGGTAGAACATTCGATGCTACATTCATTTTGGTAGGGGTTCCATTATTACAAGGTCAATTATATAGACTTGCATGCAAGCATGAAGGGTCAGATATTAAAAAAGAAGAAAACTAGGACTCCAATCCTATTTGTACATTTCTATATAGATGGATATAAGATTATGAGTTTAATATCTATATGTAAAAGGAGAAATTATATGTGTTGCAGAAAGGTGCTATAACTTTTTGAGAGCCCCTTATATAAATGTTTAAAGTTAGTTTGGTCTAGGATTGTTCTCACATGACCAACATAATATAAATATATGATCATAGTGAACTTTACCTATCCCTTACTTTTTATGAATCTTTTAGACAAAATTGGAGATTAATGTCCCACACAATTTATTTATTTTATGCAAAAATTGAGGTACATTACAATCGGCATGGGGGGCCAATGAAAATCGTGACAAATCGGGTCATTTAGTAATATCGAAAAGTATGGCAGATACAAAGTTGCTAGAAATGGTAGTTTCAATTGTGAATTGTTTACACGAAAAAGAGGGCCCTGGATTTTTAATGGAACAAAGTTTCCAGTAAAAGTTGGTTTGTTGGCCAAGGTTTCTGTAGAAACCATGGCCTTGACCAATAAAGGAAAACAGTGTCTGTTGAGGTTTCATCGACTTTCTCTCGAAATTGGACAACATATTCCTTGCAGGGATTTCTCCCTGCATTATGTTCCAAAGACCTTGGAAGGGGATGCCCGCAGCCGATCTGACGAGAATGGGTACAAATCCTTTCCTGGGGTTCCATTGAGTATGGCAGGGGTTTCCCCTGACAAACATCCCTTGTGAGGGAACCAAGCCCTGAAAAGGATTCCAAAAACCCTATGTGGAGTAAACTCTAGTTGTCACTCCCTATGAAGGAATAGTACCTTGGATCATGTTTTGTTGACCAATGTTGAGGTTTCCCCCAGTCTATAAAGCGACTGAAGAAAAAGTGTTTTTCCCAAAAACATCGAACAAAGAGAACGCCATAGATCCCACTGGCATTGTATAAGATGAAGGTCCCAAACTACCTCCACCAAACAATCTATAATTAGCATTTGGCTCGATCGGCTACTGAAAATCAACACTAAGTGAATGGGACAGAGGAGGCATATGAACCCCACCATAAGGGATAGCATTAAAAGGGATAGTAGTGCTCGTGGTTGACACTTGCAAGGGAGTGTTTGAGCTCCCCACCCCTAGACCCATGGCCTGTAAGGTAGAATAAGTAAGAATTGTGTTTGTATCAAAGTCGAGCATCCCATATGAGAAGGGAGCACCTGTCTCATTATAAGTAAATGAAACAATGGTGGAAGCCGTTAAAGGTATCGGATCGCTGCCTGAAGTTGAGGGAGTAGAGACAATTGTGGTCTTGACTGATGAAGATCGGAGAGGAGGTAGGATGCCCCCTGTAGTAGTAGTTGTAAGAGGAGTACGCAGACTCCCAAACAAAGTAACAACATTTTCTTCCATTGTCGCTCATAGAAATAGCTGGAAGTCAGAAGATGTCACCTCGAGAGGGACAATTTGAATGAAAATCGACACCAGCAAGTCAGTAATCAGAGGATTAGCTGGCATGAAACCCTCAGTTTCAAGAATAGAGATAGTGGATTCCTCTAGAGCCAAAAAGTCTCCTCTTGGAGTTGTCTCGGGAACAATTTCTAGTGGCCCGATCACCTCGAACAACCCTTCTTGCTCAAGTCTTCGCTTCAACGGTGGAAGATGTTGCTCCAAAGTAACTAATGACATGCCTTGAAGCATTCGCGAACGATGGAGCTATTGATCTTCCACTTTGTGAAATGATCAAATGACATAGTAAGCCTTCACTAGCATAGAACACAAAGCACACACTAAAATGTTTCCTAAAGATAAATGAAGTAGTTGAATAACTAGTGATAAGTATGGTTATGACAATCGACACTAGAGAAACTAACTAGTGAAAGTGCAACACAAACACAGAATCACCCTCAGGGTATATTATGAGAAGTGCGATCATACATCCTCCCTAAGTACCATGGTATACCGCTGTAGTCACTTATGTAAGTCCGTAAAATATAGGAAAGTAGGTTTCCAACTCGCAGTCAGTTACTAGGAGTCTACAGTGGATAGTTGGGAAGATTGTAATGAACAAGACAACAAGTTTGAAGCCATTTAGGGGTATCGAAAGCAATTGGCCCATAAGATAACTGAGGATCTCAAACATATTCGATGTACGCAAAGATTCTTCATAAAATGCGATCGATATTGTTATTGAAAAATACCCTCAATACACAATCCCCACTATGTTTAGTCCATCTTTGGAGGGGTTATCTCCTCTGCCTTTCCTTAGACAACCTCATGTTTATCTCCTGTGTTAGAGGGGGATCCTGATTAACTCTCACAACATTGGAATTAAAACACTCCCTATCTCAGACTCTAATGTTTGTTTTAAATTTTCCTTGAAGAGTTTCATCTTCAGACCTAATTCAAGGACCTAAAACCCTAAACTAGTGAGTGAACCCTACAGACAGAAAGTCTAATATGTTTTAGATTACGCGTTAATTTTAAGGCTTGATTTATGCAAAGGGTGCGGTAGTGAAACTGATGGTGTTATGAAGAGATGAATAAGGAAGAGAACCATAAATCATTTGAAAGAAAAAGATACTTCAAAATTAAATCAATGCTTGTAAACAACTCTTCAGAAATTCAACATTTCTAAATGATATTTCAAGATCTTGTAAATGAAGAAATCCTAAAAATTTCTTTCATTCGACTACAAACTACTTATATTTCAGGAAATCAAAAAGAACTTTGAAATGAAGACTCTTTTTCCTTTTGCAAATAACAACCTTGACTACTTTACCAAATTAAATGCAATATTATGTTTTATTTTTCGAGCTACCTTACCAAGGAAAAACTAAAGTATTTTTTTTTTCAAAGAAAAAAACATTGACAAAGAGAAAACTGAAAACAAGGTTGATAAAGACCCTAAGCCCACTGCAGATTGGAGGGATTCAACCAAAAAACCAAAAGGCGGATCTAAAACTTGACAACTCACTCTAAACCTTTTAGGGAAAACAAAAGAATACTAATGAACAAGTAAACTTAAACTTTAACCCAAGCTATGGCCATAGACAAAGACTCTGAATGATTCAAGAAAGTCCCGAGAAGTCTGAACTTCTATTAGGAAAGAGACAAACTCTCTCTTTATTGAAAAATTCTTTCAAGAAACAGAGACATGGGCTATTTCATCAGCATCCTACGTATGCACGTGAGATGACCCAAAACAAGGTGCGTACACCTCTGGGACTTTTCAAAAATAAAAAGACAAGACATAATTACAGGGAAGGGAAAGCTGGTATGGACCTTGCAGGTGACCAAAAATCCCAAAAAGGCTTAGTAAAATTGACTGAAACTCGAAAGGCAAACAAAAAACCAATCAACAACCTAAAAACCTCCCTAACAATCTTATAGAGAGTCCCCAATATGGTCACCAATTCTGCTAGCAGGAAAATCCCTCTATAACTATACCAGGGTTTAAGATATAGACAGACCAAATGACCATCTAAAAGTTGACCTAGTTTCTACGTCACCCCAAATATACCAAAATAAATGAACAGAAAGAAGTAGAAGAGAAGATCAGTAACTATATATTTTATCCCACATCTAGTGATGATCTTCTCAAGCTCTGTAGTTCCAAAGGCTGCAAGTATCCTCCCAGAGTTGAGCTTCTTCCAAGGCTAGGAAAACAAGGCTATAAGCATGTTACTTCTATTCATAAATTAGGGTTAGATATCAAATGTTATGTATAAATCAAAGAAAATACATAAAATATCATCATTTGAGACAGGTAAAAGAGATTCTTTTATTCATTAAACAAAGATTGAAACCTACAATCCTTGCTAGCCATCATTATGCGAATCTGGTTCGCGCTCCTCTTTACAATGCTCCAAATGCACCTTCAATAAACCTATTCTCACAATCTACTAATAACCTTAAGGAAAGGGAATGGATTGAATGGAAGAAAAGGGGTTGAAGAGGGAATGCTGAGACAGTAACTCACAAAAGGTTACAAATACTTAGGCAAGGAAGGGATGTTAAATTGGGCGGAGTTTCACTGTTCTTGTGCTTGGTTATGAAATGAGACTCCATGACCTCATTTATATGAAAAAAGGATGGATATTTGGTTGGGGGACGAACTATTCCAGGTGAATTGGTTGGGAAACCTCCAATAGCCCGTGAATTCCACCAAATTTCTTACAACTTTTTAATTTTTGCAACTTTTGGAGGTATACGCGGGTTGTGTGTTGTGCAACAAGTGTATGCATGTGGGTTTTCTAGCATGCAACAAGCATATGTGCATGGGTTGTAGTGGTGCAAGGCTTGTACATGGTCTAAAAATTGGTTTTTTAAGTAGAGATCCTCAACAATGATTTGAAAAATTATGCACATAAGAGGGCCAATGTCATGTATGCATGAGTATGGCATTTTAGGGCTATAACACTGTTCCCTCTCTTTTTCAAGGATAATATTTTGTATTGGAATAAACTTTGGCCACGGGGATTTTCATTCACATTTGACTCTCCTCTAAGCCATAGTCACTGTATCAATTGTGTTACCACATCAATTAGGCACTTTGTGATTTTAAGAAGTTCAAACCATAGCTCGGTGGATTATCTTGAGTGGATGAGTGATAAGGTTATAATGGAAGAGGTCTCATGGTTAGATCCTCGACCATCTAAATTGTTGATATTGTTGGGCCTCACTCAATGTCCCCCGTTGGTTAGGCCTAGTAATTAGAGCTCACGGTTTACCTCGTATACCATCCAATAAACGCGGAGAAATACTCAAAGAGTTTCCTGTGATTTCTTCGATCGAAAAAAAAAAGTTCAAATCATAATGAAATTATATAAAACATGTGATTGCATCAATTCGTCATTTTTTTATTGCAATTCCACGCAATAATCAAATTATATCACCCATGTAATTCCAACGATTAAGTAGTTTGTGATTGAAAAAACTAAGGCCATGATCATATTGCATGAACGATGTGAACACACAAAAGTCATAAATTGTGATTTCAAGATAATTAATTTACATCGACCATATAACCATGTTATAAATAGTCTATGATTGCAAGGAGTTCAAGTCATAGTGATCACATCAATAAATTATATTAAAGTTCATAATCATATTGATAACCATACTTTTGATTATAATAAATCTATAGCTTATACAAATTATATTAACAATGTGATCACATCAATTAGATATTCGACACATTAATACCATATAATAAATTTATACAACCATTTATGTCGGCTACGTTAAGATCTTTCATTAACATAGTTCGATATACGTTTTATATATACACCTTTCTTTGCTGGCTCTGGAATCCATATGTCCATACTTTCAAAATTAGTAACAATGGATTTGGAAAGTTTAATGAATGAAATGAAGCATTCCATCAAGTCAATTAAGAAATCCAGATTTTATCGAGAATTTTTGAGACAGATGAACGGCTCCCAGATAATGGGAGAAATGCGTAGGGTTCAACAAATGGACTCGGAAGGAAGTATTGAGAATAGTGAGGCATCCTGCCTGCAATTGGCTCTCGAAAGATTCTGAGTGGATCAGCGAAATAGAAATTTACGATCCTGTTCTCAGTCCCCTCGATCGGGAAGTGATCAATCGTTTGGGGTGTATGTGTCTGTCGCACAACGAAAATGCAAGACGCACAGCAGAGTCACCAACGCTATGCAAACTGGGAAGTCCATAATCTTCTTCATGCAAACTGGACTGCCCATAATCTTAGGAAACCCATTGTCAGCATACAATTGGGATTTTAAACCCATTGCCACCTCCGTCGTGTGCCCAGAGATCATCTAAGATATATTGTGAATTCGAGGTTCCAGTCAGTCAGAGATCACAACGAGTACAGTCCTCCACGTCTTCAATGACTTTGCTTGGCATTTCTTTCAAGTATGATTGGTAATTTTTCATACATTTCTTTATCAAAGCTCAGTTTGGAAGTTTTAGATTTAAGAATAAAGATGATACCAACTATTATTTTCTTACTAGTACACTTATTTAGACTTGTGATAGAGGTAGGGATGTTAGACTGTGAGTCTTAGACAATCACAATGTTTGAGACATCTAATTATGAGGTGTAATCCTCATATATTGATGAGGTGTTGTCATGATCCCTTGATGAGTTGTCAATGATATCTAGATGTAGAAGTGGCCAAATCCATGTATTATAAATTGATCTCATGAAATTAAAACATGACTACAGAATGTCACAGTCTTTCTTTCTAGTTCTTGACTTGTCTTGTTTGTGCTTTATTTGTTAACGATAGTTACTATTGACTTATCAAGATTTGGATCTTGGGAAAAGAGTGAAATCATGGGTTTGGATCATGCAAGAATATTTCCTTCATGGATTTCTTGTTTTAATGTACAAGAATGCATAATGCAGCAAATACATTAACATTGAAAGTTTTGATAAATCTAGTTGTATACAATGTTTAATAATTAAATTGTGGAATATTTTGTTTTTTATTAGGATAGTAGATTGCTTAATTTTTAATTTACTAACCTATTTCAAATGGTTATATATATTATTTTTATGTATAATATTAAAATTATAAAAAATAAATAAAAAATTAAAGCTAAAAATATAGTCGTACATATATATAAGACACAAAAATGGTAAATATTTCTTTAGTGAAGGCTTGCCATATGGAAAACTGCATCCTCCACTTTCTAGATATAAGCATACTCATTCATAGTTTTCAGAATTATCTAGTTATTTATCGCTATACATAAATATATGACGACATTTACTATACTAAGTAATAAGAGACCATTCTGGAATGAAGCATTAGGAGGTAGGATTCTAGCATCCATAGGCTAGTTCATTGGATTTTCTACTTCCCTTCAGGGTGATTTTAAGGATGAAAATTTATTTTAAAATGTAAAATCCTTGACGAATCTTACTAGTCCTTCATATGCCAACTATAAATATTTGACAATATTTTTGTAAAAATATTCAAATTTCTAAGGATTTTATATAGTTTGTATAAAAATTTTGTGATTTTTAAGGTAAAATAATTTTATCCTATAGAATTTAGGCGAATTATTTTTAGATTGGCTAATATTTTTTTGTGAAAAACCATGGAAAATTATCTCATGAGCCTAAATTTAGCCCCTAAAATCATCCTTGCTTCCCTTCCTTCCCCGTACATTATACCCGAAGGATGGGGGTAATCATCTAACTAGATGGATTTTTCTTGTGTTCATGTAGAGCTAGAGGAACCATATTTATGGTCCATGACACAAATTTCATCTATCATCTCAGAAACAACATTTTTTTTTATCCTGGACATAGATTTTCACACTACCTCAAATTTTCCATCCGACAATTCTATACTATGGAAAATGTATTTCTTTTGTGAAATCCTCTACTTCGAGACTTGAGCTATAAGACATCTCAATAGACAATATATCTTGATGATATGAAATAATTATGTATCCTAGGTTCGAGAAAAACTTGGGTCTTGAACCCATCTTTTGAATTCGTCTCTTGAATCTGTTCATTAGATAGATTTTATCATCTTCCATTTATTATGCTTGTTATTTATGTCATTTCATCTTTGACAAACTCATGAAACACAGAGTGAGAGAATCACTCCATTGCAAGGGATTCTTTCTTAACCCAGGTAATGTATTTGGGTTCCCTAAATTTGGATTCCTTTTGTAATGACACATCTGTTACGTCATCAAAACGAACGTGAAACATGATTTTTTTTTCTTTTTAATGTTGGGTTGGAAAATTAAAACATCTCAATAAATAACAACCTCATCGACACATCATTCACATATATTAATGAAACGATATTAATGCATTAACAATAAATTACGACACAATGTCAACACATCATCACCATGAACCATGATATTCTTATCGATGTATTAATACATTAATTAACAATATGCCAATGTCATTGCATTCTACAATTAATACCGACACATAACAACATAAATCATAAATCGTTCAATTCATATCATAAGGAGAATCATCAGATAACATCAAGTTAACATGAGATAACATAACACTACTTCAGGATGATAAGGACAATCATAATAATGACAAAAGATACTACCCTCCCAACCTACCCTGCAAGGTTAGGACCTCCAAGACACATAAGCAACGCTGAAGCCTAGGTTCCAATTGATTTTAACCATTTAGGGTCTCAAGGATGACGACTGTTCTAATGAAAAATGAGGTGTCTAAATCCCGCTAAATCAATCACATCTCACTCTAGACTAGACCATCAATCACACATCAACAAGTTTCACTAGCGCAAGAGCAAGCTAGTTACTTATTCAACAAGTATCAACATCTTCCATGGCGCAATAACCCAATTACTTAATCAAGTACACATCAAAAATATAAGTGATCGAGAACAACAACTTTAACATAATCACACGTCAACATACCAAGGGTGCAAGAGTATTCTCAAACTTATTCATGATGCAAGGGATTTTAACTACTTAACTAGTTGGACATCAACATTCCAATCAAGGCACAAGTAATCTAACCACATATATTTTCAAGGCATAAGAGAATCATTAGGTTTATTCGAAGGCGCAATAGGAAACAAAGTCAAACTCAATCGTACTATTACCTGATTAGCATTATTAGATGGTGCACAAGTAATCTAAATACTTAATTAATCACCGAACTTAACTTATAAATCACCTTAAATTGAGGCAAAAGGATAAAGACAAATAGTTTATTGCACAAGAGATCTAAGGTCTAACAATCATGTGCTATCATAAATTCCTTGCGAGCAAGAAGTCTAACACAACCAATCCTAAATCGCCTTAAAATTATAGCGCAAGAGATCATAACACTTAATCGATCAATTTAAGCCAAAGGGATATAGCCTGAGCAGGCGTAATGGTTAAGAACATGTGTTTCCTCTTAAGAGGTCACAAGTTCAAATCCAAAGGGGGGTAGAGTATGTATACCTTCGTAGACTTTACCAGTCAAATCATTGGGCGAAGGGGAGTTCCTTGTCCCACAAACAAGGGGGTTTCATACACCAATTTGGTCTGGCTTGGCCATGACCTTAAAAATAGATTATTATTATTATTATTATTATTATTATATCTATGAATCCAACAATTATCCCTTCATTTTTCCACTTTTAATGATGCTTTTAATATTGTGCACATATTTGTCTACATTAAAATTAAAGTAGATGGACATAAAAAAAATAGTTAAGATTCTAAACACGAGGATTTTTTTTAGACATTCCATTTATTATTGTTTCAGCAAATGTGTAAATTATAAATTAAAAAAGGTGTCTTAATTCTACTAAAATTCATTTAAATACATAAAAATCTTAAATCCATACAAGTGATTTTATTTGTAGTAAATTATTTATCACCTTATTCATTTAAAGATATAAAACTATAAATTCATCAAGGTGTTTTATTTCTAATATAATCCTTATCACCTAGCTCATTCAAAATAATAAAAGTAAACTTGTTTGATTAGGTTGTGACACTTAGACCTCGGATAAACTTGGTCTCCTACCTTGAGGACTGGTTGAAATCTATAAATATACATGAGGACATTGTTAAACTTTATATATTTATAATATTAAATAAAAAGAATGGTGGAATAAAGTGTAAAGTAATAATGGTATACAATTTAGTTTCCACCATAAAATAGATGAGGAACACTAGAATCAGAGTCAAAAAGGGCGTTGAAAAAACACAAGAAAAACTTTTAATAAATAAAACTACTACGCATTTCCTTAAAATGAAACAAACAATAGAAACAAATTTCCAGACTCAGATGAATCCAAAACGCGTATGGAATTTTAAGCAAATTTACCCAGTAGCAAGGTAACCACACATCGGATCAAATTTAATTTACCCGGATTTCCGTGCGAGCCATCTCCTGGCAGTACGCTAACCCAAAGGCGTTGGATAATACACATTGAGCAACAATAACCCAACAAATGGGAGTGAAAAACGATGGAAAGGGAAATATTCATCCGGAAAGGATATGCCGAGTAAAAATATGGGTCTAAACGATGTACAAGGGCGATGAGTTCGCAATGCCATTAAAAAGTAAATGCAGAGTCAACAACAAATGCGCGGGGTAAAATAAGGGTCTGTTCACTGAACGGGAGTAGATTGCTGAGAAGTAAAGTAATCCAGAGATACTCTGCGAATTAGCGGAGGGGGTTTAGCTATGAGCTCTCTGAAAAAGCAGATGGAGGATTGAGCGCGCAGAGAACCAATGTGGTTCACTTGTTTTGGGCGAGGATTGAAGTGTGAAAAATCGTTGGGCGAAATTCCCACAGTGGATAGCCATGAAGTCTACAATGAATCCAATATGCATAAGGGAAGGTATTTTTGGGTTCTAGACACTTAGTGCAAGAGAGGAGATATTCAACTGAGAGAGACGCTGAGCAGAAATTTCGTTGGAATCTAAAAAGAAACAGAGACGACTAATGGCGGTCAAAATAAAAGCAAGATGAATACCTTCTGAAATATAATAACTGAGCCAAAATACCATAACACCTTGAGCTAGAATGGCTGGTACATTCTCTCTTTTTTTGCTCAGGTAGAATATGTCGGCAAGATGTTTTTGCACTGGCGTCCACCAAATGGGAACGAATTTATGTGCAGAAACAGAGGGAAGAAAGGTATTAATTTTAAGGCAGGAGCACGTATAAGAATCACCCATCTTGAAATGATTTAAAAAAAATTACTTACCTACATTTTCTCTTCTCTGGACGCAATCAAAAAATCATGTTGGCGTACTAGACAAATCGTGATGTGCGAGGAAAGAAGAGACTGTAGTGTGTGTGTTGTGTGTGTGACTGGAGCGAGGTTTCAGGATTGTGAGTTCGCCATTCTCTTGGCGATTCACAAGAATTTCACCGTAGACGCAGAGGTAAAGAGTTATGAAGTACCCAAAAGAACAGCTTCTCGTTTTATTCGATTAAGTTAGGGAAAACTCTGAACTGGCATAACAGTGTGGGTCAACGGGGTAACGGCAGATTGTGCTTCTCTATCTATGTAATATCCCCAAGGATGAGCTCCAATTGTATTTATAAATTGTAAACATGTTTTGTAGGCTCGTGAGCTGAGTTATAATAAGCTAGGAGTCTTATTTGGTGATTAGGCCGGAGAGCCTAGGTGTTAAAGGCCACGAGTCCGATTTTGTATATGTAATTATGCAGATCATTAATAAAATATAAACATCACTGTGTGCAAACCAACCATGAAGAAAAAGTGATGGGGGGCTAAGTTTCCACAAGGTTGGGTAAGGCAGGAGGCTAAGTGTGTGGGCCTAGGGGCTAAGCTAGGGGGCTTACCTCTACAGGGGATAATAATTTATTATTATTTCCTGAAGGCGAAGGTGGACATGTTGAGTGTTGGCCTAAGTTCCTGTAAAGGAAACGTGTGCTAAGTGGAACTCATGCAGTTCCAGGAAGACAAGTTTCAACCTAGGTGCATGAAGTTATAGTTGGAAAAGCCAACGATGTTAGGGGGGCTTCCCATTCTGTCATCCTCCGCCTGAGTTCGCTGGGATCTGGGGCGCTGAACCCATTTTGCCTCTGCGTCTACATCTACATTGCGTTCCTGATCACGCAGCTTGAAACTCGTGAGAAAACCAACGGACTGATCCAGGTCTCCGAGGAAGTCTGAGTATCACGTATTTGTCTGAGCCATGTGCTGTCGTAACGGTGGGTTGTTGTGGCCACAAAGTTCATTCGTCAGTCGTTCTTTGTCTCCTGAGGAACCCGACACCTTGGTAATCACTTTAGTCATGTCGTGTTTTAGCGTAGGTTGTTGCCACCTCTAATGTCATGCCCATCTTATGATGCTACTGTCATCCCTGTGTGAATGAGTGTTGAACTGTTGTTGTTTCCCTTCTTGTGCTGGAATGAAGTTGAAGAAGTAGGTTGCCAGGCTTCTGTGCAACACTCTCTCCAGGATAGAGAGGTGGTTTTGATTGACGAGGCAAGTTATCAGGCCTGTGAGAAGCTCTCTCCAGGTGATAGAGTTTGTTGGGAAGTGATATTCTCCTAGAGAGAGTCCAGCACCAGCTACGAAGCTCTGAAAATTCTTGATCTGACCTGTTGTCGAGACCCAAATAGGGAGGTGAAACACCAATGGACTGTGCTTGTGAAGGTGTATACTCTCGTGTGGAACAAGTGTGTGGGGAATACGAGTCCGTGAGTAGTGGCTGTAAGAAGGCTCCTGGAGAGAATCCTTCCAGTTGCACTATGCAGTTTCCTATGACCTCAGCCTAGTCTAGGATTCCCTTGCCCTAGGTGGAGGTTAGTCCCAGTCCAGGGGTGACACACTGCTGAACATGATGAGCAGTGTGGTCTATGGCTAGGAGGTTTGTGGAAGGTCTGCACGTAGTTGGTGGAGTTACTAAAGTCTCAATGATAAGTATCATTGTGTGTTTAAATTCAATTAAAATGCATGTCTGTGATGTTTGTAATATTATCATGTATTTCATTGTAATGATATTTATTGTTAATTCTGTTTAAGTCTATATGATGGCAATAACTCTGTGTTAAATAAGTTAATTTTATTTAATATGTGTGTTATATATAAATTTATTGGAATGTTTCACATAGTAGCGTTGCCCGACAATGGGGTTGATGGCTGAGGACGTTACAAATTGGTATCAGAGCTTTAAAGGCTAAGTTAAGGTTGTGTTGGTAACATTGCCCAGCCTGTTGGTGGCTGGGAATGTTACAAATTGGTATCAGAGCATGGTTTCAATAGTGAGTCTGGATCGGTCATGCTAGTGGAAAAGGAAGAAACAATTTCGGAAATAAATGTTGTCGAAGTAGACAAAACTCAAGTTCAGACCCATGGTTTCAAACGTAGAGCTTGGATGGGTTGGGTAAGTGGTCGTTGGACACAATGTTTCGAGAGGAAATTGTTTGGAGGACAAATTTTGAACCTTAGAACTTTTCTGACTGCCAAGAAGTTACCATGGTCGTGTTAAAATGCTCAAGAAGAGTAACAGTGTTGTAAAGTCATGATAGAAGTGGTGTTGGGCCACAGAGTAATGTGGACCTTAGGATCTATTTGGGAGAAGGATAATCCTTCACGACTATCATATATGGTAATGTTACGAGGTAGTTAGCTGTGAATTCCTTTGGAAATCTGTAAAGTAACAGAGTCTGTTCTGCGCTATAGGATCTGTTCGAAAGGAAGGGAAATCCCTTACAATTGTCAGATCTCCGGAAGGTGCAGAAGGGTTAACCTGGAAGCCCTTCGGACTTTGCAACTTCGGTGAATTTGATGCAAAATAAGAGAGAAGCTCGAAGCTCCAAAGCTCAAAGAGTTGAAGTGGTGAGTCATGATGATGTCACTTGGAGGTGACGTGGACACATGGGATGTGTGCCACGTGTCAATGGGTTTTGAGCTCGTGGAAATTTGAAATGCCATATGGAACGTGACATTTGACACCCATCTAATTGGGCCACGAGTCAGCCACTAGTATTTTGCTATGTGGCTTGCTGTATGAGCAGGGCTAGTGGGACTAAGGTTACATAATGCAGTTAAAGGTCAGAGGAGTCACACTGGTGTTGATCATGATACATCAAGATCGACGGCTAGGAAGCATTGTGGGGACCCAATTTGCACGAAAGTTAATTCTCCAAGGTGGTCTCATAATCCAAACTACGGTTTCACCGAGGGGTTATGTGTTAGCATTAGAAAAATTGTGGGATGAAAGAAGGGTTACTCCAAACCACCGTTGCATGCCCCCGCAATTGGAAAACATTAAGTGATGTGATGTAATGACATCACCAAAGGTGATTGGGAATGTTCGGAGATTAATAGTTAGGATGCACGGATGTGAAATCATCTGAAGTCTCGAAGCTTTGAAGCTCCATAACTGAGATGCCTGAGGTTCCATAGTAAGTGTCAGTTGTCGTATTTTCAATAGATGTGGATGGTTGATCCGCCCTACTTCGCGAGTTCAGTAATATGGAACTCCGAGAGATTGTTGTGTGGTGCCTTGAAATCTTTCGAAGTCGAAGGCCCGATTAAGAACTTATTGATCTAGCACCTGTTAACGACCCATGGTCGCGTGGGTTGGTGACTGAGAGAAAGGAGATAGTGCCCGAAAATGATCACAGAGCACAAAAGAGCTTGGAAAGAAAATGCAATCTGAAGGTTTTCTTAAATCAGATTGGTTGTAATGCGTAAACTGGTGATGTATTGAATAAGTTTCAATTGTTTTTCTTCTTTGAGTTTTTGAGTGCAAGAAGTGTACATTGTCCACAAGGAGTGCATTGATAGAGGTAAGTTAATCTCAGAGAAGCTCAGGAGAGATACCGTCGAACCCAAGGATGATTTTAGGGTCTAAATTTCACTCATGGGCTATTTTTCCATGGTTTTTCCAAAAACGAGATTCGCTATTTTAAAAATGATTCACCCAAATTCTATAGGGTAAAATTATTTTACCTTAAAAATCGCCAAAATTTTATAAAAACTATATAAAGTACTTAGAAATTTGAATATTTTTACAAAAATATCGCCAAACATTTATAGTTGACATATGAAGGATTAGTAAGATTTGCCAAGGTTTCTATATTTTAAAATAAATTTCCATCCTTAAAATCATCATTGGTAGAACCTTCATTAGCAGCGGTGCAAGGAGTTCACAGGAAGAACTTTGTGTTGAGTTCAGAGAGAGATAGAGTCATTGAGAAATCTGTAGGGCTCTGTCAGGTGGGAATCGAACGAGTGCAAGTGTGCATAGAGAGAACTCTTTGTAGAGTTCAGGGAGAAGATTATCAGAGGAAGATACTCACAGAGTTGTTGAACACTCTGTAGAAAAGGCTCAGTAAGGTGTTCTTTGAGCAGAAGGTTTCCAAGAGGGAACAAAGTTTTCCTTTGAAAGGAAACAGAAGGGTTGAGACCCAGGAGACTGATTAAATAAAAAATCTCAGAAGAGATAATGAAAGGAGTGCATGGTGGACAGACTCATTCTATGTCCTAAATCTTATAAGACATAATGCTTACAAGAGAGAAGACGAGATCCAAGAGGTGGACTCGTAGGAGAAAGGTCGAAGGCCGAAGGATTTGAACACTCACAAATCTTCCAAGGTAGAAGAAGTAAAAATCTTAGGAGGAGGAGTGACAACAGACATCATATCGATTATGGGGAAGATCCTAGACCGTTAGATCAACATCCAACAAAACAAAGGAAGTGCAGAGGAGAGGAACAAATCCCATCCATTAGGTCTAAGTGCGAAGGACCTGCAATTGTTGGATCCATAGGTAAGCCCATGAGACTTAACCCTAGTGTGTGCTGGAGAAGTGGACTTGTCAAAGTCCCGAAGTTCCAAAGTGATTTGGGACCATCCATCCTCAAGGAGGACAGGTGGTGTAAGATCCAAAACTTCCCACGTTTATTGACAAGGAGGAGGAGAAATAGCCGAATTAAATCTTGGTTGTTGACCTGAAAGTGGAAGCATGGGACCAGATCTAGAACTCCGGGTATAGAGCACTCCAAAGGAAAAAAGAGGATGAAAGCACCGAAGTCCCAAAGGAGATCTTGATTGTTGATCAAGGAGGAGGTCGAAGGACCATTGATTTGGTCTTAGTCGGAAAGCGTCGAAGTTCTGGAGAGAATCAGGGCCGTGGATTTAGAGAGGACGCGTGGCAGAAGATCTGTCACTCCGAGGAAATTCACTACAGAGATTTGTGTTTCTGGAGACATTAGAACTACCGAAGGCTGAAAATTCGGAGTTCATCAAAACCATCTAATTGTTGACGATAGGTGTCATTAGATCTTCCACTCTGGAATATTTCCATAGGGGAAAAGTAGATAGTTGAGAGTTGAAATTCCCAAGAGCCAGAGAGACAGAACCAATCGTAGCCATTGGTTTGGAAGGGAGCTACATGTTGACAGATCGTAGATATCTAAGATCATGCGTGAAAGGAGAAAAGTTCATTGATTTGACAGTTGGCCAAGGCAGGTAAAGGGTAGATAACATTCGTTGATCATGGATCATCACCGAAAGTGAGAGATCGAGGGTCACAAAGAATTGTGGGGTTAGAACTTGCGCAGATTTTAAAAATCTGAGAGTGGGCCGCAATTTATACCACGATTTTAACAAAGTGATATGTGGCATCTGGAGGTGAATTGCGAGGAGAAAAGTGGGTTGGTATAAAACCGCTCTTGTTCGCACCCGCAATCACACACTTAAGTGAGGTCATATCCTACGGTCTTATGAAAGAAGGGGCTAGCACCTGAAACTTGGAGTTTTGGAAGCGCACAAGAATAATCTGCGGGTCTGTTAGGACCTGCACATAGAAGGAAAGGGGGCCTGTATATAATTGTTTTGGGTTCAATCATGAGCCCAAAGTGTCAATTTGACTTAGAAGAGTTGAAGATACTTTGACCGGGAGGTCAGCAAACCCCATTGAGGTAGAGGCATTGCGTCAAAAGTGCTCAGGGAAGAAATAGTCATGTACAGTGACTACAATGAGAGCATAAGAATATTTAGGAATCTGGGAGGAATTCAAGAATTCTAGATTCAACAAGGAAAAGTTGCACACGGAAAAGAAGTTGCTGCAATTCTGTGGAAGAAAGTATGTTATGGCTAGTTTGGTTAGCCAGAGGAAAGAATGCTTGCATGTTTGCAAGTGTTGTTGGTGATGTTGTTGCATAAGGAGTGAAGAAACAAACAGATAAAGTGCTGGTTATAAGTTTGATAAAATAAGAATAAAATATTCCACTTCCATTAGACTTTCAGGTAGTATAAAATTTATTAATGACAGTCATGCAGGTATGAGTTTTTATCACTCTTTTTGCATAATTGCTGAAAGGAAATTTTGGTAACAATTTCCTCAGCCAGAGTTATTTTATAAAATCACAGGATTATATTATTGAATGCATACCAGTAGATGTGGTAAAGGGTGGAGGACTGCATTAATTCAAAGATTTTTAGCTTTTGAATGCATACACTAACATAGTAGAATGTCATGTTAATTTGGTTATGGGGTAGTAACCAAAGAATTAAAGATAAGAACTGGTTATAGGAATGAATGTCAGTAAACTAGTCATGTATGAGACCATGACCTAGTTGGATATGACAAGGTATGGATACTAAAAGGTTATGAGACACACAGGTACTAAAAACTTCCTAATTTTAAATAAAATTTTGAACTACAACCTTTTTGCTAACAGTAATGAGCACCACATAATTATATTCTTGGTGTAGTGTTCGGGTCGAAAAGGAAGGCATCCAATTAATTGGGAATACAATAGGAAGTGTGTGGAGAATGTGTCAACACATTGGCTAGAATTCCAACTCACGGATGGTAAGATACATGACTGAGATAAAGAACATTATGTAATTCAATGCAATGTGTGTTGATTAATTATGCATTGAGAATTGTACTCATGCATAGTAAGTGGTAGATTTGTATATTAAATGCATTGATTGAATGTGTTTGTAAGTACATGCATATATATTATTGCATGGAAATAATTATACTAATGGTTGAAAGGTTGCTAACTCATGAAGTTGAGAACATTTTAGGAACTATTAAACATTGCAACATGAAAGTTGTGGTGCTAACCACACTCCCTCGCGGATTACGATCGCACTCAACCAGGACCTTCTCTTATCTCAACCCGAAGAACTCAATGGTTCTTCTGATCCCCTAACGTGAACCTTCTGTACCCACAGTAACTCTTCAACGCGATCCTCCCCTTCTCAACTTATTGGAGGATCAGAACTTGCAGCCTCGCAAGTTCAATAGTCGGGCGTTACCCCTTTGGGTCCCCGAGACCCGAGACGTCGTCAACGCTGACTTTCTTCCTCCGCTATCGGGGTTTCTCTCTATCGCCTTTTGCCGATCGTGGCACTAAACCTTCGGAGTTTAACCTCCCGAGATCCGATGTGCCAAGATGCCAACAACTCGTGATCTCGCTCCCTCGGAACCTTGCTACTCGCGCGGTCAAGGGATTCCTGCCTCGACTCTCGATGCCCGAGATGTCGAAGTGTCGATACCTCGTGTCACCTGTCATGTCACCTCGCTGTGGCCCACGTGTCCATGCGATCCTTGGAATGTCGCTTCTCTCCCTCTCGTGACTTCCGTGGCCAAGTCTTCCGCCTCTTTTCTCGCTAACTCTCGATATGTCGATTCACGAGTAGAGCTATACTTCTCGTGATCCCCGATCAACAGCTCCTGCTTTACCGAGCTTTGGACCATCTTCTCTACACTTTCACTGTGATTTCCTTGTGCCTCAGCAAGATCACACGCCTCGAATTCCCGCGACTTCTCCTCGGCGAATTCCGACGGTCCGTTCAATTAGCAGATTGGACCAAGCGCTTCTTACACGAAACTCTGTCCAACTGCACGCAAAGTTCCAACACTTGCTCGGACACTTCCAGCACAACCTCTCGATGCTGTCCTTTGACAACCTCAAAAGTTTTATCCATCCTGAGCTTCCACGACTTCAAATCTCTCAGGAAGAACCCCTTGCATGCACCCTTTGTGGCAAATCCTCAATCATGATTAAGTGATGGAGTCTTTGATCCTGCGCACTCCTGCAGCAGAAATCCTTCAATTCTTTGCTCCGAATAGCAACTCTGAGGCTTCGTCTATCCTGCGCATGCCTTGCACGGCTTCGGTGCCAAATCTTCACTTCTGAGGTGAATGAGGACAAAAGCTTTCTCTAATTGAACCCTACAGTCATGCACTCCTTGCGGACAAATTCAACTGCACTCCTTGCAAGAATCCTCTGGTTCACTTAGAGAAACAATTGAAACTTATTCCCTCTTCCCCCCAGACTTCAATTCAACCATGAAATCACATACAGAGCATATAAAATAAAATGCATGACAAGAATCAAACATTCATGAGCATAACATCACCATTATACAGAGAACAACACAACCATGGAATTGAATCAAAGCTTTTCCTATTAATTCAATATCTTTACATGGAAGTTCTACATACACTTCTCTACTGCTCTACTCCTGAATGCTCTCAATCATTTGGGTTATGTTACAATGTACAAATGAGGGTGTCTATATCCCGTTTCCCTCTCGAATTCCTAAGCTATCAAATCTACAATTAAATTCCTATCTAACAACATTAAATCTATTAAATGCCTCAGCTACCTAAGGATGAGAGCTTATCTGCTCAAGGTCCATTTAAAATTTACAAAGTGCGCTTCATTTATTTCACACATTAACGTTGGGCGCAGGAATATCAAGGTGTTTCAAAATTTGTGAAGGCGCTGTCCAGCTGTCTTCCATTTTCGTGCTGGCTCGCTTGATGTGGGCGATGCTCCTGCATCATACTCCTTGGCTTGAAAAATTTCATGGGCTCCTGTTGATGAGCTTCTGCACGGTCTGTCCATGCTTCTATATCATCGCTTCTAACTCCCAGCTGGCATCCTCTACTGGGTGATTTTTCCATTTGACCAGATACTCGAAGTACTGCTTTCGCCTGGTCTTCTTTCCTACTCGCTTGTCCAGTATGCACTCCATCTGCGGATTTTCTGCAACTGGTAATTGCTTCTGCCACTGGACCACTGGTTCCTCAGTCCCAGTCTCTTCTTCTCCAGCCCTGTATGGGTATAAATCTGAAACATTAAATATCAGAGATATCCCGATGCCATCTGGCAACTCAATCTCGTATGCATTCTCCCCAAATTTCCTCAGGACTTTGCATGGCCCAATCTTTTTCATCTTCAATTTATTATATGTTCCCCTTGGGAACCTTTCTTTCCTTAAGTGTGCAAGAACTAGATCACCAACTTTAAACTGAAGTTGTCTCCGATGCTGATCTGCTCTGCGCTTATACTCCTGATTTGCATCTATCAGTCGTTGCTTCACCCTGCCGTGAAGTTCCTCCATCGCCTCAGTGAATTTCTCTGCGCTCGCGCTGCTATTCGTACCCTATTCTGACTCTCTGAGTTCATAAACTCCCCTTGGTTGTGTACCATACACAATCTGGAATGGGATTTTTCCTATACTCCGATTCACCAAATCATTGTACGCAAACTCTGCCTGTGGCAATATATTATCCCAGCTGCTATGGTGCTCCGTCACCAAGCTTCTCAGTAAGTCTCCCAGACTTATGTTAACCACCTCGGTCTGTCCTTCTATCTGCGGATGGTAAGCATAACTAAACGCCAAGTTAGTTCCTATCTTCTTCAATAGAGTCCTCCAAAAATGACCTATGAATTTGGTATCCCTGTCGGAGACTATGCTTTTCGACAATCCATGAAGTCTAACAATATCTTTGAAAAACAAATTCGCGATGTGGGTCGCATCGCTGGTCGTCTAACACGGAATAAAATGTGCCATCTTTGAAAACCTGTCCACCACCACAAATATGGAATCAACCCCTCTCTGCGTCCTCGGAAAACCCAACACAAAATCCATGCTAATTGCCTCCCATGGCCTCTCGAGTATGGGAAATGGATGATAAAAACCTGTGTTCTGCTTTCTCCCTTTTGAATGCTGACAGATTCAACACCTATCAACAAACCTCTTGACATCTGCTCGCATGCCCAGCCAAAAATACGATTCACTCAGCTTTGCAAAAGTTTTTTCATGGCCAAAATGTCCGGCCAATCCGCCACTGTGCTTTTCCTTCACCAAATTCTCCCTCATGGAGAAAATTGGAATACATAGCTGATTGCCTCTGAAAAACAATCCTTCTTGGATCAGGTAATCTATCCATGGACTCCTGTCTTTGAGAACTAGATTCTCAACCGCCTCGTATGATTCTCTGAAGTCTGCATCTTCTGCATACATATCCTTCAAATTTTCAAAACCCACTGTCTTGACTCGGAACTCCTGCAGCAACAAACATTTCCTGCTCAAACCATCAACTACTTTGTTAGCAGTTCCTAAAATGTGTTTGATCACAAATGTGAAATTCTGCATGTACTCTACCCATTTTGCATGTTTTTGATTCAACTTCTCCTGTTGACTCACAAACTACAATGCATGATTATCACTGTACAATACAAATTCTTTCGGGATCAAATAATGCCTCCACTTCTTTAATGTCTGTATGATGGCATAAAACTCTTTATCATACGTGGAGTATTTCAACTTTGCTTCATCCATCTTCTCGATGAAATATGCAACAGGCCTGTCTTCTTGACTCAAGACCGCTCCTATGGCATATCCACTCGCATCACATTTCACCTGAAATGTTTTCTGAAAGTCTGGCAACACTAACACTGGTTGCTCTGGAATCTTCCACTGCAACAGATTGAAGCTCTTTTCAGCCTCTGTTGTCTAATGAAAAGACTCGTGCCATTTCTTCACCGTGTCCAACATCGCTGCGCTAATTCCACTGAAATTTCTAATGAACTTTCTGTAGAAACTAGTCAAACCATGGAAACTTCTCACCTCGAAAACATTTCTTGGTAATGGCCAATTCTTGATCACTTCCATCTTACTTGGATCCATCTTCAACTCATTTGTCGATATAACAAAACCCAAATAAATGAGCTCTGTCTTCATGAAGGAACACTTCTTCATGTTGACCAACAGCTTCTCCTGCTACAGTCTTCTCATCACAATGGCCAAATGCTTCAAATGTTCAGCTTTTGTTTTACTGTAGATCAATATATCATCCAGATATATGACTACAAATTTCTCAATGAATTCCCTCATGAATTCATTCATCAGTCTCATAAATGTGCTTGGCGCATTTGTCAAACCAAACGACATGACCAGCCATTCGTACAAACCTTCATTTGTCTTGAATGTTGTCTCTCTCATACAAATCTGGTGATATCCGCTTTTCAAATCTATCTTTGAAAAATAATTTTCCCCACTCAGGCAATCCATCAGATCATCCATTCTCAGTAGTGGAAACCTGTACCTGATGGTTATCTTGTTGATTTTTCTAGAGTCTGTACACATCCTCCAGCCTCCATCCTTCTTTGGACTTAGTACTGTCGGAACAACACATGGAATTAGGGTCTCCCTGACCAGTCCTTTATCCAGCACCTCCTGTACCTGCCTCTTGACTTCCTCATTCTCCTGTGGTGTCAGTCTGTATGCAGCTTTATTCGGAAAACTGGCTCCCGGTATGAGGTCAATATGGTGACTCACACTCCTCATCGGTGGCAACGAACGAGGTAGTTCATCCACGATGATATCAACGAACTCTCCCAGTAGTTCCTGAATATCATCTGGTAAATCATCCACTCTTGTGCTAGTTAGGACAATTCTCGGTTTCCTGACCACAAAGAATTGTGGATATTCCTTCTTCTCCATCTCTGTGAGAAGCTCCTTCCCATTCATGAGAAGTATTGTGCTGTTTACTTTTGGCTTTACCTCCTTATCCTTTATCGGAAGCAATCTGTGTGTCATCCCATCCTTCTCCAAAGTGTATGTGTTCATTCTCCCATCATGAACAACATTTTGGTAGTATTTCCATGGTCTACCTAGCAATACGTGACAGACATCCATGGGAATGACATCACATAGGACCTTATCCTTATATTCACCCATTTTGAAATCAACTAAACATTGTTTAGTGACACTCACCTGATGTCCTTTTTGCATCCATGATACTTTGTATGGACTCGGGTGATTAGTTGTCTCTAGCTCTAATTTCTCCACCATCTCGGTCGAAACAAGATTGTCGGTGCTTCCGCTGTCCACTATGACCTTGCATTTCCAGCCCTTGGTCTTGCACGTGGTCCTGAACAGTCTGGTTCTCTGAGCTGTGTCCTCCACCTCCTTCTCGGGTGTCAAGAGAACTTTATGCACCGTCAGTGACCTCCCACTTCCGGTGTCCTCATTTTCAACATCACACCTCTGCGCTTCAGCGATGTGAGCTTCTCCTCTGTCCGTTTTCTTGTCTGGAAAATCAACAGCCTTATGTCCATCCTTCCCACATGTAAAACATGTGATGATTCCTCCTCTGCCTCTTCCCCTACCTCTGGTACGAGGAAAAGTGTTCGCGTCAGCATATTCGCCACCCTGCTCTGTATGTTGTCTCCTCAGCTTGACATATTGTTGTCCTTGTTGTGAGGTTCCACCTCTTTCAATCTTACCCTGAGGTTTCTTCCATTCCTCCTTGGGTTTCTGAAATTTCTCTTAGGAAAATACCTTGCCTCTGGGCTGACTTTTGCCTCGCCCTCGCTGTCCTTTCTTGCGGCTCAGCTTCTCCTCGACTTTCAGAGCCATATGATAAGCATCTTAAACTGTCCTGATAGTTTCCATACTTAACTCATCCTGAATGTCATACCTTAGACCATTTAGATATCTGGCTACCTTCTCATCATTGCTCTCCCAATGACCTGCTATGATGTTGAGCCTGTAGAATTGTTCGGTGTATTCCTTCACCATCATCATCTTCTATCTCAGGTTTTTCATTCTCCTGAACAGTGTGATATGATAATCTATGGGGATGAATTTCGCTTTCATCTTTGCGATCATCCTGTCCCAGCTGTTAATCTTCTGTTTTCCTTTGGAACGTCTATCCGCCTGTAGCTCGTCCCACCACAATGCTGCATGTCCCTTCAAACGGGTGACAACATGTCTGACTTTCTTGTCCTCTTCGATCTCCTCATAATCAAAGTAGGTGTCAAGAGCTCGGATCCAATCCAGCAACTCTTCTGCATCCAGACTTCCCTCATAGACTCGAATATCCATTTTCACCCTCGCTCCCATTTTGGCTATGGCTTTGATCAATCAAGCGGTTGATGCGTCTTCTACTGTGACCTCTTCTTCATGTCCAACTTCTTCTTCAACCTCAAAATCGCTAAGATCCCCTGCACCAACTTCGTGTCTTTGTGTTGTCTAAATCTCCTCGACTCTTGCTCGGAAATCTCTCATTTGTTGCTCCATTTCTGGATTTCCTGCTGGCCTACCTCTTCATCGCGCATCCCTGTCCTATGGACCAGGTGACTGCCTTTCTCTTCTAGGCGACATGATGAATTCTCTTCTCTGCTACAGAAAGCAAAGATATTCCCACTCTGATACCACTATGGTTTTAACCGCACTCCCTCGCGGAGCATGATCGCACTCAACCAGGACCTTCTCTTATATCGGCCCGAAGAACTCAATGGTTCTTTTGATCCCCTAATGGGAACCCTGCATACCCACAGTAACTCTTCGATGTGATCCTCCCCTTCTCAACTTATTGGAGGATCAGAACTCGCGGCCTCGCAAGTTCAACAGTCGGGCGTTACCCCTTCGGGTCCCCGAGACCCGAGACGTCGTCAACGCTGACTTTCTTCCTCCACTATCGGGGCTTCGCTCTATCACCTTTCGCTGATCGTGGCACTAAAACTTGGGAGTTCAACCTCTCGAGATCCGATGTGCCGAGATGCCAACAACTCGCGATCTCGCTCCCTCGAAACCTCGCTACTCGCGCGGTCAAGGGATTCCTGCCTCAACTCTCGATGCCCGAGATGCTGAAGTGATGATACCTCATGTCACATGTTGCGTCACCTCGCTGTGGCCCACGCTGTCCATGCGATCCTCACAATGTCGCTTCTCTCCCTCTCGCGACTTCCGTGGCCAAGTCTTCTGCCTCTTTTCTCGCTAACTCTCGATATGTCGATTCACAAGTAGAGCTATACTCCTCGTGATCCTCGATCAACAGCTCCTGCTTTACCGAGCTTTAGACCCTCTTCTCTACACTTGCACTATGATTTCCTTGTGCCTCAACAAGATCACACGCCTCGGATTCCCGTGACTTCTCCTCAGCGAATTTCGACGGTCCGTTCAATTAGAAGATTGGACCAAGCGCTTCTTCCATGAAACTCTATCCAACTGCACGCAAAGTTCCAACACTTGCTCGAACACTTCCAGCACAACCTCTCGGTGCTGTCCTTTGACAACCTCAAAAGTTTTATCCCTCCTGAGCTTCCATGACTTCAAATCTCTCAGGAAGAACCCCTTGCATGCACCCTTTGCGACAAATCCTCAATCACGACTAAGTGATGGAGTCTTTGATCTTGCACACTCCCGCAGCAGAAATCCTTCAATTCTTTGCTCTGAATCGCAACTGTGAGGCTTCGTCTAGCCTGCGCACGCCTTGCACGGCTTCGGTGAAAAATTTGCACTTCTGAGGTGAATGAGGACAAAAGCTTTCTCTAATTGAACTCTGCATTCACGCACTCCTTGCGGACAAATTCAACTGCACTCCTTGCAGGAATCCTCTGGTTCACTTAGAGAAACAATTGAAACTTATTCCCTCTTCCCCCCAGACTTCAATTCAACCATGAAATCTCATACACAACATATAAAAGCAAATGCATGACAAGAAGCAGACATTCATGAGCATAACATCACCATTATACAGAGAACAACACAACCATGGAATTGAATCAAAGCTTTTCCTATTATTTCAATATCTGTACATGGAAGTTCTACATACACTTCTCTGCTGCTCTTCTCCTGAATGCTCTCAATCATCTGGGTTATGTTACAATGTACAAATGAGGGTGTCTATATCCCATTTCCCTCTCGAATTCCTAAGCTATCAAATCTACAATTAAATTCCTATCTAACAACATTAAATCTATTAAATGCCTCAGCTACCTAAGGACGAGAGCTTATCTGCTCAAGGTCCATTTACAATTTACAAAGTGCTCTTCATTTATTTCACACATTAACGTTGGGCGCAACAATATCAAGGTGTTTCAAAATTTTTGAAGGCGTTGTCCAGCTGTCTTCTGTTTTCGTGTTGGCTCGCTTGATGTGGGCAATGCTCCTGCATCAAGTTGCAAGATAGGTAGTCACAGAAATAGAGACTACAAAAAATTTTATGTTTTGAAAATTGAAATAATAAACTTACTGTTATTAATTATGAACATGCGTATGGATATAATATGAGCCATTCTATTTGGTTAAGTTGTTTGGTAATGGTGATTGAATTTCTAGGTGCATGCAATTCTAAGTTTGCTTCATATGGTTGTGTACATATTGCAATTGAATTATGATGTACAAGAAATACTGACAATTGTTGGCAGTATGCAAGATGAATCCTTGTAGGAAAATAGTATGTAGTTTGGTGCTTGTGGAAAACCACAAGGAAGGCTGCAATCCTAATTTGGCAACAACCAAGATGATTTATGAAATAGAATTTCATGTTTTGGGGATAAAATTTGAATTCCCTTTTGAACTAATTGGAGTTCCTAAATGAATTCTTTTATGTTTTCTCATGATAACCGCATGTGGGTGATGCAGATGAGATGATGTTGATTAAAGTAAGAATGTTGACTACAAAGAGTAGCTTGGGGAAGATGCTGATTGGAAATATCTGAGGGTAGTTGGAACTCCGGGAGCCACGATGCTCTAAGACTTCTGGTCCAGCCTGTTGCTGAAGCCCAAGGAAAGGGAGGTGTAATAACCAATGGACTATGTGATAGTGAAGGTGCACACTCCTCAAGTGGGACATGCATGTGGGGAAGTAGAGACTGTTGGTTGGAGTGTTGTCGAGGTTTGGTACCTTGGTCTAGACGATGTGATATGGAAGTCTTTGCAATCAAAAGATAAGTAAAATTCTTTATTTATTGTATGTTGTGTATGTTGTATACAAGTTATAATGTTATTAGAATTGTCCATATATACATATATATATACACATTTCATATATGTTTATATTACCTGCATCCATGATGATACATATTGTGTTTCATATTTCATTTCTTAATAAATATATATACCTGATGCTAATCATGTAATCAATTGGAATGTGATTCAGGTGGAGCAAGAAAGTGTCTTGCAAATGCATCCGGTGAGCATATTGGAATGAAAGAGAAAACAACTCTGGAATCGATCCATAGGACTTGTAAAGGTCCAGTGGACCTGGTATGCTCCTGAGGACATGACATGGGAGGATGAAGATGCTATGCGTGGATAATACCCACATCTTTTTGAAGATTTTGGAAATCTTGTTGATGTTGTGTAAAAGTTGTACTGACGACAGTGCAAAAATAAGGGGAGGGGATTGTAATATCCCCAAGGACAAGCCCCAGTTGTATTTATAAATTGTAAACATGTTTTGTAGGTTGGTGAGACAAGTTATAATAAGCTAGGAGGATTATTTGGGGAATAGGCCAGAGAGCCTAGGTGTTAAAGGCTAGGAGCCTGATTTTGTATATGTAATTATGCAGATCATTAATAAAATATAAACATTGTTGCATGCATTTCGACAACGAATAAAGAATGATGGGGGACTAAGTTTCCACAAGGTTGGGTAAGGGAGGAGGCTAAGCGTGTGGGCCTAGGGGCCAAGCTAGGAGGCTTACATCTAAAGGGGATAATAATTTATTATTATTTCCTGAAGGCTAAGGTGGACATGTTGAGTGTTGTCCCAAGTTACTGTAAAGGGAATGTGTGCTAAGTGGAAATCATGTGGCTCCAGGAAGACAAGTGACAACCTGGGCGCATGCATTTATAGCTAGGAAAGCCAACGCTACTGGGGGGGCTTCCCATTTTGTCATCCTCCATCTGATATCACTGGGATCTCGAGCATTTGAAATCATTTTTCCTCTCTGTATGCATCTACATTGTGTTCCTTGTCACACACCCTGAAACCCATGGGAAAACCGACGGAATGATGTGTGTCTCTGGGGAAGTTCGAGTATCACGTATTTGTCTAAGCTATGTGGTGTCGTAACGGTGGGATGTTGTGGCCACACAGTTCATCTGAGAGTCGTTCTGTGTCTCCTGAGGAACAAGACACCTGGTTAATCGCCTTAGACATGGCGTTTTTTAGCATGGGGTATTTCCTCTTGTGGTTCCATGCCCATCTGTTGATGCTATTTTCATCCCTGTGTGAATCTGTGTTGAACCATTGTTGTTGTCGTTCTTGTGTTGGAGCGTAGTTGAAGAAGGAGGTTGTTAGGCCTATGTGCAACACTCTCTCCAGGAGAGATAGGTGGTTTTGGTTGAAGAGGTAGGTTTTCAGGCCTGTGAGTATCTTTCTCCAGGTGAGAGAGTTTGTTGGGAATTTGTTTTCTACCAGAGAGAGTCCAACACCAGCTATGGAGCTCTGAGGATTCTTGATCCGGCCTATTGCCGAGACCTAGAGAGGGAGGTGGAGAACCAATGGACTATTCTTGTGAAGGTGTATACTCCCGGGTGGAATAGGCATGTGGGGAATGAGAGTATATGAGTAGTGGGCATAATAAGGCTCCTGGAGAGAATCCTTCCAGTTGCACTGTGTAGTTTCCTGTGACCTCAACCTAGTCTAGGATTCCCTTTTCCTAGGTGAAGCTTAGTCCCAGCTTAGGGGTGACCCACTGTTGAGCGTGATGAGAAGCATGGTCTATGGCTGGGAGGTTCATGGAAGGTCTGCACATAGTTGGTGGAGTTACTACAATTTCAAAGACAAGTATCATTATGTGTTTAATTTCAATTAAAATGCATGTCTATGATGCTTGTTATATTATCATGTATTATGTTGCAATGATATTTATTGTTAATTCTATTTAAGTCTATATGATGGCAGTAAATCTATGTTAAATGAGTTAATTTGATTTAATATGCATGTTACATATAAATTTATGGGAATGTTCCACGTAGTAGCATTGCTCGGCAGTGGGGTTGATGGTCGGGAATGTTTCAAATTGGTATCAGAGATTTAGAGGCTAAGTTAAGGTTGTGTTGGTAACTTTGCCTGACCTGTTGGTGGTTGGGGACGTTACAATCTTCTTAATCATGGGTATTTAAATATTACACAGAGGTACTGTAGCATTACTAGACATATCTACATAGTAGGTAAAAGTTTCCCATCGAGTCATTGGCGCAATACAATATAACTTAAAGGAGAAAGAGTAGAGAATAGTTTTAAGTTCTAATAACAAAGGTATTATACAAATTATTATTCTGACATCGTCTTAATTGAATAACAAATAAAAATACCATTCCACAACACAAAACCAGTTCCAAAAATCTATTACAAACTCACCAACGAATAAATCCATATACAAAAATTTTAACTAATTTACCAATGCAATTTTTACACATGTGTTTTGTAACTGAAGGAGAAGAATATGAAGTTGTCCAACACTTGTGCTCTATCCATATCACTGCTTGCTAATCATTGAGACCTCACCAGTACCTCCCAGCCAACGCTAGGGGTACTCTTCTTCCCCCTGATCCCCTCGAGCTGCAAAGAGGCCACACACACAGACCAAAGAAAATATATCTCCCAGATCACCTTGCAAGGTCAAGCTACCAATCTCTACTCAAGCTGGGTATCCCAACTCCCACAAGAAAAAACAGTCAAGAAAATCCAATATAATAACCTTACGCATACCATTCGTGATCCCTTCCTCTTCTTTGTCATTGCTTTTATAGATTTATTCTTAGTAATGCTTGCTAAATGCAAGTTAAATTCTTTTTATTAAACTTTTTTTAGGAAATACTCTCCTCGATACACTCATCACCCGATCCCTTAGTTGCACTAGAAATTCATTTAATTAATTAAATTAATTTTCCGTTTCCCTTCACCCACCTAAAAGCATTCCTAAAAACGCTCCTTGATGTCCCTTTATTCCCTCAATTTTCTTTAATGATCGATGCCTTTATTAAATCTTAGTTGAGTTTTATTTAGGAAAGTTCTCTAGACTAGATTCCTTTCTATGTTCCACATTTTGTTTTGCATTTAACTTCCCCACTTTGTCTAAGTTTCATATTAGCATGTCTTTGCACATAAACAATAATTAATTTTTAGGTAAATTATTTCTCCTTTAAATTCTTAAATTGGATTTTCTTCATCCCCCTTTTATTAATTGATTAATGAATTTTTAGTCCCGATACCCCATTTGGTCATATGCTCTAATTTCAAATAGGCTTAGCATATTTTGTTTAAGGGAAATTTTATAATTAATTAACTTTACACATACCACATTTATTTTTAGGGCTGACCACGTCAAAATAAAATATTGTTTTCTAGGCACCTAGGTTCATTGACTCACCAGTATTAAAAATCACTACATTCCCTTCAAGATGCACAACGTTTTCCAAGGGTGCCTCTTTCCTTTATTTGTGTTTTATTTACGTGACATTCCCTTCAAGATGCACTACGTTCTCCAAGGGTACCACTTGCCTTTGACTGATTTTGTTAGTTGTCCAACCCTTGGAGTCAATAATCCATTAGGTTACCTTGTGCGAGACTAAGGTCCTCTAAGGAATAATGAAACTTCTTTATTTCACACCCCATAGAATCTTCATGACTAACTATCTCAATATGCCTTCATGACATCTTGGATCTCTCAAACTAGGTAATCGTTAACCTAAAGTTCGAGCCACGACATGAGTGCTAGTAGACTATGGCAGTGACGCTACCACACCTCTCCCTAAATATCTTTGGTTGTCGTGCATGACTCCTTTACTCCTAATGTGAGTCTAATTATCAAGCAATCATCATCCCGCGTCCATCAATGAAACATTTCACGATCCATAAACAACATCATAATATACCCTATCATAGATCACATATGCATAAATAGAAATACCCAAACCATATGCAATCCACTCCCTGACTCGATCTGAAGTCCAATGAGGTCCATCGATGCCATCTACACCCTCAATCTGTCAATATTACTGCACACTCAAGAGAAACCATTCAATAACACTTGTCTATACATAAATAACATAACATAACATCATAATCCACAATCTCATCATTAGAATCCATAAGTGAAGCAGACAATCATATAATGAACTGGATCATTTGCACGTAAGTGTTCTCAAAGAAAAGTTCACATCAGGTGCGCAGAAGAGCGGGATGTTACACCTTTACAATGCAAGATCCATGTTTTTTGAAAAATTGAAAATACTTCTCCATATTCATAAATGACATTTGAATAAAACATTAAATTAATTAATATTTTTATTCAAATAAATATAAAAATATTATATTTATCTCCAAGATTTACATATCCACATATTTAATTTGAAATTTAAATAATTATAAAATAAACTTAAATAAGAAAAGCTTCATTGTATCTTTTCTTATATTATTTATAGTATTTTGAGATACTAGAAAAATTATCATAAATATTAATTAAAGACAACTAGTTATCTTATCTTTTGTGTCGGCTAATGGTTAAGAACATGTGTTTCCTCCTAACAGGTCACAAGTTCAAATCCATAGGGGTAGGGTATGTATACCTCCGTAGACTTTACAAATCAAATCCCTGGATGAAAGGGGTTTCATATACCAATTTGATGTCTGACTTAGCCACGACCTTAAAAACAGATTTTAACAAAATAACTGATTTGATTTTATAATTTTGTTTCACTTCATATGTATAAAATGTATAACCATTTGTTACATTTATTTGTTTAAAAAATTTAAAAATATATATTATTCAAAAGTGAATGATAGTAAATGAATTAAAATATGCATGTTATGTTAATGAAATATCAAAGAGTAAAATGATAACTTTCATGTATCTATGTGTTTTCAAGGTAACACATATAGCTTAATCAAGGTGTATGTATATGTCTATGTAATTTTAAATTATATTTGGTGGTTTTTTAATTAATAAGATGATATTTTGTATAACTACATTGACAAAACCGACAATTAAATGAAGGATTTTTTTTTCTTTAATTTCACTTTTACAATTAAGTCAATTTGTAATGGAATTCAATACGAGTAATGGATATGAACATTGGATTCTACCTGATTTATGTTGGGAAAAAGAATTGTGGGTAGAGCAAGATGGAGGTTTAGGGTTTACAGTGGATATTTTTTAGAGCAACAAGGGACATGAGTTCAAAGGGTTTGAACATACGATACAACATTTTAGGAACTATGACATAGATGTCATGGAAGGAAGATAGGGAAGTGTCCTCCTTGTAGAAGATGGGTCAAGTATGGGATGAGTCTATGACCTTCAAGGACGTGGTACTGGGAAGATATGAAAAGAAAACAAAAGACATAAAAATGGGAGGAATAACTGTGAGTGAGGCTCCTGCAGGGGGAACCAGGGAACAAGCCACATGGAAACAAAAATAGTAAATGGATGCCTTGCCAAAACTACAGAGAAACCAAGGTATGGAATAACTTCTCCTAATATCGGTAACTATATTCATCTCATGAAATATCATTCTTTAATCAAGAAGTTCATGGGAATTTTTCCATTGAAGAAGGATCTGAAGGTATGGGTAAAATAATGTTGGAATGTGAAAGGAAAACTAGATATAAAATTAAGCTCAAATCGTTTCTTTACAACAATATTCTCCAACCCCCAAGACAAGGATCAAGTCTTTGAGGAGGGCCCATACATTTTTCATTCAACGGGTCTCTTTATTAAATAATGGATGAAAAGATTCACTCTAGAGAAGGAGGAATTCATAACAACTCTAGTTTGGATCAAAATACACTCCCTACGATAGGAGTTCTAGGAAATGGAAACTCTAGAAGGAATATGGAATACCCTTGGCATTTTGTGAAGGTATCAGAAGTAACAAAAATGGATAGATATACATCCTATGCAAGTACATGCATTTAAATGAATGTGACACACACCCTTCCATATCCCTTAATAGTTTCATATCAAGATAACAAGTGGAGATCGACTTTAGACTATGAGCATACACCCTTTAGAGGTAGAGAGTGTCATGTACACATAAACTTCTTCAAATAATTCCTCTTAAATTCCAAGAGAAGTGAAAGGATAACGAACGAACAAATAAACCAACTAGAAATGAAGATGAACGCAATAAAAACCGGTTCAAATATCTAGAGGAGGCGAAAATACAGGACCTAGGTGAAGATATGTAGCTAAATAAACATGACACGGAGAAGAAAGAAACATAACCAAAAGAGAACATTACAAAGTGCATGAATCTAGATATAAATCCACAAAAAATGGGGATGGAAGTGGGAGAATTAGAAATGAAAGACTTGGAATAACATGAGTAAGCATGACTAGAGAATAACGAAGAGGAGATAGCATAACAGACAGATATAGAAAATGCATGGATGTATATTCAATCTATGAAGGAAGTTCATGGAGAGAAAGAAGTTAATGATATGACAATATCAAAGCTTCAAAAACATGAAATCAAAATATATAGTAGAAGAGGTACAGAGGTAACACCAGGAATCCTTGCAACATTGCCAGGAAAAATGGATATTAAAACAAATTCTTTGAAAATCCTCAAGAAAACTCATGTCAAAGAAAATAAGAGGCGATTAAAACCATATAAGAAGAATATTGAAGAAACATGGGCACTCCTCGTTGATTCAGGACAAATCCTAGGCTTACTGGAGAGAAATTTCTAACCTCAACCAAAGTTTTAATATGAAGATAATTTCATGGAATGTGAGAGGAGTAAACTCCCTATCCAAACATAGGATGATAAAAAAGGCTAGTGTTGAACCAAACAAACTATTGGATATCATTAAAGAATAGAAAAATACAAAAGATCAAGCTTGGATCCCTTAAAAACAAATTATCCTTGCACTCGATAGGGGAGAATATCAAATATTTAGGCTTCAGGTTTTGAAGTCTGATTGGTAATTTTTCATAAATTTCTTCATCGAAGATCAATTTTTAAATTTTAGATTGAATACTAAAGATGATGCAAAATATTATTTCCTTACTAGTACAATTATTCAGACTTCTGATAGAGGGAGGGATGTTAGACTGTGAGTCCTAGACAATCACAAACTCTGAGACACCTACTTATGAGTTGTAATCCTTATTTATTGATGAGATGTTTTTATGATCCCTTGATTATTTATCTGTGATATAGAGATGTAGAAGCGGCGAAATTCATGTATTATAAATTGATATCATGAGATTAAAACATGACTAGAGAATGACATAATGTCTTTTTTTCTAGTTCTTATGTTGTATTGTTTGTGCTCTATTTGTTAACAATAGTTACTATTGACTTCTCAAGATTTGGATCTTGGCAAAAGAGTGCATTCATGGGTTTGGATCATGTTGGAATATTTCCTTCATGGATTTATTATTTTCATGTGCAAGAATGCATAATGCAAAAAAGACATTAATATTGAAATTATTGATAAATATACTTGTATACAATGTTTAATAATTAAATTGTAGAATGTTTTTTTTTTTAAATAAAAATGGGGGGTATTTCCTATTACTGTGTTGTTATAATACAAGAAATCCACATGTCATCAGTGTACTACTTGTTCTGCCAAATTAGCAGAAACTAGAACAGGTGGAAGACTATTATACTTTTAGTAAAAAAAGTTATTCGACATTTTCCCTACAAATTGGAAACTATAGTAGGTGGAAGATGTTTGTCCTTATAGTTTTGGTCTAGGAATCTAAAGAAAACAAGCAACTGGAAAAAGAAAATAAGACATTAATTCTGCATCTTCCTAGTACAAAGAGATGGGTAAGAATTGTGCAAAGTACCAGTTACAAAGAACCAGAAACTAATCATTATCACTTGGGGGTATGTCATCGGGATCTTCAGTGAGAGGGTCATCACTATGCTGGAGAATGAAGGGATTCACACAGGTGGGGAAGTTTTGCTTTTCTGGTGCATTCGATAATGCACCAAATATCATGTCGATCCGCTAACTCATGAGGGTGTCCCGATGCAGCTCATCTGCCATTTATCTCCTGCGATCAAAGATGAGATCTAGATTCTCGAGGATGAAGAGAGTTGGCGGAGATGGATTAAATTCATAAATTTCATTGAGCGATGGAGGCACCAAGACTGGTTGGTTCTCCTACATGGTGCCAATGTCTCCTTCCTTGACCACCTCTGTCTCTTCTTCAACTTTGCTGATGTTTTCCTGGATTAAAATTCTTAGAGCCTTGTGGAGGAATTCCTCCTCGACTATGCAGGGGGTGCCTTCCATGGCAGCCTGAGTGATTATGCTAGTTGTATTAATGTTGGGGAGCTGTAAGTCATCTGATACCTTGAAGAGGATGGATTCCGATGAAACCTGTATAGGTTCCTCCAGAATTGCCTCCTCGACGTAATCTTAAAATTATTGATAAAATATTTTCTTTTCTTCTTTTTTTAATTATAAAATCACGGTTGTATATTTATACTATATACAAAAATGGTATATATGTATTTGGGGAAGGCTTTCCATAGGAGAAATCAGGACCTCCACTAACTAAACAAGATCATACTTGTTAAGAGTTTTCATAATTATCCATGTATTTATTGCCATACAAAAAGAAATAACAACATTTAATATCATATTATAACTATAAATATAACCTATGTAATAAAATAACATTATGAAATCAAGCATTAGGAGGCAGGACACTAACATCCATAGGTTGGTCCACTCAATTTACTACTTCTATCCCTTCCTCCTTTGTTGTACCTGAAGGATGGGGGTCATCATATAACCAGATGGGGTTGTCTTGTGTTCTTGTGGAGCTAGGGAAACCCTAATTATTGTCCATGACATCAGTTTCATCTATCACCCGAGAAATAATAGTTTTTATCCTGAACATGGCTTTGCACACAAACTCAAATTTTTGCATCCAACAATTCTATACTATGGAGAATGTCTTGCTGCTTTGAAATCCTCTCCTTCCTGACTTCATCTATAAGGGCTTTCAATAACCAATATGTCTTGATCATACAAAAGAATTAGGTATCTTGCGTTTGAGAAAAACTTGGCCCTTGAATCCATCTATTGAATTCCTCTTGAATCTATTCATTAGATAGATTATGTCGTCTTCCATTTATCATGCTTTCTATTTTTTCCAATTCTTTTTTGAAAAACTCATAAAATTTAGAGTGAAAGAGTCACTCAGATGCAATGGCTTCTTTCTTAACCTAGATAATGTATCAAGGTTCCTTAAGATTAGATTCCTTTAGAATGTAAACCCTCTATTTCTCTCGAAAAAAATGAAAAATACTTTTACATCTTAATAAAACACTAAATTAATTAATCTTAAATTTAAATAAATATTTAATTTCATATAATTATAATTATTCTTTTATATAATTATATTTTTTTAACTTTTTATTTATATATATATATATATATATATATATATATATATATATATATATATATATATAAATTGTGTGATAAAATAATTAAAATATTATTTTTATTAATGTATTTATCCATAATATTTACATATTCACATACTTAAATTTTAATTTACTAAATTATAAAATAATCTTAAATATTAATTATTTAACATTATTAAAACTTTATAGTTGTATAATTTATTAAAAAAAATTCCATATAAATTATATTATATAATTTATTTTTAATAAAATAATCATTATTTTTTATTTGGGAACTCCATCTCACATGTAAAAGTTACAACCACTTTTTACATTTAGTTGTTTAAAAAATTTCAAAATATTTAAACGATTAATGTAAATGCACTAAAATATCAAAATATCTATGTTATATCAATGCAATCTCAAAGAGTGAAACACTAGCTTTCATGTATCTATGCGTTTTCAATGCTCCACATATAGATTAATTATGTGTTTTCAATGCTCTACATATAGATTCCACATGGTATATGTAAATGTCTATGCAATTTTAATTTTTGCGGGGTGAATATGTGAAATAATAAAATAATATTGTGTATAATTATATTGAAAAAACAAGGAATGAAATGAAGAATTTTTTCATTTGTTTAATTTTATTTTTACAAAATTAAAATTAAAATATAAATAGTAATGAATTTTAATTTAGTAATAAATATAAATAGTAATCAAGATGTATTATAACAAGAAGTATATTTTATTTGGTATTTCAATAATGGATTTTTATTAGGTAAAATTTTTTAATTCAATATGTTATTTTTTCAAAATATTTTTGATGCCTACGAATTTTATAATTCATATTGTTTTTGATGATTTTTAATAAATTTTTTGTAATTTTGTTCGTGATTATTTAAATTAATATCATGAGATTATGTATAAATGAATTAAAATATCGACAAAAAATTATAAAGAAAATATTTCATATTACTCATTTATAGATAATCTATTTTTTTTTTTCGATGGAATACATATCTCACGGAGCCCTCCAAGTACTTCCACCCATTTCTAGAATGGTATGGGAGGTAAATCAACCACTTTAATCTTTGGAAACATAACTTAGAGGGGACATCGAGTGAGGCTCAATAATATCTACATATCCATCCATCCCAGGGACTGGACCCCGAGAACTCCTACTTGTAATTCACATCATTCAACCACTCAAACTAACCCACCAAAATTATAGATAAATCAAATTATATTATATATTTATGACCATAAGAGTGTATATAATCATTTAAGTGACTAGATAATGGGAGAAATGCGTAGGGTTAAACGGACGGACCCAAACCATAAGTCATTCCACATGGTTTTGTATGGACTCGGAAGTATTGAGAATAGTGACTGCCTACAGTTGGCTCTTGTAGTACTAATGAAGAAAGATTATGAGTGGATCAACGAAATAGAAATTTGCGTTACTGTTCTCAGTCCCCTCGATCCGGAAGTGATGAATCATTTGGGGTGTAGGTGTCAGTTCACTCCTGTAACTGCCTGAGAGACTAGACTATGTGGCAGTTCACTCCCATAACTATTGGTGTGTATCCAGATCACTCTAGACCACCACTATGGCTCACTAGTTACTTATGTATGCTATATCTATTGTAAATTATTGACTCTTTGAGTGTGGAATACGATTAATGAGAATTCTTCCACTCTTTCTATCTTGCTTCTTCTTTCTTAATTTCTCTCTGCAAATGTGTGTAGTATTTTCTAGCTAGATCTATTCTATGTAGGTTCAACACATTTAAATGGCATGAGAGTTGACGGACTGCTAAACAAAATCTACACCAAATCATTTTTTGCAGGTACAAAAGATTGAATACAACAAAAAGATGGATTATTCGTTGGAAATACTTCCCATGCCTCATAACTATTTGGAATGGAAGCCAAAAATTTTGCTTCTGCTAAGATGCAAAGGCTTATACCAAATAATCATGGCAATGGAAGTAGAGCCCGATTCTTTCGATGAGAAAAGTGACTTTCTCAATAGACAAGATATTTCCATAGAAAGTATCTGTAACAATCCCTTTGTTACGACTATGAGCGAAGCAGCAACTGAATTTTTGTTTTTTTTCTAAAACATGGAGAAAACAATGGATACCGCTAGACAACACCTCAAAGGTGCGCAACTGACACAAGGAGGCATTGCAACCCAAGAATCAACAACGTTCTTACGAGGTCTACCCAACCCACAACGGAAGGTTCAGACCTCGACCAAGTTATCCTTCACCTCTAACCCTTAGGGCACGCATTGATCTCCTCATCATGTATCATTCTGCTGCCATAGGCTAAGCATGACTATAACCATGGTGCAACAGCATGATTGGGCCCTCCACCGCAACTAAGTCCCACATGCTAGGAGATCAACGACTATCTAAACACCTAACGACTAACCCTAGCACCCATCAACAATTCAACGCGACTACTAAGACGTTCAAGCAACACAACAAGGTTCCTTGCACCAGAATTCAACTCACACACCTTGAGTAAAATTATCAAAGTACAATTTTTTAAAAGAAAAGTAGCAACAAAGGATGGTGGCAATATCTTTTATATAGGGATCAATTAGGATACAGTTAATATGACAACTTACAAGGTTTAGTAAATACAGATAAGGTTAACCTAAGCCCACTAAAATTAACACTAAAGGATAAAGGTGCAATGACGACGTTAACATATAATCCAAAAATTAACCCAGTAAAAAGGTGAAAATACAAGGCATCATGAATATCCTGTCGTTATCTTAGGTAGTAATAAATTGGAAGGATGAAGAAAGGAGAGAACAGTTTTGAAGTACCTGTTCAATAACCTTAAATCGATTAAGGTAAAACAAACAACAAGATTACCCTAAGGTAACACTGTCACCATAAGTGGATGTAGGTTGGGAATTTATCCAAATGAAGAATTTAAAACTCTGTCAATACATGATTAATACACACTGTAAAGAAAAATGTTATTTTAGACATGAAAAATGCTATTTAAATCACTGACACTGTACAAAGAAAAAACGCTAATTGCTACCCTGTCAAAGGTACGGATGTCATCTGACAAGAAATCAATGCGGTGTTAAAGTAAATACTAAATCCAGCTGACTTAAATTAGAAGTTGTCCCTTAAACACATATTTTCTTCCATTACACAAAATCTCTTCCATCTAGCTTTACCATAACATGCGGTTAGAGTAAGGTTGTTGGCTACCAAAAAGTTCTCAATTTCTATAGGTATGTTGCTACCTAAGGGAGCTATAGGCAGGTTGTTTAGTAAGCCAACACACAACTCACACACTACCAGAAATTGCTAGGACAAACCATCCTGGAAACTATGAAAAATTCTACTAAGAGCTTCACTGGAATACTGAATCCCTGATTTACCATAAGAAAATAATTCACCAATGACAAGAATGAAAATAGAACAATCTCGATGGTACAACCCCCAAAAAAAATAGAAAAGGGGAGGAACACCACCCAACGCAAGTTGTCCCGAACATGCAGTCAAATAAATAGATTAAGAATAATGGCCATACACAGTCCATAGATAGGAAAGATGCAGTCCATGTAAATTAAGAAATAATGCTATACTGTTTAAGATAGCCAGTAAGTGTGAGATCGCATGACCATTATTTTAATCCAAGAGAAAATAAACATTTACCCCGACAATCACTGTTAATAGCTAAAACGCAGATCCACAGTGAGCAACCGTCGAAGCCAAACTCTAATGAAATCACAGGCAAAGTGTGAAAATCACTAATAGGAACTTGCAGAGTTAGATCAGACGCAGTTCGTTGTTTTTCCAACTAAGTTGTATATCGAAATGCCTTCTAGGAATTATTGTGTTAGAGAAATTGGGATTCCCTGACCTTTAAACCAGCATACACATAAAATCTTGGTTATAAAATGAAATAGAAAATCATTGTTATAATAATTGATAAATTGATGCAATTCCATTCAAATTTCATTCTCCAAGATTTAAACAATCACTCCCCAGTATTACAAAATCATTGCGACTAACTGGCTAATAATCCATGAAATGCATAGTTATTCGCTAAAGAACACAGAGTTATTGAAACATTGTCTTGTTAAGGTGTGACTCGCTAATCAAATTCATAAAAATAACAATATCGCTAATCATCCATTGTTTTTCAATCCATAACTAGATCACAAAGACATTCATTCTAAACCATAGAACTCCTTACCCGAATGCGGTGTAAAAAAAAACAGGGTGAAGAGGGCTATCACAAGAGGATAAGCACAGGCTAGAATCATTCTCAATTGAATTAAAGCGCAGAAGTAAAACGCAGGCAGAGAATAATGGAAATTGTTTATCCAATTCCAGTGTACCAAAAATAATAACGCATACTTAGAAATTCAATTGTTTTTCCATTTTCAGGGTGCCAACATAAAAATGCAGATTGAAGTTAAATACTTTTTACATTCTAGGATACCAATATAAAAATGATGACAATAGTAAGAGAATACAAGGGTCCATTAGGATAAATCATCGAAAGGATCATAGGGATTCTATCAGTCAACACGCAAAAAGAGAAACAACAAGGAAGCAAGATAATGCATACGCAGAGGTCGTACTGGAAGGCGCAATTCAAACAATCAGGCAAGGACAATAATGGAGGTAGACAACGGACATGAACATCCTTCACTCATCATCCACGCACAGAAAAGCAGGGCGTTGAGATCCATAGGTCTATTAACGCTGAAGTGAAAACCATAGGTCAGGCTCCTGGCCGACTGCTCAGGCGAGGACTGATGATCTAGGGATAAAGAAAAAACAACCACAATCTTCACAAATCAATACACCACAGGGCGGTCAAGACATGTAGGGAAACGAGGGCCATGGGAGTCCAACACTCATCTAGCTAGGCTATGAAACTTTCAGTCATCAATCTAGCCAATCAGTTTACTTACCCAAATAAACATGCATATCCAAGCATAATTCCTACAACAATCTACCGTACAAAAATGAAGAGAGCGTATCGTTGCCTGATCGCCCGCTCTGAGTGGATGTCCTGCGTGTTCTGTGCAACTCCGGCTTGCCGACCGACGAGACTTCACCGGTACCTCCATGCCAATTGTAGGGGTACTCTTCTTCCTCCTTATCCCTTCTTACCCCTTAGCCCCTCGAGACACAAAGGGGCCACCCACACTATCCAGAGATTCAGCTAGCTCCCAGCTCGCCTTGCAAGGCCGAGCTACCACTCCTCACCGAGCTAGGTATCCCAACTCCCACAAGCTAAATCAGTCAAGTAGAGATTCTTGTAGCATAACGTTATGCAACCTCCAAAATCTCCTTCATCCTTCTCCTCCCTTCATTATATAGAGTTTCGAAGTCCCTTACTTTCCTAAATTCTCATTTAATTAAGTTTTTTAAAAATTAAATCCTAAATTTCCTCCCCGTACAAGTGTCACCCATCCCCTTCATTCCTCCACAATTTAATTTCTTTAATCAATTAATTTCCCTTATTTCCCTCACCCACCTAGAGTCACTCCTAGAATCACTCCTATGTGTCCCCAAATTCTCTTACATCTTTTAATGACTTTCCCCATTATCAATTTGCTAGTTCAGTTTTAAATTAGAAAGTTCTTAATGGTAGATACCTTACTAAGTTTGAATTTCTGCTTTTTCCCTTGGCTTTCCCTTTTCTTCTTATGTTTCCCTGTTTTCCTAGTTTCCTAAATATTTTAGATTACCCTCCTTCCCCTTTTCATTTAGGACACAAATTGGCAAGTGTAGAATTTAACCCCCTGTTTCCTTTTTCCCTTTTTAGTTAATAATTTTAAATTATCAAAAATAATAAAACAATTATTTCCCCGTCGTTTTTTTTTTTTTAATTTTACCCTAAGAGATTTTTATGAATCATTTAAATTGTTTACCCCCTTATTATTACAAGATTTAACGAAGAGTATAATTATTATTTATGTTGTTTTTATTTTTATTATTATTATCTTTTTTTATAGATAGATAAAATTTTACCACTAGCATAATTTAGACTCAGACCTTAAATTTTCATATTGGGCGACATTTTATTAGGGAATTTGTTTTTAAAAATTCTTAACACGTTATTCATCCTAAGGCTATCTAGGTTCATTCATCTATCATCAACAATGCAACATGCCCTTCAAGACGCACTAGGTGCTCCAAGGGTGCCACTCGCCTTAATATGTTTCCCTTGTGTGACGTGCCCTTCAGGATGTATTACATTCTCCAAGGGTTCCACTTGCCTCTCTCCATTTTTCTTGTGCGACGTGCCCTTCGGGACTTACCACGTGCTCCAAGGGTGCCACTCACCTCTTGACTGACTTAGTAGACATCAAAAACCCCTGTAGTCAATACTCCACCAGGTGAACTTGTGGGAGACTAAGGGCCTCTAAGGAATAAAGGCCCTTCCTTATTGTGTGCCCCTTAGAATCATCGTGAGCGACTCTGTATCCTCGAGGTCCAAAATCCTACACACTTAGTAAAACTGAGTCAACAACACCTGTCTATGTCAATGCAGTAAAAGAAAAAAAAAAACATGTCATCCACCCATAACACCTCATATCAAAATCAAATGTTTTAATAGCATAATAATCCAGATCACTTGTGAGAAAGTGTCCTCAAAGAATAATTTCGCCCAGTGCGCCAGAGAGGGATGTTACATACACCCCCTCTTGGCCTAAACTTCATCTTGAAGTTTCACAGTATAAGTGGCGAAATAATGTGTATCACAATATCATAATTCTATCTGTCAAACAAAAATGGAAATTGTTGGCGCATATCATATGCATCTTCCCAGGTCGCCGAATGCAGACTATATTTGTACCACTGGACCTTGACCTGATCTACTGATCGACATCGTAGCTATCGAACACGATGATCCAAGATGCAGATCGATTGAGCCATGAGTGCCCCCTTTTCTGATACCTGCAAGGAACTCAGGTCAATAACATGTGTAGGATCACTAATATAATGTTTCAAAACAAATACATGAAAAACATCGTGCATATGCCTCAAAGAATCAGGCAAGGCTAGTTGATAGGCCATAGGCCCCATTCTCTCCACAATCTTGAAAGTTCCCATGAACCTAGGAGAGAGTTCATCTCCCTTTCCAAACTTGATCAAACTCTTATGCAGTTTAACCTACAAGAAGACTCGATCGCCAACCTCGTAACTACAGTCGACATGGTGCGCACCAACGTAACTCTTCTACCGATCCTGTGCTTCTTTAATCCTTTGTGTTATGGTTTTCATTTTCTCTTCCATTTCTTGGATCACTTCTTATCCCACCAGGACCCTATCCTCCAGCCAATCCCAACTCAAAGGCATCCAACACGGTCGCCCATAAAGAAACTCGAAAGGCACCATCTTAATGGTGCTCTGGTAACTGTTGTTATAAGAAAATTCCACCAGTGGTAAGAATTCTTCCCAACACTTTTGTTGGTCCATCATGTATGTGTGCAACATGTCCTCCAAGGTCTGGTTTGTTCATTTGGTCTTCCCGTCAGTCTCTAGGTGATACGCAGTACTAAAGTTAAGTTGTTTTCCCAAGGCCTCTTGGAAACTCGTCCAAAATCATCTAGTAAACACCGATCCTCAATCGAATATAATCTTCTTAGGCACGCCATGTAGTCTTACAATATCACTGATGAAAACTCTATCTATATCAAGTGCCTGATACGTCATATGCATAAGAATAAAGTGAGCACTCTTCGTCAGAGTGTCTACTACTAAGAAAATCGAGTCATGTCTCCTTGCCGTCAGTGGCAATCCAACAATAAAATCCATCAAAATAACCTCCCATTTTGATTCCGGAATAGTGTGCGGCTGTAGTAATCCTAATGGGTGTCTATGTTCAGCCTTTACCTGCTAACATTCTAGACATCAGGCCACATAGTTGACTATGTCTGCCTTCATTCCCTTCCATAAGAATAAGGGTTTAAGGTCTGCCCTCATCTTCTTGACTCCCAGGTGAGCCATGTAAACTGCTCCATGAGCCTCACTTAGGATCAATATCCTCAACTTGTCATTCAGAGGTACGTAGATCGAATTTTTAAACCTCAATAAACCATCTCTATCAAATGAAAATTCTTCAAATTGTGGTACCATCATTGTGTTTTGCCCAATAAAACCCTCGGCCTCTTTGTACTAGTCATCATGATGTTGTAAAGTTAGAATCTTTTCATGTAGTTTCATCTAAAAAGGCAGGACTGAAAAGATGCGTGGTCTCTGACTCAAAGCATCTGCCACTTGGTTCACTGTTCCTTTTATGTAAGTAATCTCAAAGTCGTACTTGCTAAGAAATTTCGACCAACGTCGTTGTCGCGCGTTCAGGTCACTTTTCATAAAGATGTGTTATAATCCATAGTGGTCAGTCTTTAGTTCAAATTTTCTTCCAACAAGGTAGTGTCTCCAAACCTTCAAGGCATAAACAATGGCTAACAACTCCAAATTGTGCATCACATAGTTCTCCTCATGTCTTCTCAGTTTCCTGGAGATGTAAGCCATCACTTGTCTATATTGCATCAAGACTCCGCCTAAGCCTTCCTTAATTGCATTAGCACATACCAAGAAGTCTGCATCCATATCAAGAACCTTTAGTATCGATGTTGTTGTCAGTAGCTCCTTAAGCCTCCGAAATGCTTTCGCGCATTTCTCGGTCCAAACAAACTTCTTGTTTTTCTTTTGCAATTCCGTGATCGGATTTGCTATCTTCAAAAATCCCTCGATGAACCGTCGATAGTATCCTACTAAACCCATGAAGCTACGCACTTCCAAGACATTCGTCAGAGCAAGCCATTTCATAATAGCCTCGACCTTTGCTGGATCCACGGTGATACCTTCGTCGGAGATGATATGCCCCATGTAGTGAATCCTTGTTTGATAAAAAGAGCATTTGGACAACTTCCCATACAATTTGTTCTCTCGCAAACACTGTAGTACCAATCCCAAGTGCTCTTCCTGCTCCTCCATTGTCCGAGAGTAAATCAAAATATTGTCAATGAATACTTCGATGAAATTGTCCAAGTACTCACTGAACACCCCGTTCATCAAACTCATGAACACCCCTAGGGTGTTTGTCAGTCCAAATGGTAAAACAATAAACTCATAATGTCCAAACCTCATCTTAAAGGAAATCTTAGGGACGTCATCCTCCTTAATCCATAATTGGTGGTATCCTGATGGCAAGTCAATCTTTGAGAACACCATCGCACCCTTCATCTGATCGAATAGATCATCAATCCTCAGCAACGAATATTGAGTCTTGATCGTCGCCCTGTTCAATTGATGGTAGCCAATGTAGAGCCTCCATGACCCATCCTTCTTTCATAAGAAAATAATAGGCACACCCCACGGTGACACACTTGGATGTATCAGTCCCAGGTCCAACAATTCTTTCAGTTTCGTTCTCAACTCTGGTAACTCCGAGGGTCAACATTCGATAAGGCATTCTCACTATCGGTTTAGTCCCCAATTTTAGGTTTAGTAAACTCTAATTCCCCATTTGGCGACATCCTAGGTAACTCCTTCAAGAAGACATCTGCAAACTCTCTCACCACTGGAAGGTGTTCTAGATCTTCTACCACTCCCTTCTCATTTAACACAAGGATCGCATAAATCTTGCACCCCTTGCGCATGCTCTTCCGTATCTACAAGGAAGAGATGAACCTTAGGGAAACTGCCTGGTTCCACCCTACAATTACAAGTCTCTGTCCTTCATCATCGACCAAGCTCAACCATTTCAACTTATAGTTGAGTATTGCCTCATGCGATTCCAACCAGTCCATACCGATCACAATGTCATAAGATCTGAAAATCGTGATGTACAGGTTGGCCCTAGTGACAAACTTTCCCAGGTTAAGGTATGGCTCGTAAACTTTCCTCCAACCCATTGTTTATCTCTCGAAGCCATCTCTACAAAGCTAAACTCATCATGTTCAACTTCCTTTAACTTAATCCTTTTTAGCATTGTACCAAAAATGAAACTCTCGATAGCACTGGGATGTATCTAAACTAAGGGTCTGGTCAGTGATGGTACTTGACGTATCGAGCGCAGTCGACTGGTACTCTGCCTGGTGGTTATTCACCGCAGCATGAATTTGATGGAACTTTCCAAAATATCCCATGGTAGTGGGTCCGATTGAACCAGATTCTCTAGCCCTCTACTCTGGGAAGTAATGTTAGTAATGTGGCTCCCTACAATCCAACACTTCCTTCGGTCTAGTAATCAGGGTACTCGAAGCAGAAGATGAATTCTAACAATAAGGCCCAACTCAAATTTCTTGACCTTAAGCTTCTGGGTAATTTGATGCAGAGCATACTGAAACATCTCCAAAATGGGCCTCACACTTGGGCACAGGGAGACTTCCTTGTCGCAAGGCATTGAACTCATTGAGTCACCGCTCAACTAATTACTTAGAAAGATACCTCTCCTGGAACCATCCCCCGAACAGTTCCCATGAAATGTTGTCCACGACCATGTTCAAAACTGACAGGAGCATCTTCCACCATAGAAGAGCGCTCCTCATCAGTCGAAATACCACCATGCATACCTTCATGGTAGGGTCATGATCACGAAATGTGAAGCACAATGCCTTTCTCTACATCCATGCCTCGATGACACAGTTGTCTGCGACACTCATGGACTCAAGAACTCAACTCTCTCAAGTTCTCAGTGGATGCTAATGATACTAGCTAAGGCACGCTATGGACTCACAGGGGTACAGGTGCCTTGACCTCCTCTAAGTACCGAGGGTGAATCAAGGCCCTTTGACATTACCTGGAAGAGACTTGTCAGGCCATCGTCATCCCTTACAACAAGCGAATCCAACCCAAGGAATGGCACCTCCCCTTGGGGGTTCAACTCAAAGGATGTGAAAACCTTTTCAGGCGTCGCACATCCTTCCATGGCCCCATGTTGTGAACCTCCCAAGTGTCCTCTAAACAAGATCACTGGATGAGCTCATTAAAGTTTTAAGCAGCACTAGGCTGATACTCAAATGTTTACTGTAGTGCAAAGCAAGGCGATCCATAGTCACAGGGTTGAACCCGCTCTTATACCATATGTAACGCCCCCTTCGTTATGACTACGAGCGAAGTAGCAAGTGAATTTTTGTTTTTTGTTGAAAACATGGAGAAAACAATGGATATCACTAGACAACACCCTGAATCCCCACCTTTGCCCAAGAGCAACTGGGCAAAACATGCGTAAAACATCAAGGAGGAATGACTTTCCACCCAACCCAACAAGACCATGACTACCAGCTAAGGGACTACATCCCTGTCCTGACACAATGACCTCTAAGACCAGACAACTAGAACCTTGAAGGTGTGCAACTGACACAAGGAGGCATTGCAACCCAAGCGTCAACAACGATCTTACGAGGTCTACCCAACACACAATGGAAGGCGCAGACCCCGACCAAGTTATCCTTCACCTCTAACCCTTAGGGCACGCATTGATCTCCTCATCATGTATCATGCCGCCGCCAGAGGCTAAGCACGACTATAACCGTGGCGCAATAGCATGAGATGAAGGAGATCAAGGACTATCTAAACGCCTGACGACTAACCCTAGCACCCAACAGCAAGTTAGCACAACTACTAAGACGTTCAAGAAACACAACAAGGTTCCTTGCGCCATAATTCAACTCACACACCTCGAGTAAAATTATCAAAGTACAATCTTTTAAAAGAAAAGTAGCAACAAAGGATGGTGGCAATATCTTTTATATAGGGACCAATTAGGATACGGTTAATACGACAACTTACAGGGCTTAGGAAATACAGATAAGGTTAACATAAGTCCACTAAAATTATCACTAAAGGATAAAGGTGCAATGATGACCTTAACATCTAACTCAAAAATTAACCAAGTAAAAAGGTGAAAATACAAGGCATCATGGATATCCTGCCGCTATCTTAGGTAGTAATAAATTGGATGGCTGAAGAAAGGAGAGAACAGTTTTAAAGTACCTGTTTAATAACCTTAAATTGATTAAGGTAAAAGAAACAACAAGATTACCCTAAGGTAACGCTATCACCATAAGTGGATGTAGGATAGGAATTATCCCAAGGAAGAATTTGAAATTCTGTCAATAGATGATTAATACAAACTGTAAATAAAAACACTATTTTAGTCATGAAAAAGGCTATTTAATACACCGACACTATACAAAGAAAAAATGTTAATTACTACGCTGTCAAAGGTAAGGACGTCGTCCGACAGGAAACCAATTCGGGGTTAAAGTAAATACTAAATCCAACTAACTTAAATAAGAAGTTGTCCCTTAAACGCCTCTTTTCTGCCATTACACAGAATCTCTGGAATCTAGCTTCACCATAACATGCGGTCAGAGTAAGGTTGTCGGCTACCAGGAAGTTCTCAATTCCTGTAGGTATGTTGCTACCCAAGGGAGCTACAGGCAGGTTGTTCACTAAGCCATCACGCAGCTCAGACACTACCAGAAATCGCTGGGAGCAACTATACTGGAAACTATGGAAAATTCTACCAAGATCTTCACAAGAATACTGAATCGCTGACTTACCATAAGAAAATAATTCACCAATGACAAGAATGACAGTAGAACAATCTCGGTGGTACACCCCAAAAAATGAATAGAAAAGGGGAGGAACAGTACCTAGCGTGAGCTTTCCCGGACACGTGGTCAAATAAATAGATTAAGAACAATGGCCATACGTAGTCCATAGATACGCAAGACGCAGTCTAGGTAAATTAAGAAAGAACGCTAGACTGTTTAAGATAGTCAGTAAGTGTGAGATCACTTGACCATTATTTTAATCCAGGAGAAAATAAACATTTACCCCGACAGTCACTGTTAATAGCTAAAACGCAGTGCACAGTGAGCAACCGTAGAAGCCAAACTGTAACAAAATCGCGGGCAAAGTGTGAAAGTCGCTAATAGGAACTTCCGGAGTTAGATCAGACACAGGTCGTTGTTTTTCCAACTGAGTTGTATATCGAAACGCCTTCTAGGATTTACTGTGTTAGAGCAATTGGGATTCGCTGACCTTTAAACCAGCATACACATAAAATCTCGGTTATAAGATGAAATAGAAAATCACAATTATAATAACTGATAAATTGATACAATTCTATTAAAATTTCATTCGCCAACATTCAAACTATCACTCCCCATTAATACAAAATCGCTTCTACTAACTGGCTATTTAATAATCCATGAAATGTATAGTTATTCACTAAATAACACAGAGTTACTGAAACCTTGTCTTGTTAAGGTGTGGCTCTCTAATCAAACGCATAAAAATAACAATATCGTTAATCATCCATTGTTGCTCAATCCATAACTACATCACAAAGACATTCATTCTAAACCATAGAACTCCTTACCTGAATGTGGTGTAAAAAAATCAGGGTTAAGATGGCTATCACAAGAGGACAAACGTAGGCTGGAATCATTCTCAATTAAATTAAAGTGCAGAAACAAAACGTAGGCAGAGTCTAATGCAAATTGTTTATCCAATTCCAGTGTACCAAAAATAATAACACATAGTTGGAAATTAAATTGTTTTTCCATTTTCAGGGTGCCAACATAAAATCACAGATTGAAGTTAAATACTTTTTACATTCTGGGATACCAATATAAAAATGCTCACAATAGTAAGAGAATGCCAGGGTCCATTAGGATAAATCATCGAAAGGATCGCAGGGATTCTATCAGTCAAGGCGCAGAAAGAGAAACGACAAGGAAGTAAGATAATCCATACACAGAGGTCATACTGGAAGGCGCAAGTCAAACAATCAGGCAAGGACAACAACGAAGGTAGACAATGGACATGAACGTCCTTCACTCATCGTCCTCGCATAGAAAAGAAGGGCGTTGAGATCCATAGGTCTATTAATGTCGAAGCGACGATCGTAGATCAGGCTCCTGGCCGATTGCTCAGGTGAGGACTGATGAGCTAGGGATGAAAGGGAAAAAAACCACAATCTTCACAAATCAATACAGCATAGGGCGGTCAAGACATGCGGGGAAACAAAGGCCATGGGAGTCCAACACTCATCTAGCTAGGCTATGAAAATTTCATTCATCAATCTAACCAATCAGTTTACTTACCCAAATAAATATGCATATCCAAGAATAATTCTTACAACAATCTACCATACAAAAATGAAGAGAGCGTACTATTGCCTGATCGCCCGCTCTGAGGGGATGTCCTGCGCACTCCGTGCACCTCCCACTCGCCAATCGACAAGACTTCACCGATACCTCCCAGCTAATTCTAGGGGTACTCTTCTTCCCCCTTAGCCCCCTGAGCCACAAAGGGGCCACCCACACTATCCAGAGATTCATCTAGCTCCCATCTCGCCCCGCAAGGCCAAGCTACCACTCCTCACCAAGTTGGGTGTCCCAACTCCAACAAGCTAAGTCAGTCAAGTAGAGATTCCTACAACGTTACGTTAGACAACCTCCAAAAAGCTTCTTCATCCTTCTCCTCCCTTTATTATATAGAGTTTCGAAGTCCCTTACTTTCCTAAATTTTCATTTAATTAACTTTTTTAAAAATTAAATCCTCAATTTCCTCCACGTACAAGTGTCACCCATCCCCTTCACTCTTCCACAATTTAATTTCTTTAATTAATTAATTTCCCTTATTTCTCTCACCCACCTAGAGTCGCTCCTAGAATCACTCCTAGGTGTCCCCTAATTCTCTTACAGGTTTTAATGACATTCCCCATTATCAATTTGCTAGTTCAGTTTTAAATTAGAAATTTCTTAATGGTAGATACCTTACTAAGTTTGATTTTCTGTTTTTTCCCTTGAGTTTCCCTTTTCTTCTTATGTTTCCCTTTTTTCCTAGTTTCCTAAATATTTTAGATTTCCCTCTTCTCATTTTCATTTATGACTCAAATTGGCAAGTGTAGAATTTAACCCCCTTTTTCCTTTTTCCTTTTTTAGTTAATAATTTTAAATTATCAAAAATAATAAAAAAATTATTCCCCCCCCCCGTTTTTAAAAAAAAATTTACCCTAACAGATTTTTATTAATCATTTAAATTGTTTACCCCCTTATTATTACAAGATTTAACAAAGAGTATAATTATTATTTATGTTTTTTTATTTTTATTATTATTATTTTTTTATAGATAGATAAAATTTTACCACTAGCATAATTTAGACTAAGACCTTAAATTTTTGTAGTAGGAGACATTTTATTAGGGAGTTTGTTTTCAAAAATTCTTAACACGTTATTCGTCCTAAGGTCGTCTAGGTTCATTCATCTATCATCAAGAATGCGACATGCCCTTCAAGATGCACTAGGTGCTCTAAGGGTGCCACTCGCCTTAATCTATTTCCCTTGCGGGACGTGTCCTTTAGGACGCACTATGTGCTCCAAGGGTGCCATTTGCCTCTCTTCATTTTTCTTGAGCACCGTGCCCTTCAGGACGCACCACATTCTCCAAGGGTTCCACTTGCCTCTTGACTGAATTGGTCGACATAAAAAAAAAATTAGAGTCAATACTCTGCTAGGTGAACTTGTGGGACACAAAGGGCCTCTAAGGAATAAGGCCCCTACCTTACTGCACACCCCTTAGAATCATTGTGAGTGATTGTCGTAGTCTGCCCTCACGACATCGTGGGTCGTCTCAAACTAGGTAAATGTTAACCTACAATTCGAGCCATGGTGGGAGTGCTAGAAGGTTGTGGTAGGGATGTTGTCCACACCTCTCCCTCAACATCTTTGGTAGTCATGTGTGACCCCTTTACTCCACATGTGAGTCTAGTCGGCAAGCTATCGTCAGCCTGCATCATCAACGAATCATGTTAGAATATATCCATATCGTATCATCTAATCAAATGCAATAATATCATAGTAAAACAATCAAATTCCAATGGTACACTCCCTGAATCAATCTGGAGTCCAAGGGGTTCCATCGATGCCTCTGCATCCTCGAGGTCCAAATCCTGCACACTCAAAAAAACCGAGTCAATAACACCTGTCTATGTCAATGCAGTAAAAAGAAAAAAAAACATGTCATCAACCCATAACACCTCATATCAAAATCAAATGTTTTAATAGCATAATAATCTGGATCACTTGCGAGAAAGTGTACTCAACGAATAATTTTGGCTAGTGCGCCAAAGCGGGATGTTACAGTATTGGCATGTATGTTTCTCCCGAAGTTTTCCATCAAGTATATGAAGAATCACAAGAATTAAATCCAAATGAATTATGGACCATATTGGAGGATCTATTTGGGAATAAAGAATATTGTGAATATTTTATGCAGGAGGTCGAACAGATAGAGCGAGAAGGGAAGCTATCAGAAGATCAAGCCTCTTATTATGAAGAGTCTTCTACAAAAATATTTCCAGAAATTTGTATTCCAATAATTGAAGATGATGTCTACTCCATTTCAGAGTTATTTTCTAAAATTCATGTGGAATATATATGGCATGCATCTCAAGAGTTACATGCAGACACTTTTGCATGCACCATGCATGCGTGTAAGGAGACAAAAACAGAGTCACACACATCATACACAATTCTGATTTTTTTTAGCACTATTTGCAAAAACAAATTGGATATTTGAATTCCTCTTGGGAAAATATCCAATTTCAAAAAACAAACCGTCTGAAGCAGAGTGCAGAAACTAAAGTTATGATCGTTTCAAAATCAACAAAATTTCAACATTTTTCTGGAAACGGCCACATGGTTTTCAAAATTTCATCCAAAATTTATTTGGATATTATTCATTACAAGAAGATAAAGTGGACATATGTGGAAATATAAATGATGGATATACTTCATCAAATGTGTACAAACATCTACATCTTCAGCAAAATCTTCAAAGAGCACAAACTTGCACAATTGCGAGGTCTTGTTGGATTGAAGGACATGGTTGCTTAGCAATTGTTTTTTGTTCTTTCTCATTTTTTATTTTATGCGTTATAATTTGAGGGGGGTTTTTGTTCCCATGAGATTTTCCCTCTTTCCTCATTTAGTTCAGTGTATCTTTTGTATTAGGGTACCTTACATGGCCTCGTAGCTGGGACCCATTCTTTATTTTCACCATAGTGATGTTCAGTGGGGGTGTTGGAGTTACTTCACACACACCTAGGATTTATTTTTCCTAAGGTTATTCCTTGTTTATTAGTCATAATTAGTCATTATCCAGTCTCTTATATTTTAGGGGAGAATATTCCACCTGGAGAATACTCTCTTTCAATTGACACTTTAGTTTGACTAGTTGAGTTGAGTTTAGATGTTGCATTAGTTTTGTCATGATGCAACATTGGGATCATCGGCAACTCAATATTTTTTGTTCAGTTAGTTAACAAAAGACTAGTTGACTAGTTAACTTAGCTAGGTGGCAGTTCACTCCTGTAACTGCCTGAGAGACTAGACTAGGTGGCAGTTTAGTCCCGTAATTGTTGGTGTGTGTCCAGATCACTCTAGACCATCACTATGGCTCAATAGTTACTTATATATCCTATATCTATTGTAAATTATTCACTCTTTGAGTGTGGAATATGGTTAATGAGAATTCTTCCATTCTTTCTATCTTGCTTCTTCTTTATTAATTTCTTTCTGCAAATGTGTGTAGTATTTTCTAGCTAGATCTATTATGTGCAAGTTCAACACATTTACAACCTAATTATGAGTTGTAATATTTATCTATTCATGAGGTATTGTCATGATCCCTTGATGAGTTGTCAGTGATATCTAGATGTAGAAGTGGTCAAATCCATGTATTATAAATTGATATCATGAGATTAAAATATGAGTAGAGAATGTCATAAAGTCTTTTTTTCTAGTTTTGGTCTTCTCTTGTCTGGCTCTATTTGTTAACAATAGTTAGTATTAACTTATGAACATTTGGAGCTTGGGAAAGGAGTGCATTCATGGGTTTTAATCATGTGATAATATTTCCTTGATGGATTTCTTGTTTTCATGTACAAGAATGCATATGTAACAAAGACATTAATATTGAAATTATTGATAAAACTACTTGTATATACAAATCCTTTAATAACTTCTTTGAAAATAAAATTTCTTGGAATAACTTTTCTTAATCTTAATACAGATGGAATAAAAATTATATTCCTTTTCCTTTAACTTCAAATGATTCTTTTTCCTGGTATAAAAAGTACTTCACTCCTTTTTATAACTAAGAGAATTTTTAATTAACTGAAATTTTAAAAATACCTCCTTTTAATTTTAATTTTAATTCTAAGGTTACTTGTAACTTTTATAATTTAATGAAAAATATTTTACAATTACCTTCACTTATTTCCTTTTCCCCTTTTGTCTTTTCATGGATATCTTTAGAACTCCAAAACATGAAACTTTCTTTTTAAAATTTTAATTTTTTTCTTTTTAATAATTATTATTTTTTATTTTTTTATAGATATTTTAACCTTGAGTTAAACTTTAGGAGTTTATACTTGATTTATATTGCACTTATTACCTTTATATTATAGCATGTTATTAATACTGATATTTTTAGTTGGTTGGCTCTTAACCTTAATTGAATTGAAAATTAGTTCTTGGGTTTATAACTTGAAAACTCCTTTGTAACCTAACTAACCATTTATATCATTCAGAACTTTTCACACATCAATCTATCTATCTATATATATATATATATATATATATATATATATATATATATATAACCGAAAAGTCACTATTTAACCAATTGTGATGGTGCTTGCTGCCTATGGCACAATTACTTCTTTAATCGTTCCTTGCACTAAAAATATGGTCCAGATTTGAATAGATTTAAGTGTACGGACTAATTAAAATTTCTTTCTTTCAAAATTTATAATCACCATACAGAACGGGTGGAATGGTTGATGCAGGTGCATCTCAAGTGAGCCAGTGCAGAGATAAAAGACAGCTCGAAAAGAACCCAACACAAATTTTGAAAATATTATGTAATGACAATGAGATCATTAAATAGAGGGGACACTTCTATAATATAAAAGGACCTTGAGCGATCCAATCTCGTCCATAGTAGATAGAAGGAATTTATAGTAGTTAATGAAGGTAGATAGAATTTAATTCTAGATTAGACAGTTTTAGAGCACAAGAGGGAAACAAGATATAGACACCCTCATTGTGTATTGTAAAAGGGAAGGCTTATGTCAATTGAGAGAATAGACCATAGAAGAGAAGAATCAGAGAGTTGTGTAGACGAATTCCATGTACAGAAGTTCTGGATTAATAGAAAAGGGTTTTGATTTAGACTCATGGTGTTTAAATATTCTCTGTGTATGTATTTTTAAATGTTATGCTCATACATGTTTACTCTTTCTTTCATGCATTTGTTGTTTGTGCTATGTGTGTATGATTTCTTGTTAAATGTCTGAAATCTGAGAGAGAGAGAGAGAGTAAGGGAAATGAGTTTCAATTGTTTCTCTATCTGAGAAAGAGTTCCTGCAAGGAGTGCAGTTGAATTGTCTGCAAGGAGTGCATTGACAAAGGGTTTAGAGGTTTGTCTATGGAAGCTTAGATAAGATATATTTTTTTCTCATTCCTTCAGAAGTGTAGCTAGACACATGAACCGTGCAAGGAGTGCGTAGGCTGAGTAAAGTCTCATATTTTGTGAACCTGAGAAATGTTTTAAGGACTACTACTCCAGGGAGTGCGCAAAGTCGAAGAAATTCAATTTCTTGGAGTAATTGAAATATTTGCCACAAGGAGTGCATGCAGGAGTCTTCCTTAAGACTCAGAGGTGGAAAAAAAACTCAGGAAGGATAAAACCTTCGAAATTGTCAAAGAGGAGCATAAGGATTTTATGCATTGGAGAATTGAGAAGGTGACGTAAGTTGGTGTCGCAGGTGGTTAAGTACTGTTGAAAAGAACTCTGGTAAAAAGTTGCAGAAGTCCTTGAGAAGGAAGATAAGCGGACAGTCGAAATTCTCCATGGAGAATTCGCGAAGTCCCGCGAGACGAAAAATCTCGTAGAGTAGTAGGGGAGTTATGGTGAAGTGTTTTCAAAGGGTTCAAGGTCAGGAGAGACAGATCCATAGATCCAAGCCAACAGGAGTCATTGGATTTGGTCATGGATTCTCATTTCAGGGTTTCAGGAGTTGGGGGACCGAAAGCCTTGTATCAAGAATCATGAAATCGCGAAGTGCAAAGTCCCGAAAAGGTGGAAAGTATAGTTGTGGGCCAACGATGGGAATCATGTCGGAGTTTGAAATTTCAGGATTTTTGGGAAATAGAGAGTCGGGATTTCGGAGGTCATGGAGCAAAGTTGCATGACATTGCAACTCACGAACTCGCAAAAGCCGAATTGCTGAAATTGATATCAAAATTCAGGAATTCAGGGTTTGCGTGGATAGGATATTTTGGTATCGAGACTCTCGAACTTCCGATAAACAAAAAATGCATTGACCATTGGATCAAGCAGGGAATCACAACCGTTGATTTCTTTTTTTGACTGAACATTGGAGTTCGTTAATTCGGGTTTCGGGGGTCTAAGGAATAAGACACTTGATTATAGGATTTGCGAAATCACAAATTCCAATATCCCGAAACACGAAGGGGGTATTCCACGAGGATTTGTTGTGGGTGCAGATTTTCCTGAAAGGGAAATAGAAGAGCCAATTGTCGAGATATATTTAGGCCAGTGGAAGAAGAACGATCTTGTGTACGTGGACTTCTGACCTGCGGGTTAGGAGGGTTGCATCATATGTGGTATCAGAGATCAGAAAGGTTTCTTTTCTTTCTGTAGAAGGGAAAAGGAGAATTCATTATGCCGTCGAGAAGAAAGGATGGAAAAACACCCAATCCAGAAGAGGAAAGGGAGATGTCCAGAGGAAGGGGTAGGTAGATGCAGAATCCATAGGTGGAAAGAGATCTTCATGACATTCACGCCAGACTCGTGGACGTGGAAATAAAACAGAGGCACACAAATGATGTTGGAGATATTAGTGAGTCTGAAAGAGAAGATGAAGCTGGACAGGGAGAAGAAGAAGTCACAGCAGAAGATGCAGCAAATGAATGCTTGCTTAGTGTTGTTGCAAGAATGAGTGCAAGAGCCAAGATGGACATTCCAGTTTATGAGGGAAATCTGGATGTAGAGGAGCTTCTAGATTGGATTAGAGCTCTGGACACATACTTTTACTATGAAGATGTTGAATAGGAAAAGAAGGTCAAACATGCTATCACAAGATTAAAGGGACATGCAGCATTGTGGTGGGATGAGCTACAAGTTAACAGAAATTGCCAAGGTAAGCAGAAAATCAAGAGTTGGGATAGGATGATCGCAAAGATAAAGGCAAAATTCATCCCTAGAGATTATCAAATTACTCTATTTTGAAGAATGTAGAATTTGAGACAGAAGTTGATGACAGTGAAGGAGTACACAGAAGGGTTCTATAGGCTGAACATTAGAGTAGGTCATTATGAAAGTAATGATGAAAAAGTTGCCAGATATATGAATGGCCTAAGATACAAAATTTAGGACGAGATGAGCATGTTGAGTATCCGAATGGTGGAAGATGCTTATCAAACAACTCTGAAGGCGGAAGAGAAGTTGAGCCGAAAGCAAGGTCAAAGAGGCTGAGGCAGTAATCAAGCCAGGGGGAAATCAGTTGTCTAAGATAGAAATCAGAAGCCTAAAGAAGAATGGAAGAAACCTCAACCTCATATTCATAGAGGTGGAATCTCACAGCGAGGACAATACACTGGACAATGAGGGAAGTATGTTGATCAGAGAGGAGATTATGTTGATAAGAATATTTTTCCTCGTACCAGAGGTAGAGGAAGAGGAATAGGTGGAGTAATAACATGCTTCACATGTGGAAAGAATGGACAAAAGTCTTATGAGAGTCCAGAAAAAAAGAGGGAAGGTGGTGAGACTCACATTGCCGAAGCACAGAGGTGGAATGTTGAGGCAAAGGGTGCTCAAGGTAGAAGATCTCTAATGATGTGAAAATCTCTTTTGACACCAGAGAAAGAGTTGGAGAGTTCAGTCCAAAGAAACAAACTTTTTCGGACTGCTTGCAAGAGCAAGGACAGGGTATGCAAAGTCATTGTGGATAGTGGTAGCACAAATAATATCGTTTCAACAGAGATGGTAGAGAATCTGGAGCTGGAGATGATTGATCATCCAAGTCCATACAGAGTTTCATGGCTACAAAAAGGACATCGGGTAAGTGTCACTAAACAGTGTTTAGTTGAATTTAAGATAGGAGGATATAACGATAAGATACTTTGTGATGTCATTCCCATGGATGTTTGTCATCTATTCCTGGGTAGACCATGGAAATATGACAGGAATGTGATTCATGACGGGAGAATGAACACATACACCCTAGAGAAGAATGGGAGAACCCACATGTTGCTTCCAATCAAAGATAAGGAGGTGAAACCTAAGGTAAGAAACATTGTACTTCTGATCAGTGGGAAGGAACTTCTTACAGAGGTTAAGAAGAAGGAGGAACCACAATTCATTGTGGTCAAGAAGCCAAAGATTACTTTAACCAGCACAATGGTAGATGATTTACCAAAAGGGGTCCAAGAATTGCTAGAAGAGTCTGCTGACATAGTAGTGGATGAACTACCTCGTTCGTTGCCACCGATAAGAAGTGTGAGTCATCATATTGATATCATACCTGGAGCTAGTTTTGCAAACAAATATGCGTACAGATTGATGCCATAGGAGAATGAAGAGGTCAAAAGACAAGTCCAGGACCTGTTGGACAAAGGTTTGGTCAGAGAAAGATTGAGTCTGTGTGCTGTACTGATAGTACTCAGTCCGAAGAAAGATGGAGGCTAGAGGATGTGTACTGACTCTAGGGAAATCAACAATATAACCATCAGGTAGATATTTCCATTGCCAAGGATGGATGATTTGATGGATTGCTTGAGTGTAGCAAAATATTTTTCGAAGATTGATTTGAAAAGAGGTTATCACCAGATTCACATGAGGGAAGGTGACAAATGGACGAATGGATTGTCATTCCATTTGGTTTAACAAACACATCGAGTACTTTCATGAGATTGATGAATGAAGTTTTGAAGGATTTCATCGAAAAATTTGTCATTGTGTACCTTGATGATATATTGATTTTCAGCAAAATAGAAGTTGAGCATCTGAAACATTTGGCTATAGTGATGCAGAGGTTACAGCAAGTTAAGTTGTTGATAAACATGAAGAAGTCCTCATTCATGAAGACAGAGCTCATTTATTTGGGGTTTGTTATTTCTGCAGATAAGTTGAGAATGGATCCGGATAAAGTGGAGTTAATCAAGAATTGGCCATCACCAAAGAATATCTTCGAGGTTAGAAGTTTTCACGGATTGTCTAGTTTCTACCGAAAGTTCATCAAGAATTTTAGTGTTATTAGTGCACTAATGATGGACACAGTGAAGAAGAGACACAAATCTTTTCACCAGAAAGAAGAGGCTGAAAAGAGTTTTAATTTGTTGAAGAGGAAAATCATGGAACAACCAATTATGGTGTTGCCTGATTTCCAAAAGACATTTCAAGTGAAATGCGATGCAAGTGGATTTGCAATAGGGGTAGTCTTGAGTCAAAAAGACAGGATGATAGTGTACTTCAGTGAAAGGATGAATGAAGCCAAGATAAAATACTCCACTTATGACAAGGAGTTCTATGATATTATTCAAGCATTAAAGAAATGGAGACATTACTTACTCTCTAAGGAGTTTGTCTTATACAGTGACAATAATGCATTGCAATTTGGGACTCAACAAGAGAAGTTGAATCGAGGACATGTTAAATGGGTTGAATATATGCAAAATTTCACTTTTTTGATAAATCATATTTCTGGTACTGCTAACAAAGTTGTTGATTCTTTGAGCAGGAACTGTTTTCTATTGCAGGAGTTCAAAGTCAAAACATTGGATTTTGATGATCTCCGGGAGATGTATCAAGTTGATCCATATTTTAAAGAGGCATATGAAGTAACTGAGAATCCAATTCTTAGGGATAGAAGCCAATGGGCAGAATATATGATCCAGGAAGGATTACTGTATAAGGGTAATCAACTTTGTATTCCAAAAAGCTCCATGAGGAAGAATTTGTTGAAGGAGAAACAAAGTGGAGGATTGGTCGGACACTTCGGTCATGACAAGACATTTGCAAAGTTTAATGAGTCATATTTTTGGCTAGGAATGCGAGCAAAAGTTAAAATATTTTTGGACAGATGTAGGATTTTCCAGCATTCGAAAGGTAAGAGGCAGAATGCAAGATTTTATCAACCATTGCCCATACCTGAGAGGCCATGGGATGCAGTCAGCATGGACTTCATATTGGGGTTGCCAAGAACACAAAGAGGGTTCAACTCAATCTTTGTGGTGGTGGATAGATTTTCCAACATGGCACACTTCATTCCATGTCAGAAAACTAGTGATGCAACTCACATTGCGAATCTGTTTTTCAAAGAAGAAATTCGACTTCATGGCTTGCCAAGAAGCGTAGTTTTGGATCGAGCCACTAAGTTCGTAGGACACTTATGGATAAACTTATGGAAGAATATGGGAACAAACTTGTTATTTAGTTCAGCTTATCATCCCCAGATGGATGGACAAACGGAAGCTATGAATAGAAGTCTGGGAGACTTGCTGAGAATCTTGGTGACAGAACACCACAGCCAATGGGATAACATATTATCATAGGCAGAGTTTTCTTATAAAGATTTAGTTAATAGAAGCACGGGGCAGAGTCCATTTCAGATTGTCTATGGCATGCAGCTAACAAGAATTTATGAGCTGATAGATTCAGAAGAGATTGCGACTAGGAGTGCTAGTGCATAAGATTTCACAGAGGCGATGAAGGAACTTCATAGTCAGGTGAAGAAATGATTGCAGAGTTCGAGCTAGGAATATAAGCGGAGAGTAGATCAACACAGAAGACAACTTCAATTTGAAGTTGACGATTTGATCCTCACACATTTGAGAAAGGAAAGGTTCCCGAGAGGAACATATAATAAACTAAAAATGAAGAAAATCATACCATGCAAGGTATTGAACAAATTTGGGGCAAATGCTTACGAGATTGAATTACCTGATGGGATAAGAATTTCTCCAATATTCAATATCTCATATTTGTACCCATATAAATTTGAGGAAGCAGAAGCAGTAAATGAACAACCAAAGGTTCAGTGGTGAAATCAGATGCTAGTTGCAGAAAAGATGCAGATGGAGTGCATACTAGACAAAAGGATCCGCAAGAAGACCACGCGAAAGCAATACTTTGAGTATTTGGTCAAATGGAAGGGCCATCTAGTTGAATATTCCAGCTGGGAAAATGAAGAAGAGATCCAGAAGCATGGATAGACCATGTGCGAGCACATGGACAGGAGCCCATGAAAATTTCCAAGCGAGGGAGTATGATGCAGGAACATCTCAAGCGAGCCAACGTGGAGATAAAAGATAGCTGGAAAAACACCCAACACAAATTTTGAAAATATTATGTAATGACAATGAGATCATTAAATAGAGGGGACACTTGTATAATATAAAAGGACCTTGAGCGATCTTCTCTCGTCCATAGTAGATAGAAGGCATTTATAGTAGTTAATGAAGGTAGATAGAATTTAATTATATATTAGATAGTTTTAGAGTGCAAGAGGGAAACAGGATATAGACACCCTCATTGTGTATTGTAAAAGGGAAGGATTATGTCAATTGAGAGAATAGACCATAGAAGAGAAGAAGAAGAGAGCTGTGTAGATGAATTCCATGAACAAAAGTTTTGGATTAATACAAAAGGGATTTGATTCAGGCTCATGGTGTTCAAATATTCTCTATGTATGTATTATTGAATGTTATTCTCAGAGATGTTTACTCTTTCTGTCATGCATTTGCTGTTTGTGCTATGTGTGTATGATTTCTTGTAAAATGTCTGAAATCTGAGAGAGAGAGAGATTAAGGGAAATGATTTTCAATTGTTTCTCTATTTGAGAAAGAGTTCCTACAAGGAGTGCAGATGAATTGTCCACAAGGAGTGCATTGACAAAGGATTTAGAGGCTTGTCTCTGGAAGCTCAGATAAGATAGATTTTGTTCTCATTCCCTCAGAAGTGCAACTAGGCATAGGAGCCATGCAAGGATTGTGCAGGCCGAGTAAAGTCTTAGAGTTTGTGAAACTAAGAAATTGCTGAAAGACTACTGCTGCAGGGAGTGCTTCGAGTCGAAGGACTTCAATTTCTTGGAGTAATTGAAGGATTTTCTGCAAGGAGTGCGTGCAGGAGTCTTCCTTAAGAATCAATGGTGGAAAAAAAACTCAATAAGGATAAAGCCTTTGAAATTGTCAAAGAGGAGCACAGGGAGTTTATGCATTGGAGCGTTGAGAAGGCAACGTAAGTTGGTGTCGCAGGCGGTTAAGTACCGTTGAAAATCACTATGGTAAAAAGTTGCAGAAGTCCTTGAGAAGGAAGAGAAGAAAATGGTCGAAATTCTCCATGGAGAATTCGCGAAGTCCCACGAGCCATCAGATCTCGCAGAGTAGTAGGGGAGTTATGGTGAAGTGTTTTCAAAGGGTTCAAGCTCAGGAGAGATAGATCCGTAGATCCAAGCCAACAAGAGTCATTGGATTTGGTCGTGGATTCTCATTTCAGGGTTTTGAGAGTTGGGGGACCAAAAGCCTTGTATCAGGACTCACGAAATTGCGAAGTGCGAAGTCTCGAAAAGGTGGAAAGTCTAGTTGTGGGCCAACACTGGGAATCATGTCGAAGTTTGACATTTCAGGATTTTTAAGAAATAGAGAATCGGGATTTCAGAGGTCATGGAGCAGAGTTGCATGACATCACAAATCATGAAAGTCGAATAGCCGAAATTCATATCAGAACATGGGAATTCAGGGTTTGCATGGACAGGAGATTTTGGTATCGAGAGTCTCGAACTTCTGATACGTGAAAAACATGTTGACCATTGGATCAAGCGGGGAATCAGAGCCGTTGATTTATTTACATGACTGAACATTGGAGTTTGGTAATTCAGGTTTCAGGGGTCTGAGGAGTAAGACACTTGATTATAGGATTCACGAAATCGTGAATTCCGATCTCTCGAAACGCGAAGGGGGAATTCCAGGAGGTTTTTTTGTGGGTGCATATTTTCCCGAAAGGGAAATAGAAGAGCCAATTGTCAAGACCTCTTCAGGCCAGTGGAAGAAGAACGATCCTATGTACATGGACTTCTCACCTGCGGGCTAGGAGGGCTGCGTCAATGGTGGATGTTAATTCGAACTTATGTTATACATAATGCAATTTGGTGATATAATTATTAATTATGAAGGGCTCGAGCCTTTTTTTTCCCCTAATTAGCAATGAAGTAATATTTCTTCAGTAAACTCGTAAACTTACTATATTTATATATATTGATTTTTGTTTTCAAAAATTACTATTATTAATTATTTTTTCTTTATTTCCAGTTTCTTCAAGCTTGCCACATAAACAATTATTTCTTCTAATAACAACTTTTGGTTTTTTTGTTTTCTTCAACCGAACTTGGATTTTGAAATGAAAAATGGTCAAGGGCTAGTTTGTGGTCAAAGACCAAACAATGAAAGAAATTGCAAACATTTTTTTAATGTGGCTACTAGCCTATATGGCCAATGGTTGGGATCAGAAAAAGAGGCTTTGATACCACTCTGGTGAACCAATATGGTTCACTATGTAAATTTCCAATATAAATAGGAGTGTATGCGATAATCCATTAAGGACAATAAATATATAAAAGGATAAATGTAGAAGATTATGATATAGATGATTCTTACAAATGAGAAATGTGGGATTGTATATATATATCCCGCATAGGGGTGCCCTTTTAAGAGACATGACCTTTCATATATCATGTCTCTTCATAATTAATATTTACTTATTACTTATTTATATTTATTTATATTTACATATTTATATATATTTATGTTTGTTATAGGATACTTGTACTTGTGTGTGATTGTGTATTATTTTTATTCTTGATGGTGTATTGCATCTAGTATTTCACACTAATATTTATTTTGGTGATAATATCAAAAACAAAATGCTCATGTAGTCATGAAGTTAAATGGTGATTGCAACAATTGAGTGTAATGAAGTCTTATCAAACTTACAATCTTTGTAAAATGATGAAATATTGTCTCATACCCAAATATTTGAAACAAATTGGAAAATCATAAATCCATCATGTATTAAATTTATTTGATTCCTGAGTTCTATTTTCAACGTTAAAGAATAAATCATTGAATATGAGCAGTGAATTGTACAAAGGGAAAAGTGCAAAACCCTTTCAAGACAATAAAGTGTTTTTCAAGTAAAAAATTAGTTGTGAATGTTATCATCAAGAACTACTTGAAATTTTAATAAGGAAGTCAAGTGAGTCATCAAAATCAAGTCATTGTAGTCACACGTTAGGATGCATGATCGATAGTACCTGACACCCTATGTGACATCAATTCAAGAAAGTGTGATATCAAAGAAATAAGTGCAAGAGAGTGTGAGAAAAATAACAAATGGGTAAAGAAGGGAATCATTTACAATTTTTCCCACATGAAATCAAGGAATTACAAGACTACAAGCATGAATTGAATAATTAGTTTATTTATATTGGGAATCAAATTAATATGAAAGATCAATTGATTGAAACACTCAAGATAAAATTAATTCAATAATAGAAAAAAAAAAATTGAGGACATGGTTGATGCAACAAATGACCTCATACAAAAGGCTGATGCAATTTGTGATATAGAGTATCTAATACAAAAATCTAATGCAACTTTTGATACAAATGAGTTCATACAAAAGGTTTATGGAAGTTGTGACACAAAAGACTTGATGCAGATGGTTAATTCTACTTTTGATATACATGATCTAATGGTGTATACAAAAGGAACACAAGATATTGATGATGTTTCCTTAACTAATCATGAGATGGAATAATAAAATGGAATGATTAAGGAAAGTCTCGTTCAATATGAGTCACAAGAAGAAGCACATAATGAAATCAATGGTAGCAAAAAATGACAATTTGAAGATACAAAACAAGAACATCAAGAATTACAAAATGATATTTTCAAGACAATTATTAGACCTTCGAAAGAATTTCCATTCAGAAAATCTCAGCATGGCTTAGGTTATGAGTAACCAAACAACTTTCAAATTCCATATTAATCCAAACCATTTCAGTTTGTGAGTGCAATATTTCTTGAATATGTTAAGAATATTCATAATATGTCCCCACATTTTCATTAATTTTGTCACTTGGAGACACACTATTTTGTTCTTCATCCCTGTTCTCATCGTGGGAAGAAAAATCATCTCTCAAAAAAGTTTCAAAAGAAGAATAAGGTTAAGTGTATAGTTCATTATGGCTGGATAAGCTCTTGGAAATTAAATTGAAAAGTAAATAAGATACATAAGTCTTACTGTCTAGTCCAGGCAGATGTAAACAGATATTTGCATTGAGAAATGAAAAATAAAAATAAAAATTCAAACAATTATTCCAAATGATTTTGGGCATGATATGAGCCCAATTCTATATGTTTTTTTAAATTGAAACATAATTCCAAATATGGTACTCTCTACATCTCAAGGGGGGGGAGTACATTGAAAAGATACTCTACACGCCTTTATGAAGGGAGTATATTCTCAAAATGGGTAGTGGAAAACCAAAAAAAACACCTTCATCAAGTAAAAAAGGTTACTGGTTAACCAAAAAAAACACTAGATATCATTTAAGAACAAAATAATACAAAATATCAATCTTGGATCCCTTAAAAAAAAATTCACCTTACACTTGCTAAGGGTGAATATCAATTAGTCGGTCTTCAAGTTTTGAAGTTCTATTGGCAGTTTTTCAAACATATCTTCATCGAAGATGAGTTCGAAAGTTGCATATTGGAGGAAGAAGATGATACAAGTTATTCTTTCCTTACTCGTGCAACTATTAGGACTTGTGATAGAGGGGCATCGATGTTAGACTATGAGACACTAAAAAATCACAAAGTCTGAGACAACCTAATTATAATTTGTAATCCTTGTCTATTGATAAGGTGTTGTCATGATCCATTGATGCATTTTCAGTGACATCTAGATCTAGAAGTGGCCAAATCCATGTATTATAAATTGATATCATGAGATCAATACATGAGTATAGAATGGAATAAATACTTTGTAATATCCCCAAGTAGAACTATCAGGAACTTAGTGGTTTATTGTTTTTTTCTTTGGGATATTTAGACAAACAATTTATTGTTTTTCCCTTCCTAAGTGTGCTAGGATAGTTTTGTAGAGTTTTGCAGCACATAAATGATAAAAATATAGCAAAGAGAAGATACACAACAATACAAAATATAAGTAACACAATAAATAGGCACAAATACTTCAGATCTGAATTTTATTTAATTATATAGTTAACCTCAGTAGAAGAGATAGTCAGATATTGAATAGAGATGGAAGAATCATGTGAAGTGGATGAGAATATAGTAAAGATTTAGAAACAAAGAGAGATATAGGTTTCACTGAGACTCCAATAGATGTATAGAATATTTCTTATGGACTAGGAGTATTTCCTTCTTTCAATCTAATGAATAACTAAGTAGAGCTACAATCTCCTTGGCTAGTGTGCACCCTAGAAACTTGGATTTGATGCTTCGACCTACAAATTTCACAAGAATGAATGCAATCCTATAGATCTAAGAAAGATGAAATAATGAGATGAGATCCCTTGGATTTAGAAATAGACTTGAACTCTCCCACTCAATATCTCCAAGGGTAAATACCCTCTGCTTCAAGAATCTCATACAACTGGGATAAAAAATGAATATGGCATGAAAAACTTCAACAAAATGACGAGAAAAGGTTCCATGTTGTTATCTAACGCTTCTGAAGTGAGATATATTCCAAATACAAGGTCTACAAGCACCCATGAACTCTTATCTCATGGACAATGCGCCCCAGTTCTATAGGAAAATCCCAAACATGTGCCTTGCTTCAACAATTTTCTTCTGAGTCTGATACGAAATTGAAATACAATGGTGAGGGTGGAATATTTCAACACCTTGACCAATCTTGGAATAGTTATAGAGGAGTATTTCACCTCCTTGATGATCTCTAGGGTTTATTCACTCAAAACCCTTAAAATGTTCAAGATTCCATAGCTCAAAGATACAAGTGAAAATGATCAACAACATATGAGAGAATAGAATCCCCTATCACTATTTTATAGCCCCGTTAACATTTTTTCCATTCAAGTGAACTTTAATTCATCCTTAATAGTTTTCATGAAATCACTTTATTAATTCAATGAACCTTTTAACTCCAAAAGGTGATTAATTCTCCTTTATGATTTCTTTGGCCATTGGAAGTCACTTTTCATCATCCTATCCTATAGATAATTTCACCCTAGTTCCAACAATCTATTAAAATAAGGTATTTCTATAAGAAACAAGATCCAAATAGTACCTTAAGTGTGATTAGTTAAAATATTCTTAATAATAACCCAAAAATATGGATATCATCGAAATGCCACACAACCAAGAGCATATTGTGTGAAAAATAATCCCAATAACGAAATATGGTGAATGGATATCCTGGACCCCATATAACTCCTCCAAATTTTCCAACCTCATTGTTATCCTCATTTGACTCCTCTCGTCATGCTTACATAAACTCATAAAGTCTCCTTTGACTGCAAGGCAGGGTAATTGAAAAATGGGAACATTAAAGTCCTCTGTTCCCAAAGATTATTTGTCCTCAAGAAATTTCATTACAACCCTATGATCAATAGGATGAACCAAACAAAAACAGAGAATGATCCTTGGATCCCAAACTAATCTAAAAGACATGTAGTACCCATCGCCCACAATATTGTCCTACAATGTGCTCACCCAAGAAGTCTCACAAAGTCTCAAAGTAAGAAAAAATGAGAAAAAATTAAGAAAAGGGTAAAAAAAAAGAATTTATAACCTAAAAAAAATTTAAAAAGGTAAAAAAAACCCCTAAACATTAAAACATATACACGAAAACCCTAAATTAAAAAACTTGAAATAAAATTTTTAGTATAAAACTTAAAAAAAATTAACAAAAATAAGTTAGAAAAACTTAAAACTACAACAAAAAAATAAAATTTATATCAAAAGCCTTAAAAAAACAAAATTTACGCAAAAAAAAATCATAAACATCTAAAAAAACATGAACAATGTCCTAAAAAAACATAAACAATGTCCTAAACAATGTCATAAACAATTCATAAACATCTAAAAAATACATAAACATCTAAAAAACATAAACATGAACATCTAAAAAACATAAACAATGTCCAATTACTTTTCTAATTATAATTCAATAAAAATAATGTTTTTATCTTTTTATCCACATAGATTAAAAGATTACACTAGAATTACAATGGAGTCCATATTACAAAGTTAACACAGAGTCGTGATGGGTGATTTCGATTTCTAATTATAATTGAATAAAGAGAATATTTTTATCTTTTTATCCACATAAATTAAAAGATTACACTAGAATTACAATGGAGTCCATATTACAAAGTTAACATGGAGTCGTGATGGGTGATTTCGATTTCTAATTATAATTCAATAAAAATAATATTTTTATCTTTTTATCCACATAAATTAAAAGATTACACTAGAATTACAATGGAGTCCATATTACAAAGTTAACACAGAGTCATGATGGGTGATTTCGGAGGGGATGCAATAGGAAACTTCAATCATAGCTTCGGAGGCCACATGTAAAACGACCGGATTCATTGACCAAGGAAGAGTAAAAACTCAGGTAGGCAATCGCATCGACATCTCATGGATGATGAACGAGGTAAGGTTTCTCCATTGGCGATAGTATCTTTCAAAACACGTTCTTCCTATCACAAAATATGCCAAAAATGAGGGAAACCATAGTGAAATCCAAAAAAGTACATTTAATTCGAAGCCTTTTCTCTCTACTGCCAATTTCTTACACTAGAATATGTACATTCAATGATTGGTAGCATCCACGGGACTTGGGCCAAGCCCACAGGAAGGCTGGGCAATGCCCGACATCACCTCAACCCCCCCGTGGGACTGGCTTTGATCTCGTGGATATTATAACAATGTTATAATATTGTAACATAATTATAATATAGTTATAATATTATAACATCACCTCAGCCCCCCACAGGCCTGGCCCAGGTCCCGTGGATATTATAACTCTGTTATAATATTATAACAGAGTTATAATATTATAACATAACAATGTTATAACATTGTTATGTTATAATATTATAACAGAGTTATAATATTATAACATAACAATGTTATAATATTATAACAATGTTATAATATTATAACATTGTTATGTTATAATATTATAAGATTGTTACAATATTATAACATTGTTATGTTATAATATTATAAGATTGTTACAATGTTATAACATTGTTATGTTATAATATTATAATAGAGTTATAATATTGTAACAATGTTATATAGTTACATATTTATTTTCAAAAAAAACATTTAAATAAATTTGTAGTTTATGTAATATTAGTGTTTTTGTTATTTTTTTTTTTTAGATGTTTTTTTTATTATTTTATTGAATTTTGAATTTTTTTTAGTTTTTTTTTCTTTGTTAAGTTTGAAGGGGTTTTTTTCTCTTCTTTTTAACAAAAAAATGTATTTTTGTTTTTTCAATTATTTTTTTCTGGGGAAATTTTAAATTTTTTTCATTTCTTTCTAGTTTTTCTTTGTTTTTCACCATTTTGTTAGGTCATAAAATTTCTTAGCTCATATGTTTTGAATATGATCAATATAACAATGTCTTTAAGAAATTATTTATGTTTCATTCAATGTAAATTGTATTTACTATTTTATTATTAAAAGTAAAAAATTATTAAAAAGTGACGTTGAATTTTTAAAGTATATTGTGATATTTTCATGGCATTATGTATTACCTTGTGCTTTGCATGATAATAACATTTAAAAATTAAACATTTAAGGGTTTATTTTATGATTTTGTTTACAGTAATGATGTGTTCTTTTACCACATTATAAAAATGTGTCATTTTCATACCCCAATTTTAGAATGGGTGCTACCGGTAGCAGTACTTTTCAATTTGATGGTTGATTTTGAGGTTTTGGTTTTAATGGTACCAAGTGATAAAAACACGATTCCAAATGATCTCAAAATTTAACATTTTGAAAAGAAAAAAAAGTTTAAAAACATCTTCTTTGTTTTTAGGTGTTGATTTCAAGGTTTTTTTTAGCTACTATCTAAGTTTTGAAGCCCATGTTTGAAAAATGTTGTAATTTTGATCCTGTTTTAAAATATGGTGCTACCGTTAGCACCATTTTTTGATTTGGGGGTTGATTTTGATGTTTTGTATGAAAAAATATGTGTTTTTTGGGGCAGAGTTATCGTTTCGAGGTCACAGTTCTCATTAATTTGGTAACTATGTTATGTAACGCAATCGACCATTCAAATGAATTCCTAGATCCCACCAAAGAATTGGAATTCCACCACTCTGAGTGCCTGGTGAATTTTGTTCTGCTACATTGATAAATATTGGAGTATAATCGAGCTTCATCTCTAATCTCTGTTGCAATCAATTTATGGAAACGAGATACTATCTTTTTTTTTAAGTAAAAAAGTGGAGCCTTCTATATTAGATAGACAAAAATTTTACAGAGTGTACAAAAGTGTAGGTCTGGAACCACCCAAAATGCTGCCGATTATCGGAAACCAGCATATATAGAGGGCGAGTAGCAGTGGCATGAAAAACATAATAACAGAGTGGCATCTGTCCTGCCCAGAGGAAACCAAGACAGATGCAAAATGTCTAAGTACACATATAACAGTGAAATAATAAAACTAGGAACTAAGAAGACATAAAAAGCTAGGAACCGAAATAGCATATAAAACCTATGTGCCTGGTGACCTGTCATCCTCGCTACTCTGTCGCGTGGACCCTGCCAGGATGGCAAAAGCTTGCGCGCAGAGGGGGCATTTCTGCTTGGCTGGTGCATTGGAGAATGCGTCAAAGAGCATGTCCATGCGTTGGCCCACGAGGAGAGCCCGATGTTCCAGATCCGACGGGTGCCCACGAAGGTCAAACAATAGAGCCAGGTGCTCATCCCATATGAGTGATCCATGCTGGCTACCACCCACGTCCATCGCCGCTTCAGAGCCCCCTTCGAACACCATCTGCTCCAGAGTAGCCGTTGCACCCTTCAAGCCTTCTTCGAACACCTGTGCGCCAAGGCAGCTGCAAGTTTCGTCACCAGGCCAAGGAATTTCCTCCATGATACAGCCGGGTGTTTCATCTAACAGGGTCGGATTGAGTTTGCAGGCTTCCAGGTGGGTCGCCACTCGAGTCTTCTCGGAAATTGACGGGTCTTCCATAGACAAGTCCCCCATGGACGGGTCTTCAACGATAATGCAAGGGGGAAACTCCTCCTCCGAACCAGAAATCTGCAGGGCTCCCGACGCCTTTCCTATGTCATGACTACATCCAACACCAAGCTCAGCTATGGTGGCAAGTCGCGCCATTCTTTCTGCCCTGGCTCTCTGCCTGAGGATGGACGTCGTAAGTGCCAAGGCCCGCTCCAACTGTTCCTTGCGATGCCGCTGCTCCTTTTGAGCCTCCCAAGCCGCGCCACGGTGGGGTCTACCTCGCTTCCTGGCCATGTAGAAGGAGCAGGTCGAATGCGGGCGAATACCAATTAACCAGGGACAAAGCAGATGCAATTGCAAGTAGAGCATGCTCTGTCTCGAGGCGGTCGGAGAGAGATACAGCGGAAATGTTGGACTGCCCCAGAGCCACCGAGTAAAATGCAGAAGGCAGATCTGAACCAGAATGTCATGGTATATACTAGGCGCAATTAGAATTGGGATGCTCCAGAGCATCCAGGCATAGCTCGGAGCCGAGATGAAAACCAAATAAACGAGAGCCAGATTCATCCTCCTACCTTCAACCCTTACCATCCTGGAGCCACTGCAATCGTAAATGCTCGCGCGAGGGAAAGGTCCCTCCGTCCTGCCCCTGCAGCTATAGCCGTCCCCCATGGTAAATACGAGCTTGTGGGTGGCGGTTAACGGCATTTATTCCATGTCCTAGTGAAAATCCACCTGTGGCCCCTGAGCTACGTGTCACCCCATCCGGGGCAGGGAAATCTCTGCAAGCAAGGTCTTTGCAGTGCCTGGAGAGGTCTGTATCTTCAGATTCATGGGCCTGCCAGTAAATGAGTTCGGCATCAGCTTCAATCCCTGCGTTTTCCAGGTGGTCCGCAAGCTTGTTGGCTTCTCGTTTGACATGAGAAGGAATTAAGGTAAGGTTGGGGTTGATAATTCCTCCAAAATCCTCCAGAAGACCGGAAAGTCTCCAACTGGGGGAGATCTGCCAGGGGGGCTTGCCATGAATAATTTTGGAGATGAGCTGGATTATTACTTGGGAGTCTCCTTCAATGATCAGCCGATGATGCTGGTGATGAACAGTAGTTTGGAGGCCTCTCACTAGGCTTGTGAGCTCCACAACGTTGTTTGTATTTTCACCCAGAAAACCCGTGATCATGTGAATGATCTTTCCCAAATGGTTCCGAAGAACGACCCGAAAGACGACAGGTCCAGGGTTTCCCCTGGATGCCCCATCAAAGTTGAGTTTGAAAACATGAGGTGGAGGTGGGGTCCAATGTGTGGGACTATTGTCTTTCCCATTTTTGGACTTACCTTGAGGGTGCATGCGAATTTGGATGTTCCAGCCTTCTAGAATGATCTGTTCCTCGGGCTTGCATTGCATGTCTTCATGAGACCAGGTCTGGCTATGAATAGTTTCTCGGATGAGGCTCTTGACCCTTTCCCATGTATTGGTGGGGGGGGATTGTCTGGAGTTGAAAATTATGTTGTTTCTTTCTTTCTAGATTGACCATAATATAAATCTCGGGAGTAAAAGCCAGATACGTTGGAGAATTGGATTTTGAAAGGAGAGTGTTTCCCAATTAACCAAGGTATCCCTTATGCTTCCTCGGTGTCTCTGTGAACGCCTCATGGCTTGGGCGCGCCAATCCCAAACCTGCTGGCTGTAGTGGCAGGTATTGAGGAGGTGTTCCAGGGTTTCTTCATTGTGCTGGCACAAGGTGCACCTGGAGGGGCCTGTAAAGCCTCTCTTGCGTAGGTTGTCCCAAGTGAGGATACGGTTTTGAACAGTGAGCCAGAGAAACAAGGATACCTTGGGCCATAGAAAGGGTTGCCAGACTCTGTTCTAGATTGCTTCAGGGATCTGGTTTGGGGGATTGCCTTGTAGATGATAAGCTTCTTTGACCGAGAAGGTGCCAGATGTGGAGTGGCCCCATCTGAGAACATCCGGTCCTTCTTTACTTGGAATTTTCCAGTTTTGCATGCATTCCTGCCACAAAAGAAGGTCGATATCTTCCATTATCTGTAGCTCTGTTCTACTTGTTTTCCATTTTCTCCAGGATTGTCGTTCTTGAGTTGGGATCCAAAAATATTTAACCCTTTTGAGTCTGCTTTGTTGTAGCTTGAGCTTGATGGTGTTGAGGCTTTCCATATCCTCAAGAGGTGGTATTTGTTGCCATGAGTCCTATCAGAAGAGTGCGATTTCACCATTTCTTATCTCCTAGAAGGCGTGCTGCTATATCAGGGGGCGATTTCTCTAGGCTGTGTTCCAGATGTTGGAGCCCTGCACCTGTTCATTAAATCTTATTAATTGCTTGGAGTGTTCGTTCGGGGCATACTTTTACTTCCACATATTCGCCCATACTTCTTGTGGATGTTGAAGCCACCTCCACCACATATTGGCTCCCATTACTTGGTTCATCTTCCCCGGATCACGGATCCCCAACCCTCCTTTCTTTTTAGGCTTGCAAAGTTTATCCCATCCAACTAGAGCCCATTTCCTGTTGTGCTGATTTCCCTTCCATAAAAAGTTGCGTTGAAGGTTTCTGATAGCCTTGATCATTGAGGCGGGCGCGGCCAGAGCTGTGAAAAGATAGGTGGGCAGAGCTTGGAGAATTGAATTTAG